>JAWLRI010000032.1:3798962-3861105 GCA_034781795.1 Crypturellus tataupa | reverse complement strand
TATTTTATTTTATTTTATTTTATTTTATTTTATTTTATTTTATTTTATTTTATTTTATTTTATTTTATTTTATATATACATTTTTTTTTTATTACAAGTGCTTCAAAATGAAATAGTTATTCTCAAACTGAACGTGCTTCTGAACTTTCAAGCAAAAAATCTTTTCATGTCCACTTAGGCTATCTTCCTTTTGTATTTATGTGAAGCAGAGGGAGAACTTTGCAATCAATAAAAAAATAAGTAGAAGTGGCAGTTGTGGTTATGGGTCCACCAGAGCAGAAACTGGTATATGCAGCTCTGCGTTACTGACGGATATGAGCATGTAGAACTGCATCACCTGAGACACCTGAGACACATGCATTGGACATGCATTGGACTGCATCACAGTTAACATCTAGTATTAGAAACTCATGCCCGTTTTTTGTAAAAATATTTATATTCACATAAGGATTTGTAAATCCTTACTTTGAATAAAAAGCCAGAGAGTTTAAATTCTTGTGGAAGTTTAAGCTGCAAAACAGAAATTCTATATTAAATAAGCACATCCAATTGCATATAGCAAAGAAGTTCTTTCCAAACTTAGACTCAACTACTTTGTTATAAAAATATCTAAAGTTCAGCCAGTGACAGGAAGGGAGGGTGGCAGTGCCCAGCAGCGCTGGACAAGAATGCTGCTTAGGAAACTGCGTAACTGCCCTCAGGAGCGTCTGCACGCTCCGGCATTGGCTTTCCTATCAGCTGCTAAGATTTCCAACCCCTTTATTGAGTAAGCGCACTCACAAATACTTGCTTGAGCTTTGAAAGTATCTCAGTGAATCCAGTACACAGATGCACAGTTGATACAGCTTTCTGTGGTGTTGTGCTTGTTCCCTAGAAAGCTGCTGCACCTTGCAACTTTAAGGAGCGTTTGTTGGCTGTTCTGTTCGTTTCCTAATTTCCCCTCTCCACCACCTTTTCTTTACCTTTTTTTTTTCTTTCTTATTTTAAGTACTTGGGCCCAAGCCAAATGGCACAATTGCACTTCCACGGGCCCTGATTCTTAAATACGTGACTAACTAAGCAAGTAAGAGGTCTCATTAAAAGCAATGGAATTACTTGCATAGTTTGAATTAGGCACAGACCTAAGCGCTTTGAGTTGAAGCTTTCCTGACTGAGCATTGTAACACAAATCAATTTTTTCCAAGCACAGCTATACTAATTAAACTGCTCAAGTGATGCGTCACACATGGATGGAAGCAGAAATACGTGGTATAAAAAACCCTAGGGAGAGCTTTCCCTGCACGGTAGCGGCGAGCTTCTCGTGGGCTGCGGAGCTGCTGTCAGCGAGGCTGTGTTCCTCTGCAGAGCCGCCCTTCCCTGCGGCTTCTCTGGAGCGAGGCCTCAGTGCCGGTGCCCCACGGCTGCCCTGCTTGTGGGACCAACCCTGCAGCGGTTTCATGTGCTTCTTCACTGATCTGGCTGCTCTTTCCTTGGAGCACAGAGTCTGACTGCTTGGGAAGGGGAGGGCCAGAAGGCCCCTCTCCTTGTTTGATACCCCATTTTCGCTGTTCCTCCGATCTGGGAAAATCCGTTAAAAGAGGCTGGATTTCCTCACTCCTAGGGCAGCGGTATCCCAAGCTCAGGGCTTTGTCGCACTCCCTCTGTGCTGCTGTGCGGGGGAAGCGAGCACATTGGACAAGCAGCGCTGGGGAGACGACAAGGGAGATCTCCTCTTTCAAATCCTCCTATTTGTCAATACTTAGTTTTGCAGTTTACAGCTGCTTTGTTAACTCATCGTAATTACTTACAATGGTTCTATTGATTATAGGAACAGGTTTTCTTCAGGAGAACAACTTTTCTTGTTGCTAGTTAAAACTACAAATGGTTGACTGGATGTGTGGAGGAACTGGGCTGAACTCTGTGGTCTGCTTTCACATAGCTTTGTGCAAGGCAGATGTGCAGAAATTATAATGTGCCATATGCTTAAATTGAGTGATCTATTGTCACCAAGATTATTTACAGAAAGAAACATTACCTGTTTAGATTAGAGAATAAGTACTTGCTTCTATTTTTGAATTTCTCCATTGTCATGGCATGCCAAAAATCAGTTTTGTTCAGAATATGAACACTTTTACTCTTCAGTTTATACTTGTGTAATACTGTGAATTCAAATTATTTTTTCTCATTCTTTGAAGAATTGACTTTTCTGGTGACCATTTCCTCCCCCGTCGAGCCCAGTTGTGTCACCGTACAAACTTTACAAGGAAAATCTAGGTACTTTGCAGACCCCCAGAAGGTCTTTACTGATCTCATGGGGCAGCAAACCCCAGTTTGAGAACATCTGCTTTACACAAAACCAAGTATAATTATTTAATGGAATGTGCTTTTCAGATGCCAAACTATGGAAGTTATTTTTCCAGCTGTTTGCAGACTTCAAACAGCAGTTCCAGAGACCTTCGTGCCCCCTACATGGCCAGAAGGCTGCGGTACGGCAGCCTGCGTGCTCCCTGCCACCATTTTTGAGTAGTTTTGTCCATAAGAAGCAATTAGTGATCCTCAGACAATGCGTCCTGTGCAGTGGTTTCGGAAAAGGAATCTTTGGGAAGATAAGCTGGGAGAAATTTGGTACAATGGCTATTTGTGTGATAATTCCATACTTTAAAAGAATGTGCACTTTATTTTTTTTAATGCAGGATATGTTAGGATTTCTGTAATTAAATTTATTTTTCTGTTTAATTTATCTTTGTCCAAATTACTTTATCTCCATAAGAATTTATTATTTTGAAGCCAGAAATAGGTTGAACCGAAAAGCTACATATTCTAAGAGCCCATATAGACTGCTGTTGGAAACTTCTGTAGCTGTTACAGATCCAAATCCAACAGCTGCAGAATTCCTCCAGGAGTGGCGGGATCTGGATTCGTTCTTGCCGAGCACCAGCTAATTAAAAGGGACGACGGCGTCGGAGAAGCTGCCATTTGGCTTCCCTGACTCTCCGGCCAGGAGTGTCCTCCTGCAGGTGTGGAGCTTGCTGGGGTGTGATACGTGTGCTCATGCGAGCGGCGCTTTGAGCAAGTCACTGATTTGACTTCATTGTAAGTTGAATATTACTCAAGAATTAGAATTCTAGTAGAATACTGCATGTGTTTTGTGACTATAAATTTTTGTTTAGACATGGTTTATAAGTAAAAATATAAGCAGGCATATTTAGACATGTTTTCCTCATACTTATGTCAGTGCATGGAAAAAAGAAAGCCACCTTCTGTCCTTCCTTCCCTACCTGTTTAGACTGTGTAGATAATAGTCTTGAGAGAGTTTCATCTATTATTGTATAACGTAACTTCACAGTTACTGCCTGAACTAACGCATTAAGGACTGTTTCATTGATTTGTACATTCACAACTTAAGGTGCCATATACTTGGTAAGCACATTCATAAGGCACAAAGTTATTTTGTTTTCATCTCTCCCCCAGCACCCTCTTTGTAAAATGGTTAGTGGATCTTGTCCTGGGTACCTGCCCTAGTTCTTATTCCTGTTCCTCTGTCTCTGTGAGTGAGTTTTTAACTCTTTGTTCCTAATGCCATTTCCACTCTTCTCCCTTCCCAGTCAGTGTGGACACAGCAGTTCTGTTGTGCATCTGTCCTTTGCTGATGAGGAGGAAGAGTGTTTGTTCCTGGATATTTTACTGAAGGCAGGAACACGGTGATCAATTACCTTTTGCCTTGCTTCAACTGAATTAGACTCAGCAGCCTTAAATATTGCCCACTGCATCTAGCTGACTCATTATTAGTGACTATTTTGCTTTAAGATGAACTTTGTGCCTAGCATGTAACACAACATATCTGTTCACATACTTAAACAAATTTTTAAAAAAATAATTAAACAATTTATCTGACGTTGCAAAAGAAGGTTTTTCTTAATATTTCTGGTTTTGATTTCTTATCTTAGACAGCTTAGGAAAAAATCCTTGACTTTCCTAAGAATTTCAAGTAGATTACTCCTAGCTCTAGCAGCTGGAACTTTGGCAGTGACATAAAAAATACAAGAAGTAAGAAAAGGTAACCTGAAAAAAAAACCATTTACACGTGTTGGCTGGCTGTTGGCCAGAATAGTAATTGCAGAATTGGGTTTCCAGAAGAGCTGTACGGCAAGGATTAGTTTTGTAATTCACGGGCCCGATGCAAGTCTTTCTACATTAAGAGAAATGTCATATTCTCCTGTCTTGTTGATTAGCAAGAGTTCAGAACGTTTTATGCTGAAAGGTTATCATTTTGTTATCCAGCACTGTCTGCTCCTAAGCACTTCACTGTCTACCGCAGATCATGACCCCATGTGTAGTACCTTTATTGCACTCAAAAGAATGGTGCAGAATGATTTCATTTAAAATGTATGAAATTCTTTTCTAAGCAGTATGGCAGTATTGGCCATGAGCAAGTTAATAATTTTGATGTAGTGACAATACACTAAGTTGTTGTTGTCTTTTTTTTTTTTTTTTTCTCTACCATTCAAGTTTCACTGTGCTTTGTTTCCCAGGTACATTGGTACATTATATATAACAGGTAGCTCATCTGTGGTAGGGAAAAGCTTTGCATGTGTAATAAATAGATTACATATCTAGGGCATGTATTTGGGTGGCTTTCTTACATCTTTTAATCCTACAGCCATGCTGTAACACGGGATTTTTTCTGTAACTGCCTCCTGTTTCTCTCTTGATACGCTGTAGCCGTGGGAAGCACCTTGCTGGGCTCATTTTCTCTTTCCTCATCGTCCTTTCACGTGTTTCCTGCAGGCCGCGTTGCAGGCGCTGCCCGCCGGCCCGGCTTCCGCTGCTGGGGCGAGCGGCTCTTCAGCAGGGCCCGGCCAGGGTCAGCGGGCTGACAGCGACACCTGCCTCCTGGCACTACTGTCTCACGCCGTTGCTTGGTTGCTGGAGACCTGTTGTTCATCGTCTGTTCTTAGGGAGGGGGCTTTTCAGGTCTTACAATTTTTCTCTTTTTTTAAACAAAAACAGTTTACCAGGTGGGACACCAATTGTTTTGAAGTTTTTGATAAAATACCTAGTACGTATTTTGGTATAAGTTGAAAGGTGCGTCCAGACTTGCTTGGTTGATTCACAGTGGGGCAGTTTAAGAAGTTACTGCTCCCAGTGCCGGCTGTGTCTTTCTCCCGGAGGTGGCTGCCCATCTCGTAGAGCCAGCGGAAGGGGATGTATGTCATTTCTGCAGTGACTTTAGTGACTTTCACAAGCTGGTGTATTTAAGTTGGCCCGGTGTCAGTGGTCAGGGTAGATTTATTAAGTGTGGGAGAATTTAATGCTAGGTGGTTGAGGAGAGAGAACATAAAATACCTCATTACAGTCTAGATACCTTAAGCCAGGGAACTCTAATATTAGTCCATCTGAATTTCTAGTTTGAAGTTTCAGAAATGTAGTTAGCTGCAGTCCTCTAAAAAGAGATACACATAAAAATTCAGATTATCTTGGGTCTGTATGGCAGCAAATACGTAACAGAAACACGGGATGTTTCTTTTCTCAGTTGCTGAAGGGAAGAGCTTTGCCTTCAGATACGTGTTGGTGCCTCCCGGTCACCGTGACTTCAGGGCAGTGGCTGGCCGTAAATACTGTGGGAAGATTTGCTGCGAGAGATTAAGATTGGTCTTTGAATTTAACAAGGTCAATGGCCTTCAAAGTAGTCAAAAAGCTCTCTTCCCTGAAGGGACCTCTCCTTTGCCTTTCTTTTATGTTCATGTGCTGTAATTGCTCATTTTGACAGCCGTCAGCGCGGCAGTGGGACTCACAGGCCTTGCTATTTTTAATTATATATTAATTATGCACAGCATTATGTACTTCATAGCATACAAGCAGAGATGAACTGTAGCAGCTGTTGGCAACAGACCTTTCCTGACAGTTTATGAAGAGATTGGAACGATCAGCAGGTTTCTCAGTGAGTAAATGCTGAGTGCGACGGCAGCTCCCCGCTCCGCTGGGCCGTGCCCGTGAGGTCCAGGTGAATGATGAGGTATCTGTGGCTCGCTCGATGCTTCCAGCAAACAGCATGGAAAATGCCAGCTTATTTTCTCTGAACAGAATTTGTTTCTGAAATGAAGTACTGACTAAGGTCCACATGAATGGTGCCATTTTATATTTGGAGGAAAAGGACTAGGGAGAGACAGATGTAGCCAAAGAAGAAAAGGGAGAATAGTACATACAGAGGTAAACCAGAAAGGAAACTAAGCGCACAAGAGTCAAGCACAAAGCACAAGAGAGCAAGATGAAAAAGTCAGAGGAAGAGAAGCAGAGATTAGTTAGAGTTGTCACAAACTTGTCTAAATTGCCTGGGAAGCTGACAAGTGTAATGGAAGGTGAGATGTAGGGCCACCATTTTATGGAAAAACAGAGCTAATCCCTGGAAGTAGAAGAAACAGTAAACTGCATCGCACATTTCTGTTTAGGTTTGTTCTTGTGGGGAGCGCGTTGTTTTGCCCATTTAGAGCTCAGTACTGCTTCCCCTGACTGAGTGCGGGTCGCCATGTTAAGCTGCACTGCCGCGTGCCGCCATTTCCCCTGCGCCCGCTGCCTCAGAGCGGTGAGAGTTCTCGCTCCTGCGGGATGTGCGCTAGCCAGAGAGCTCTCGCTGGCCATAACCACTGTTATTCGCTGATGAAACTAGGTTTAGTGTCAGCTTTGGTGTCACAGTTCATTTTTTGGTCTTATCTACTTCAAACATCTCATTAGTTTGAAAATTTGTAGGCCTGTACATAGACCCAGAGGAGCTGAAGCAGTGAAATGTCAGCTTTCCTCAAATCCGTATTACTTCTGAGAAATATTAATCTGATCACTTACCAAGATCAAGGTTTTTGACAGGAGCTTTTTACAGGCCATGACAGCTATTGCTTTTCACTTGAAAACAATGTCAAAGTAGTTGCGAACAGGTGAGATTGGAGCAGTTCAGGAGTGTGCAGGTTACCTTCAGCAGCGCCTTTCAGGAAGACTGCAAGAGCCAAAGCCTTTTGGAAACAGGTACTAATCATGTTTCCCACAGCTCTGAGTCTTAATTCTTAAATTAGGACTCTTCGTTATTTTAGAACTTCGTTTTTTAAGCAGGCTTTGAAGGGTTGTCCTATCCTTGAATCTCCGAAAGGTAAATAACTGTGCTTAATTACTTGCAGAAGGTTTGTGGCAGGAATGCTTTTCTCTTTCTTTTTTAAGGTTGTATTTCATGACTTACATATACATAGTCAAATTGCTTTCATACTGGAATTTATGAAAATTGTGAAAAAGTAGGCAGAGAAACATTCTGATAGGCTGTAAGACTTGCTAAAGTGCCATTTAACCTCAGCAAGAGTCACACTTGAAACATTTTTAAACCTGCTGTAGACAGTAGTTGGATACAGTGTTGTGTGGCTGGAATAATGAGAGGGAATGTTGCAGTAAAGTGAGAGAGGCTGCAACAGTGTTAGGAGTAAATAAATTCAGATTAAGCACACAATATTTGTGTAGTGAGCCCTAAAAGGTGTTTCTCATTTTATTTGGTGCGAGGTTTGCTTAGAGTTCATAGTTTTATGTAGTACATGGTTTCCTAAACTGTTTCATTTAACCAGGACTAAAAAACTACAGAAAATTGTAGTAGTGTGCTCAAATGACAAAAAAAAAAAAGCTAGAGATTAAGCCACATACCTGTAGAGTGGGAGCTTTATACCGCTCGCATGTAGGGATCTGCTTACTCGCTATGTCCTGAGTGACTGGATTTTGATTAAAATCTGGATGTGAAGAATAAATTACATGCAAATACGACAGTATATTTGTTTTGTGTCTGAAATACACAGCAAACTGAGCTTTATGAACTCCGCTAAAGTTAGTTTTGTAAGTTTTGGTTTTTGATGTGTCAGAAATGTGTTTGTTACTTTCACTTATAGCATTATTTTAATATCAGTCCTTTTTATGATTTTACCTCTTGAGAAATTATGTGTATAAATAAAGATTTATATAATTCAAATCAGATTTGCACCTCTATACTTATGCTGTGGTAGAACTGCTTTTGATTTATAGAAGTGTCATTGAGATTAAAACCAGGCCTAACTTTTCCCATTAAAAATGACCATGCAGCATTTAATATTCAGTTGTTGTTACAAATGAGTGTGTGATCCAGCACCAAAGAGCAGTTAGTGAGTCTTCCACTCTGGTACCAGTATTTACTCCAAAAATTGCTCTATAGATAAACATGCCCAGAGCTTAGAAAACACCAATTGTGTCCCAGACCTTGATTAACAATAGTTTAAAAAGTTTTGTCCCTTCTGTGTGGAATTTATTTTCATATTACCAAAGCTATTCAGCTTTTCAAAACTATTTAACAGTCATTTCCTTAACTGGCGATACTGTTTCTATGAGAACTAATCTTTCCTAAACTGAACTTGGAGTGGTAGGAGGGGAAAAAGTTATGCTAAACAAGGACAGCATTTAGTAGATGCTGAAGACAAAATCAGATTTTTTATGATAGACATGGGCTGCAGAATGAAAGATGCTTTTTGAGCTGAAATGCAAAAAGTGAGAGAAGATCGTTTATACATCTGAACCTGCTTCTCTCAGAAAGTGGGGAAAAGTCCCCATCGTTCTCATCTCAGTTAGCTGCCAATTCCACATTCAGGAGCTTCGCAACAAAAGACTTCTTGTCTACGCTCTGCATTGCTTTTGGGACATGCCAAAACCTTGGTCATCCTGTTGGAATATGTGATGTTGGGCAGTTGCATAGGTTGGTTGCTAAATCCTCTAATATTCTAGCAATAGTATTTTTGAAGTGCATCATGTGCTCTAATGTAAAGAGAATGATGGTGCTGGCACTAATATAATGAAAATATGGTAAAATATGCAGAATTTTTAACAAGTAGACAGGTTTCAGAAATAATATTGAAGTACTAAAAATATGCCTTAACATTGAAATATAAACTATAATAGAACATAAAAAACCATGGAATAGTTTTTTTGTGCAATATTTCAATATATTTTCTCAACACTAGCATTCTTCCTGCTTTGACTAGATACTGAGAGTTGGATTCTGAACTTAAACGTGTGTATTGTTGTGAATTTAAGCCAGAACCTTAGTGTTCTTTCAGTATAATTTTCGCCTATGAATTTACTTGATGTTTAGCTTTTCTTCAAGGGTCTTGTTTACACTGGTGTTGGATATCAGCCAACCCAAACCTAACGGAAATGTGTGGAAAATCCAGATTTCTTAAAAATCATTCACAAAAATTCAGCTGGAAATATGATAAATCTATGGTTCCTGATAGCATTGTAATAAATCTGTGAGGCATGTTATATTAATAATACTGGCATATATTGCTTTTCATTTGGGAAATTCCATGGAATAATCCTGGTAGTATTTTAGTGAGGTACCACTGTATTGAATATGTGTCATGCTTGGAAGATGAGGCAAGTAATTTCACCAATTGAAGAACATGAATTATAGCTATAAGACCCAAAGTATCTGCTTGTCCTTAAGCAGGACTAATCTTAGTTTTTCAATGATAGTGTTTTGTGTGAAGAGCAGGATATAGCAGAATGTTTTGCTGAGCTCAGTCTCACAGCTCATTACCCAATTCAGTGTTTAAACCAGAGCTTTTTATTCTCCTCAGAGTTCTTTTTTTTTTTTTTTAATAGTCTCTCTTCATTTTCCTCTCCTAGAGGAACTTTTGATTCAAGTGCACTTTTGAACAAAGAATTTTAAAAACAGAATACTAAATCAGAGTGCTTCCAAGGACTATGGGATCAGAAATGTGGCTTTCAGCAATGCCCTGGGAAGTGACGGTAAGCCCTCTGCACCGCGTTGTCAGCAAAACTCCCCGTTGCAGGTGATGAGGGTTGCTCATTTAACACAAGAAGCAGACAGATTTTCCAGTTTGCTTTTCTGCTGAAGCAAATCAATAGACTGCAATGGGTGCAATTCTGACTGACCCAAACGTGCTGGGAGGAATTGGATGGAATCCACTATTATAGCCATGGTTGTGATTAGGGCACAAGAGCCTCATTAGACTTTATGGAGTAGGCACTTGGCAGTGTTCACTGAGGCCTTCCTTGTTTTTGAAGACGGTGACTGTACAGCATTGCTTGGAATAGGCGCTAATCCAGGTCAGAACACTGGCACTGTAATAACCAGGATACAGGTTCCTTCCTCGGTGTCTCCATGCACACATGTTACAAGTTGGACTCAGAAGAATATATTTTATTTTCATTTTGATTGCTAGTTGATTCTTTTAAGTGCAATTTTATTATCCTCTGCATGTAGGTACAAAGGCCATCTGTTAATTCTGTACCAACGTCATTTTAGAACCCATACTTGCCCACTACTGATTCTGTAGATGTTTATGGCCAGAATTAACAGTTTCTTCACACAGGAGTCTGTGCTTCGGTTGGTAAGTCTGCATTTTCCATGAAAGCCTGTGTTTTATTAAGGGCTGTTAAGAGCTGTTCAGGCGCATGTGTTTAAACCATAGGTGGTTCATATTTCTCTAATTACAAATAAGAAAAGTATGTCAAGATTTGCTTCCTGCTCACGGAAGACTGCAGTGCAACAAAGGGGCTGTGTCGACATTTGCAAGTTGTTTTGCACAACCAGAGTGAGTCAGTTATAACTGCTACTTAGGTACCTACATTTGCACTTTGGAGGTTTTATTTTTGATGAGATTTAGTTCAGTGCCCTGAGTGAATGTTCACCCCACAAATACAGTTTAAGGCCATCCAAAGTACCAGTAACTGGTTTGCACTCTTATGTGCACCTTGTGTACTCCTAGTGAATGCAAAGCTTTCAGTTCCTTCAGAAAAGAAAATCTAATTACTCTGCAGCAGAACTGATCTGCTAATCAAGCCAGAGCCTCATAAATGAGGGCACCTGTGCTTTCCTGCACTGCTGTTCCCTATGAGAGCAGTAATGTAGAGTTGCCTGGGAGAAGCTCATCAGAAGGAACAGCCTAAGGACAAGCCAAAATTTTTCTTGAGAATTTTACGATAGGATGAGTTTCAGGTTTTCAGTTTTGTGTTGGTTTTTCCATCAATTATATGCTATCTTTGTAAATGGAAAAAGTTATCTTTTAAATCTACTATTCATATTTATTTACATTTTTTTTCTGAATTTTTACTTTGTTCCAGTGCCTTCTGCAGGCAGTCATCTCTGTTTCTTTCCTTAGGAGCTGAATCACATTAAAATTCAGAATATTATTGTGTTTAAACTTAGAGCTGATGAAATTAAAATCAATTAAATAATTTGTCAGAATATGTGGTTGCATGGATATGATAATAATCGGCACAGAACTGTGACTTTAAAATCTTATTGACAGGAAAAGGTCAGAATGAATCATACTACTTTTTTACTGCAATAGTGCAAAAATAATTAATTTCAAAATGTTTCTTTCAAACAATTTCGTTTTTTTTCTTCAAAAAAGTAGTAGAAATACATTTCAAAAACCATTCAGATGCAGTTTCCTTGTGAGCACACGGAAGAGGTAGGGTTGCAGTTTGCTAGCAACTTGAAAGTAATTCACATGAAATCTGCTTAATAATTGGTTTTGCTTCCTTTGTATTCAGAGTAAAAGTATGGCACCCTTCTGCAATTGCCAGTAACTTGCGAGATACCTCTTTGGTATAATGTTAATGTGAATGTACTTTTCAACTGGACCACTGATTTTAGTGCACTGCAATTTTTCAGTTGTTGAAAGCACAAAATATGAAAAAAAAAATTGCTGCAGACATATAATTTCTTTCAGCCACATCAGGAAAGTTAGCAGAACTTTGCATGCAAGATTTAACTTTTTTAATGGCTTGTGCATTCATGCTTTTCAGGTCCGGGGGATGATGTGGACTTTTCTCCCCTATTTTTTTGGCTCTTAAGAGATTCTGGTTTTGTAGCAGTGTTGAGACCAAAGCATGTGTGTGATATCCAGTCAAAAGGTTTCTGCCAAAAGCCTCGTGCAGTAGAACAGTCTATTTCCAGCTTGCTCTGGTGTTAGGCGTGTTGGATGGGCGCAGAGCCCGTCACCTCGTGCCGTAGCCCAGCCGGCCTCCCGCGAGGAGGGCTCCCCGGCCGCAGCACCTTTGCCGCTCTGCCTCTGGGCCCACGACGCGCAGAACTCGCTTTTCCTGGCCACTTGGAAGGAGGACTTGTATCTGCATGCAAAGCACTGCATAGACATTCCTGTAGAGATAATCCAAGCAGCCCACAGAAAAAAATGAAAAATGTTTAAATAAACATTGGCAAAAATAGACAAATAGTTTAAAATACATTTTTAATTTAAAATGTCAAGCCCATATGCAAAAGGAAACATGTGGCAACATATTCTCAGAAACACAGCAAAAAGATAATACCGATTACAGGAAACAGTTCAGACACAGGAGTACTTTTAGGATATTTTCATGCCCTAGTTGGTTTACTGGGGAGATTTTCCCAAAATACTGGGGGAGGTAAACAACAAAAAAGATGTGCAGTAGGATCTGTATTTCTGTCAAAATTCAGGCACATTTGAAAATTTCCCCAAGGAAGAGGAGGCTTCTTAACTAACAGATGTTATCAACATTTCTTTAATGTTTGCTAGACATTGATTGTGATGCCTTGGACTTGAAATTCAAGATGAAATTTTGCTTTTGGAAATCTTCAGTAGTGGTTCCATATATCATGAGTAGAACTTTCAGTGAACTGAAGAGACTCAGAACTCACTGAGTTCGGGTTTCTAGTCTCCCCTATATTGGTATCTTTGATATCACTTGCATGCTTTCTTGTAGAAGAGAAACTGCTATAAGTTTATGCTTTGCTTGTCTGTACGATTTATACCTGCAGTCTCTTTCTTAGTGTGTGGGGAAAATGTTACTGCCTCCCTAAAGTTTCTGTTGGGGAAAAGTTTAAAGTTTGCAGCTCAGCTGAAATGCTATTTCCACTGCTATTTTTAATTACTGGATAAAATGCAGGTGAAAGCCATTCATATTTATGCCAGTGGAATGTCACTCTTACAAGTGCTTCTGTTGTTCTTCCTCAGAGGAGATCCAGCTTGGGCTGCTTCTAGTTGGCCAGGATCTTGGGGGCCTGTCCAGACTTCTTCTGTTTGACCTGCTGACACAGGTCATAGCTGATTCAAAGCATTTGGTTAAAATTTGCAAATCTGTCTTTTGATTGGTTTACAAAGGCTGATTCTTACATATATTCTTCTTTTTTTCATTGTGATGTATTTTAATTGTGTGCTATGGATAAAACAGAGCTATACTTCGGAAAAAAAAATCAAATAACCGTTAACGGAAAAGGAAACGCTTTATGTGTATATATATGTATGCCTTTTATATTTTAAGTAATAGTGTTCTTGGGGACTATTGGTATCTATATAGTGGGTAGTAAATCAATTGTTGTATCTTGCACATTTTAATTGCCATTCATTATTCTTCTCAAGAAAGTAGCATATAATTTACGTCCTTTTTCTTTTTTTTTCCATAATTGTATTTGGTAAGCATTTTATATTGTGGCCTGAATAATTTCATATAATCTCTTTTGTTGTATCCTGAGATAGTCACTTAAAAATATTCATGATATCCTCACTTGCATATGTTACTATGGAACGAAATGGGGATTATGCTTCAATTTCACAGGATCCTTTTATTGTATATTACAAGCCTCCTGCAGTCAGTGGTTTATTTTTGTTTGTTTGTTTGTTCTTAGCATGCAGACATTCCACAGATATGGCAGTGGACACCTTGCTTGCTCTTCCAGTCTCTTTGCTCGGATATAGCTGGATGGGAACAAAAATTTCATTTCTTTGGTGACAAACAGCTCAATAGCTGCATTTGGACTCAATGAAATAATGATTGAAGAGGGCTGGCTAGCCTAAACTTCATGGAGAAGCCTGGTACTGCCTGGATGGAGTAAGGCCTCCTTTGTGTATGTGGTCATGCTTTAGCCCTGGGACTTCTCCCCCAGACCCTTCATCTTCTGTTCTCCTGCCTTCATCATCAAACTTGTCTCAGCTTTCTGGGCTCAGTTTACACACTGATGTTAGTTATTTTAAGTACTTAATACTAGTCCAACTCCTCTTCCTCCTGCTTGACGCAGCTTTCCATTGTCAGCCCTTTCCCATATTGATCCTGTGGTTTGGTTAGTGACAGTGTTAGCTCCACTTCAGTAATCTTGCCTTAGTTTTCCTCATTTCCTTTCACTGGGGACCTAAAGGAGCAGCTTTCATTTTCAGCATTGTCTCATACTTCATTCTGGTTCCTGTGCACAGTTACGTTCAGGTAGGATGTTTGTACTGGCAGTTTGACAAACTTGGTAACACAGCTCTGCCGAACTCCCTGCCCTGAGAATGTTCTGCCGCACGTTAGATTTACCAGAGAATGAGCAGTGGCTACCTGCATAACCATATCTTGCGGGTGGTGGTTAAAAAGTCATTAAAAGTCAAACAAACCACTCATTGAAATGTAAAATGGGGGATAATGTATAAAGTATCTTTATCGAGTTTTGGAAGATATTAAAAATTTGTTTTTCTACTGAAGCATTGAAATCTGATTAGTTCAACCCTAACTGAAATGCAAAGTTTTTATTAGTTCATGACCAGCTCGGAGGAACAGTAACTTTCCTACTGTTTAAGAGTTCCATTAAAATATTTAAGAAATCTAGTGTTTTAGCACTCCAACTGTGCTTATATGGGCCTGAATTAATTTATGGTATTAGTTACTATTAAAAGTTTCTCTTCCACTCCATCTTCCTTCCACAGTAATTCTGGCTTTCTAGTGACAAAGATTTAGTTAAAACAGAGTTAACACTGCAAAGCCAGAAGGCGAAGTCTGATTGCTATAAGATCATATTTCATAAGCAGTAGTGCACACCTTGGAAACAGTCTGGTGAAAAATCCAAGTTAAAGGTTTGCATACATTTCCAACAGAATGCTTATTAAAATATTTGAAATACTGTAGACTAATGAGGTTGGGTTAGTGCAAACAGACCCAGTGATCAAGTTAATGGTTTTCTGCATCAAACTGACAACTTCAGTATTATCACTATTTTAATTTTGTTAAACTAGATTGATGCTGAGTTGTCCCAGTTATCTAAGTCTCTTCAGGACTGATTTCACATAGCATACTCACTTGAGCTTAATGTTATGTGAGGGTAAAAAAAGGCTAGGTATCTTAAACATGCAGTGTTATACTAATTCCATTAAATCAACGAATACTCCTGTGTTAGGTTAACACGGAGTAGTCTGGATATTTCCATTGAAAGATTCCTGAATTTGTGTTCTGCTCCCGACCAGCAGCTGATGTCTGCCCAGGATTTGTTCTTGTGCTGAATACAGAAACATGGAACAGAAAGCAGGAGGGAAGAAGGTGAACGTGAGGACTGACTAGTGAGGAAAACAGAAAGGTACTAATGAATTCACCTTGTCCACTTAATTGCCCATTACAGTCACTGGCAGAATCGTAGAGTTATTTTAGCGGACACAGGTTTACTAGATGTACGGTGACATTTCTCTCTGAAATGTATCCAGCCATTATTTCTGCTGTGGCAAAGAATATTTCATGTCATTTCTCTTTTTTTCTTCTTGTTTTCATAATGTCAGCAGTCTCAAATAATTTTCCATTTCCTACATCTGTACTTTAAAGTTCCCAACACTTCAAACTATCATTAAGTGATTTAGTCACAGAAACACAACAGCTGCTCTTGGCAAGTAGTTCTTGAAGAAGCTTATCTTCAACTGTCTAATGGGGTTTTTTATTCTGAAGATTACTTAAAATTTTGCAGAGTTTTCTCATGTGAATATTAATTTCTGGGATCTCTTAACTGTATAGATATTACGGAGCTAAACGTGGAGTAGCTATAGGACTGAAGATCATTTAATGAAAGCACAAAGATATTTGTAATGTGTAGAAGATTAACAAAAGTTCTAATCATGTATCATGGAAGTCACAGAAGGCATTTTAGAAAAGAAATTATTAACAAAAAATGCAGACAGTTCATACTTTGGTCTTTAGACTACTTTACATGCTACATAAATTAGTTCCGATGCTTTGGGAAGTCTTTGCAGAGTTGTTAACTATTGTGATTGCTTGGAGAGAACTACTGGGCTATAAGAGAACACATGTAGCTACAGAGACACAGGCAGGTCATTTCACTTGTATTTATAAGGACTGGGCTAGGGCTAAGACCTGAAAGCAAGTTTTCCAAGTCCCCTGACAGGATCACAGTCAACCCTTCTCATACTGCAGGGTGAGTAAGAAACAGAGGGAGAGATTTACAACAACGAAATGGGAGGCTGTAAGTAACTCACACCTACATTACCTACATGTGTCTCTATGACTCATTCTCAAGTCGTGTGTTTCCTTATTTAGGGAAGTAAATTCAGATTTTAGGTCAGAGACTGAACTGGCATATGTGTGAAGAACTGTTTGCCTCTGGCTGGAAAATATTGAAGATACCCACACAGAGTTGGCTTGTATAAAGTAGCATTTTATCACAAATACTAAAACTCAACAAGAATAGTGCATCATACAGTCTGATTGCTGTGTCTAATTACATTTTTATTGCCCAGGGAGTATATAAGATGCTGTACATCTGATTTTACACAAAATATTTACAATATGTTTGGTAGAAAATTTATGATTAACATTCAGTAGTTTAATTGCAGACTGTTGCTTTTTATTCTAATACTGATTTTCCAAAAACAAGAGGTTTTTTTTTTTTTTTTTTTTTTGAAGTCTTTTTACGGCACTACAAGCACACGATGTTCAGTATTTACTGCTGTCTCTCATGCAATGCTGCTTGGACAAGCAGTGCATTATGCAGCCTAAGGATCTTTCTTGCAGATCAGGTGGTGGCCAGACACAGCAGCTGAAAAGCACATTTTAAAAAGAAGCATTTTAATGTAGTGAGAGTTGATAGGCATGCATCAAAGTGAAATGTTATTTTTTGTGATCAGCAGGCTTCAGACCTCCCATGTGAATCATAAACTTTCCAGTCTAATAAAGCTAATTTGTTCTGTTGTTATTGCCACTAACTTCCAGCCTTCTTACCACAGGAGGATATTATGGTGGCTAGAAGATTAGCAGGGCGCATTCCCTTGCTCCTTTTCATTAGACTGCTAATGCCGCTGATATTTGGGTTGTTTTATGTGGTGTCTATGGGTGTGTCTTCATGAAAAGAAATTGCATGGACTGCCCTACTCTTTTCAGTCCTTCTCTATTAACTTAACACTGTGCTGGTTATGGTAACCATATGTTCAAGCTTCATCTCTTTGCTATATGTCCCCTTTTTTTTTATTCCTGGAAATGTTGGCCTGAGAGAGCTGAAGGCCTTTGTGTGTTTGTCCAGGATATCCACCCGTATGGCCAGTACTTCAAGTGAGTTCTACAAACTTATACCAGCCCTTTTCCCATGGTAGGAAAAGGCACTTGTAGAAGCAAAGCAGCACCCTCAGAGGACACCTTAAGATCAGAAAGATTGCCAGAACGCGTGAGGCCTAGTCACAGATGGCAGAAGAGGACAGCTCTAGCGGTGTCCCTGGTGCATTGCAGGTAGCCGTCCAGCCGCGCTCATGAGTTCCCCGTGCAGTCGGTGAGCAAGATGCTCTGCGGCAGAGCGATGGGCAGGGCTAGAGAGAGCCACTCGCTGCGTTCTCTCAGGCCGGGAGAAGAGGCAGCTTTTGGAAAGCTCCTCAAAATGAGGGGCAGTGCTGAATCCCTCTAAGGGATCTGTAAGGCACAGTTTGGCCATGCTGATAAGGAGAATCATTTGTAGCATTTGTGTGTGGTGGCTGTATCTGGAATGGTCTGTATCCAGACACGTGGGATGTAACAGGTTTACATCCAGAAACATGAGTGGTGGGGAGGTCATCCCTACTTCCTTTAAACAGACCGAAGAAGGTCTTTGCTATCATGGTTTTAGCTTTTTTCCTTCATGTCTCCCCTGTCCGATAGGAGCAAGTAGCAGATGTTCTGACCAGCAGCGGACGGAGCTGTGTGCAGAATGTGGGCCTGTTAAGCACCGTGGAAGCTTGCCAGGGCGAGCTTGATGAGTGTGTATTTGAAGTTGAAAAGAGATCCCCGACATCAGTTATGAGAAGAAAGCAGAATTAATACCAGATAGCTTTTTCTATCAGAAAAAAATCCTGAATATTTTTTAAAGCTTGACTTAATTAGGTTTGTAAATATGAAAGAAAAGATTATCTGGTCAACTTCTGATCTATAAGAGAGGGACTGTAAGACCATTTTCAAGAATTTTGATTTGTTTGATTTTAGAGAGTGGCAGAGTTAGGTGCACTTTTAAGACTCTCAAAGCTGGCTATATGAAGTGGCAAGAAATAAGTCAAGTAGTCTAAAAATGTTGATTCTGTTGGCAAAAATGTGATGCAAGAAGTAAATCATATTTAAAAAAGGAAAAGTAACATCACTCTGTATGGGGAAGAGTGATGTTTTCTTTAGCTATTATTGTACTGGTTTTATTCTCTTCATTTGTTCAGTACCTTCATTTATTCAGTTTGTCTTTGGGAATTTCTCTGTTGCAGAGTGCCTACAGAGGTTGAACATATGTATGTTCACATTAAGCATTACGTGGTTGATGTGAATAATAATAGTAGTCTTAACTGAGGGATACCCTAAGGCTTGCTTGAATTTATAGCAAAATGCTAGAATCAGACGCGTCATGTACCATGTCCTGCATTGCAAGTCATATTCATTAACAATTTCATTAAAACCTAAGTTAATTTTGTTATAGGAGTAAATGATTGTGTTTCTGTAACATAATTTCATTCATATTTCTGAACCTTTCAAATAAGAGATCTAGAAAATTAAAACAACTTCCCATCTTAGAAGTTTTTTGTGAATCTATCACTTAGACACCTACCATAAATGTACCTACCAAAATGTACTAGCACCTGAGGGGAGAATGTAAAGAGGATGGGGCTAAACTGTTCTCGGTGGTAGCCAGCCAGCAACAGAACAAAGGGTAATAGGTGCAAATTGAAATGCAGGAAGTTCCATCTGCATGAGAGGAAGAACTTTCCTGTGAGGGTGACGGAGCCCTGGCAGAGGCCTGGATGCCACCCTGTGCCACGACCTCTGGGTGTCCCTGCTGGAGCAGGGGGTTGGACTAGATGATCTCTAGAGGCCCCTTCCAACCTCAACCATTCTGTGATTCTGTGTGTGTGGATTGGCCTCAGTTTCTCAACTTACTTTTTATTGCACATCTAAATACAAGATGAGAATTTTGTTTTCAGCACTTCTCTTTTTCTTTCCATAGACTCATAGTTGTGACAATACTTGTTGTCCCCTTTGTGTGAGATGCAGCATACTGCAGCCAATGCAATGAAACTCTCCTGTTGGTTTTCAATCTGTAGGAGAAATGTTAAATTAAGCATGATGTGTTGACTCTCTTTTGGATTAAAAAATCTGTATATCCTTCCAATGAAAACAATGTGCTAAACTACTCGTGACATAAACATATGGTTAGAGAAGACGTTTGTTGGGAAAAAGATTTTTGAATGTTAGTTTTTCTGCCATATCTTGGACAATCCTCATTCCGCCTCTGCTGTGCCTGTTTATTTTAAATTAAAAAAATTCTAGTTGAGATCTGTTTTCTTATATGGGATGGTTGCTTATATATCTAATTCTGTAGTTTTTTGCCTTTTTTTTTTTTCTTCCAAAATGATCTGGTGGCATCAGCAGATTTCCTCATTTTAAATTTTGATGGGATTGTGTCTTCCTGGGAAGTTGTATTTGGTCTTGCTGTTAAAAAGTAGCGACTCAGAACCAGCGGCTCAGAAGCTGTGTGCACCCTTCTGCGCTCGTGTAGCTCCAGGCTCTCCAGCAACGTGGCTGTCGCGCGAAGGTGAGAACCAAGTATTGGTAAGGATGCTGGTTTCTCTGCTTGGGTCTTTGTTTGAGAACCCTGTGTGCGAAAGATGTTCTTGTAGCTAAGCCACCCTGAAGGGCACCGTGGTGTCGCAGCAGGAATGTGAAGGAACCTCGGCTGAGGGCCCCATGTGTGCTTTCCTTTGGAATAGCTCTGCTGCTTGCCAAGCTGCCTTGGCAGGGAATGGCTGCATATGGAATTACAGGTATGCACTGCGTTCTTCTTCACAACATAGGACTTTTGAATGTGGAGAGCATCTTCTTTCTTATGGAAGCCTGGTTGTAATCCAGAGCTGTCCCAACATCAGCGCATTGGTTGTTATTTGCTTGTCTTGGTGCTTCTGATCATTTCTGAGGAAATGATCAACACTCATAGTAAAGTCCCCTGGACAACATGGCGTCACTACCAGTTGGGCCCTATCCATCAGAGCAGTGGGTCTACTGGTAGGAAAGCTTTTCCATTTCTGGAAATGGTGGTAACTGGAGAATCCAAGGATATGTAATATGGGAATATGTTATCCTTCTGATGTCTTGAAAAATCAAACTCTGGCTTTTCTAGGTGTAAGCATGCTGTTGCCTGTTAGGTCCTGCTGTCTTCCACCAGATTCTTTCCTACAGAAGATATCACCAAGTTCAGTATTTTTTAAGTTTTTTTTTTTTCTTCAAAAAGACAGATCAGTTCTAAACAGAATATGCTTCCCATTGAATATCAAAGTTATAATGCTACTACACGAGAAGAATAGCTAACTGGTGAGTACCATTAATCATTTAATTGAAAGTAAGTATGTGTGAGGAGCTGTATATGAAAATGAAGTGTTTTACTCAGTGAGAAATAGCTCATTGTGAGGAAGTCTACCTTGAAACATTGTCTGAAAGTGGTTTAAGACCCATGCAAATGTGAAGTTAGTGTACTGAACAGCTTTGGAACTGGGCAGGGAATCTTTGGAGTGTTCTTGGTGCATCACAACTCAAGCAACTTTCTGTGGATTTGTTCACTTGCTTTTTGTTGGAGTTCTGATTGTTTTCCAGCCGTGTGATGGTGTTGGCTGCACAGATGTGCTTTTACAGCCTGATTTTTCAAACAGTTGAATTTTATGCCTCTCTGAGGGCCTTTAAGGTTAGAACTGGTGTTAGTGCTAGCTTTAACCCATGTAGACAGTGAAAGTAGAAGATGAAGTAATCGGCATTATTTATGCTTTTCAGAAGATACAGAGGAGGTTCCCTTGCTTCCTTTGTTCTGTGTGGCCTTTTAAGAAGTCATCTTTTTCAGGGTTCATACTGCATTTCCTTACAACTTGTTATTAGCAAACTTTACTCCAGATTTTGTGCCAATCGCTAAAGATGTTACACTGCTAGAGGTTTAGTTTTTTTAGCTTATAACTGTACACACTGGGTAAAAATAAAATGGCATGCTAGCTGCTTTGTAAAATGTTTTCAAGGACTAAGGGTTTCCTGCAGTCATTTTGGACTTACTCTCATCCTTATTTAGCAGAGAAGTGCTTCTGAATTTAGGCCACTCATCCCATGAGAAAATTTGACAGTACTGAACTTGTCTTGGCTCTCTGTTTCAGGAAGATTTCAAGTTGGAATATATGGGACTTAGTGCTTACCAGCTTATCAGCTGATTACACAATTTTTAGCTTTTTTGTGAGCTGCTGATCCTTTAATAAATGAAATTTAAAAGACACGTGAATAAATAATTAGTTTAAGTCTGTCTTTATCTAGTTTGGGCTTCATGTTTTACAAAATTAATATAAAGCATATGAATCCTGGGATTCAACACAATCTAGATTTGTATTCTATTTCTGATTTTTTATACTATGGACCTCAACCATGCAATCTGGTGTATGTCAGTCTTCAAGATGCCTAGAAAAGCAGAGCAATGTCCCAGTGTCTGCTCTGGGTGCTTCCCAGCGCTGTCCACAGGCGGGAGCATGTCCTGAGTCCAGGCAGCGGGAAGGCTCCACATATGCCGATACTGCATCCCAATGGCGACGTGTTTAGTGTGCTTACTTTAAAAGCAACACTATTTATAAGATCATCTATCCCCACATCTATTATGTAAGCCCTCAGATTTCCTTCAGACTTTTGTTTTCATCGAGATAGTAAAGATAAACAGTTAGTTTTTAATTAAAAAGTTTTTCTTTTTTCGTACAAGATACCTCTGCAGGAAAGGAGGGCTTGTTCTTGCCCTCCAGCTTGGCTCCTTGTCTGTGCCTGGTTTGCTCCAGCAGGGTAACTGAGCTGCCTGGTGCGGTGGGTACCTTGACCTGACACGGATCCCCGTGATGACAAATGAACCTTTAGCCCCATTAACAGCGGAGACTTGTGACCTAGGCCAGTGTTAATTCCCCTAATTTGCAATGCAGTTGAGGTTGGGATGTGTGCTGACTATACTCAGATTAGACAGGTTTATTGGAAGAGGAGGTGAATTGGGAAAATAGAATTAAATCAAACATGGGGAAGATTGGGGAATGTAATTGCATCTTTGGCTCAGGAGTTTTATGTCTAGATGAGAAAGGTTGAGATGTGGTTGCTGCCTGAAGTAAAAGTAATATCACTGTGAGATTAGTTCACTCTGGCTGCTCTCTTTAGGTATCCAGGTTGTGTAATGAAATGGCTTTGGAAATATTTTCCCTTTTTCTTCCTAAATTTAGTTTCAGGATGAATGCTTAATCCCATGTGTTTGGGTCAGGATTGCAATTAAATCTCGAGTCTTCAGCCAAGTGCACTCATTTCCTTAGATGACACATCAGCTATTTGCCTTCATTCTGAAGAATGGACAAGAAACCTTGTGTTTCTATAAACTACTGAAAATAAAAATTGTGCCTGCATGCAAATCTTGAGGGTTTGCAGGATGTTTTGATGGTTGGTTGACTGCTTGGTTTTACATCTGAAGTAACCTCCAGTTCAGCACCACTGTGATACTGGAGAGGAGAGAGAAATGAGACAGAGTTAGCCCTTTCTTTGGTGTATGACTCTTTGGTGCTTGCTTCCTGTTCCTCCATCCTAAAGAGTATCACTGTGTTACTACTAAGTAACTGATAAAGTGCCGGTGATTAAACTTAAGCAGGGATGTACTATAAATGTACAAATCGCCATTTGCAACTTTAGTAATGGATGCAAATACTTTCTAAACTGTGATTAGATCCTTAAAAACAAAACAAAAATGAAACAAAAACAAAAACAAACAAAAAAATAAAAATGAGAACCATTTGAAAAGCTGGAACTTGGAGAGACTTTCAGATGAGAAACCACTGGAAAAAAGATTGTTCTGTTTAGAAAGGGAAACAATTAGAAATAGGCTAAATTAAAAAGG
Organism: Crypturellus tataupa; assembly: GCA_034781795.1. NCBI lineage: Eukaryota > Metazoa > Chordata > Aves > Tinamiformes > Tinamidae > Crypturellus > Crypturellus tataupa. The sequence goes on along the minus strand of JAWLRI010000032.1, from coordinate 3,837,944 downwards.
TAGATTGAAAAGCTTGATTAATAAAAAAAAAATCAAAAAATGGACCATGTAAAGCAACTTATTTAATACTTAAAGATTTTTTTTCCCACGGCATTCCTTTGTCTTAATATATACTACATGGTGGGATCCTACAATGATTAGACATAAAAATAGGAACACCCCTAACCATAGTGCATAGATAGTGTCCTGCGCTACAGTATATTCTATTAGCAAGCCAATATTTCAAAGTTTTAGAAGAAACTCTTTTAGGGGCATAATTATCCCTTTAAATGTTTTTTTTTTTCCATCAATGTAAGTGGACAAGAAGTTACATAGCAGCTTTATCTATAAAGAAAGTTTTTGAACTGAAATAAACATATTAAGATTTTGAAACTTAGACAAAAATCAGTATCTAAAGTACTTAGGTTGATTTAAAACTTTAAGAAAAGATGCGGGGATGCCCTGAAATCCAGCTGGAGCTCTGGGTCTTCTTTCTACTAAGGTATTTGGGGTTCATTCTAGTAAAGCACCATATGCGAAACTTCCAGGCTGTAATAAGCACTTCATATTTGAACTTCCCTATCAAGTGGACTTTTTCATTTGTTTGTTTTTAATGACATATATAAAAGTTCAAATATTTCTTTTCCATTTGTTCTCATATCTGGTTTTTATTTGTCCTTGATCAAGGACAGCTAGAGACTCTGATGAGAGGCCGATTCAGTAAAAGCAGAAGGGCTTTTCCAGGACTTCAGTAACAAGGAGGAATATTTTAACTGGAAGTGGTGAGTGTGGTAGGGAACCCTCTGCTCCCTTCCTGCTGCCAGTCCAGGGAAATACCCAAAGCCATGAGGTGGATGGAGGAGCCTGGCTGGGAGCTTCCGTGTGCAGGGAGAGGCATTTTGTGCCTGCGTCCTCCTCTGGCCCCAGCCTTCCTGCAGGCCGAGCTCCCCACTGGCTCAAAAAGGCATGTGGGGTGGCAAGGGGCTTGCTCTCTATTTCAAGTCTTTAAGTAAACAGAAACATATTTTTATCAAGAAACTTTGGACCTCATATAGGAAATTTTGAGTGAATTTTTATGTTCATTGTTGGTATTTCAGGCTAAAGGATAGTAGTCATTTATTCTGCCCTTGGAATATCTGAATAATGAGCTCAGAGGCTAATACTTCCTGGAAACAATGAAATGGGAGAATTATTGGAAATGCTTATCTGACACTTTTAAATATGCAGCCATCTTTCCACATAAATCTATCAAGTATGTATGACTTTTCTCTCTGAAACCTGAGTTCCTTCTTTCTTTTAAGTAGCCAATAGATCACTAACTGAAAAAGATGCACAGTTACATAAAATGAAAACAGTGCAAGGTAGACTTGTCGCTTGATTTTTCTCCTGCTCTTCATCCACATCTTGTGTAATTTATACTTCTCTTATCTTACAGTCAGACATTTTCCCCCACTTTAGTCTTTTAAAATAAAATATTAGAAGAACCTGTACTGTCTGCATTGCTTAGCATTCCACACACTTGTCCTTCTTTGGGAGTTAGGTGAAATTACAAATCTTAAGCCTTTCATGCTCTCACGTTGCAGAAGTTATAAGCTGGTAATTACTTGAGATTTCCTTGCTTTCAAGATCTGTGTGATACTCAGATTAGAAGCAGATTATGCTCTCCATAACTGTGCCTGAATTGACCTTTCGGGCAAAGCTCTTTGCCTGTAATTAAGCGTTCAAGGACTTAAAAAAAATGTTTATTTTCAATATTGAAGTGCAGATTGTCATATTGCAAAGTATAAATGAACAGATAGTCATGCTTTATCTTGAAGTTTTGAAAAACAACAAATTGCAAGAGAGGAAGGTCGTTTTATTTCACCTTCTCATGTCATGACTTTTTCAGTTCACCTTTTTAAATTAACCTGGACATCCACAAGCCCTAGAAATCCACTTCACAAGCATGAGAGCTGGAATTGCAAATAATGCCCTTCCCAAAGCCCGTGCTGTTCAGAAGCCTGAACACTTGTGAGGCCAAGTGTGGTAATGCTGGGAGTGTTTCAGGCCCTCCTCTTTCAAAGCCCGGAGAAGATTCATTCCCCATTAATTGCAAAGGGGCTTGATGTTGCTGAGAAACTTAGTAGAATTACTGAGGAATCTGTGCGACTGGCACTTAACTTGCAGCTAGAGGATAACAGAGCTACCCCTCCTTAAAGGTTAATGCTTTGGCACTGCATTTTGCTTTACAGCCGATGGGTCAGTGGGGTGCGGTGGCTCAAGGCTGAGGTGATATCCAGCTGCTGCGCGGCCGTTCCCGCGGGCACCGCGCTGACCAGGAGGCCGCTCGTGCCCGTGCTCTGCTGTGCGGCCGCTCCGCGGGGTGGTTGGAACCACCACCCGAGGGGTCACGGCTCCTCCCAGGCTCCCTCTCTCCATTACCCCTCCTGTCCCTCTCTCTGTCACCTTCTCTTTCCTGTCCCTGCCCCGGCTTTGCGCTGTGCTCTGCCTCCCAACCTCGCGCCCCTTCCCGCCCTTGCCTCCCGCCTCTCATCTCCTTCCCACACTCTGTCTCCCTCTTTCCAGAAGTGAAAGAGCCAGTGCTGCAAAGCAGTGCAAGCGCGGGATGCTCCTCCTTTTCCCAACAAGCCTCAAAGAGCTAACCAAAATACTGCAATTAATGTTTAAAAAATCCCTTCCCCTCTTGTCACATGCTCCCGGGGACAGAGATGTCCTAACAAAGACTGTCAGGAGATTCCTCTGAATCCCTCTTAAAAGGGAGTATCCCGACCTGCCCCTCTTGGGTGTCCTTTGCTAAGTACCTTGTTGATCCCCTTTGGACTTGGGCTTGTAATCCAACCTTTGCTTTTCTGGTTCTGAGCATAAAACCTCTGTGAAAAAAATAGTAAGAAAGCTAGTGTGCAAAATGAAACTATTGCAGAAAGAAGAGAAGAAATCTTCATGGCTCAGAAGATGAGGATTGGGATAAACTCCAACCAAGAATCTTGATTTGTATAGTTCAAAACACTTAGAAAACATGTGTTTACTCTTTTTGCAATAGGTTCTTTAAGTCTGATATTGAGTGAACTGGATTTTGCTTCTAAAAATGTATCGGGGGGGCTTTAAGAGAAGGATACCCAGAATTATGTTTTTGGGGCTCTAAGTGTTTTCAATCCTTTGCAATATAAAGGGTCTAATGTAATGGCAGTCTTAGCCTCTCCACCCTAGCTCGAGTCCATGCACATTTGCTTTCTTAGCTAATACGTGGCTTGGGAGTAAGCGATAACTGAAGATAAAATTGCTTTGGGCCAAATTCTGCTGTCTTTAATTGAGCAAAATTCCGATTGACGTCAGTGGCAGTTTTACTCAATTAAAGACAGCAGAATTTGGACTTTTATCAGCAAGAAGAATGCTGCTATTCTGTCCTCCTTTGGTAGTCTGACTGTACCTAATTAAATTGTGCAAGCTTCCTAATACATAAAAGTATGTTCTTGTCATGGGTGCACTTGTTTTAATGTTAAAGAAGGAAAGGAAAAAATAACTGAATCTTTCACTTTTTGGTGGCAGAAGAAAAGACCGGTTAATGATATGAGTTTAAAAATAGGATGAGGAGTCTGTTGTATGTATATATAAAGCATACAAAATCACAAAATAGGAAACAAATACACAGTGATGGTGAAGCTCTCTATTTTACCAAAACTCTTTTTGATTCAACACCTCCTAAAATGCTCAGATGTTTTGAAATATCTATATTTGGGGTTAATGTGGTTTACTGCCTTGACGTGGGAGACTAGGTTATTCTTGGATCATATTTTTGAGACTTCCCCTGCAACCAAAAGGGGAAGAAATATGTATTTACATGAAAGATGAGGATCTAATGCGATTTTTTGACTTTAGGAGTTGGAACTTTAAGAAAAACATAATATCTCACATTCCTGTGATAAAGTACTTAAGTTGGCAGTAGTGAAGTTAGAAGAAATTAAAAAGTAAAATGAGAATGGGAAGGAAAGGGAATGCAGCACTGAAAGAGGGGCCCATAGATGTTATGAAGCAGTTGTTCTCTGGTTGAATGTGATGCACATAAATCTTTTCGGGTTCAAAATTGTTTTTCTGTTCATATTTGTATGTTAGTTTCACAGGAGAAAGCACCTTGTGTGGAGATGGCAGCTGGACATACGGAATGAAAGGGAAGCCCCCGGCTTTTCCAGCTCAGAGAAATTTTTTTTTTATTTGCTTTTCTTCCTGGGAGAAACATTTTGTTTCTGCTGGAGTGGTTTGCAGGACTGATGGAGTAATTCACACGTGTGCTGTGCTGCCAGTGTTGCTTTACGTTTTACTTGAAAATAGGTCTTACTCCTCCTCCAAAGTCAGCAACTTGCATTTTGAAGTTCTGCAGTTCTGATTGCTAATCAAAGCAGTTTGTCATTTGATGTGTAGGACTGTTGTAAATCAAAAATAATTGTATTCGATATTTAGTATTAAAAAAGAAAGGAGATTTCCTGAAGATGCTGCTCAGGTGAGGGCCGCATCAGGCAGCAGCAGTGTCGGGAAGACAGGCACAGCCCCGCGTGCCGGGAGGAAATCCCACCTGGCCGGCAGGATCGGGCTGCGCACGTCGCAGGATTGCGCTAGTGCAAGGCTGCGTGTAAGATCAGAGCTGTTTCCTGCGTGGAATGTACTGGTTTGGTTTATTACAAGCTCCTTTATTATAAAAGGAGGTGCTGTGCCTTTAAGTAGCACACGCTGTCTAACCATCACCAGGCATCTCTTGCAGGCTGCGCTAGCCTGTTTCTCCAATCATGCCTGCCTAAGTCAATACGGCACTGCCAAACCTCCTCGTGCATTAAAGGTTACCTCTTAGCTCGTTCCATGAATCAGAGCAGATGCATAACTTGGCAGTGACCATTTCTGTCCCTCCCCTCCTGCGCTTCCTACCGCCTGCAGCCCCCCAGCCCGCCGCTGGCCGAGCCCCCTCCCCCAGCAGGGAGAAGTCATTACAGGAGGAGATCAACTTACCAGTTGTCTCGAGCGCAGAGGCTGAGCGCAGCACAGCTCCTGCTCGGACAGTGAGTGAGCTGGAGAGGGGACGGGAGGAGGAGAGCGCTACCTGCAAGAGCTCAGGGTTGTCATACTGAGGCACAAGTGCATCTGCTAGCTGTTAGGACTTGGCAGAGGGCTTTCTCCTCCAGGGTAGCTCTGACTTCGGGTAATAATGTTTGTCAGCTACCTGATACTAACGTTGCTCTACTCTCAGACAGCAGTGTTAGCAAGACCTGGGGGAGAGGTAAGCAAAGTATGTCTGTCCAAAACTGTCATCTGTCAGAGGTAAATTTTCTTCCTGTCTCTTAGGAGGGGACGTGAGGGGTTTTTGTGCGGCGAGTGCTTCAGGCTGGCTTTGTCTGCCTCGTGCGCCGTTTCTGCGGGACGCTGCAGGTACTGCAGAAGCCGCGTAACTGGGAAGGTAGCTGCGCCGCGTCCGCTTTAGCTCGCTCTTCTGGGCAAGGTGACTGCAGTTTGTGAATATTTCTTTACTAACATACAGAGAAAAGAGATATTTGTGCAGCAGTGGCTGGTAGTGCTGTATTCAGATTTTGTAGGAAAGAAAATGTGCATGTTGAAAAAAGTTTTTACTTGGGTGTTCTAGTGGGGATTTGAGTAGGTCCATGTCCTATTACTTTAAGAACATACTTTTTTTTTTTTTTTTCCCTGTAAATGTGTGTATTTTTTAGTATCTGTATTGTTATTTTAGCAAGGCAAACAGAATAGCATCTGTTTTAAAATATACATCACATCATTGAGGGACTTTATGCATTCTTAATATGAAAAATCTAAGTGATGGAATAAAATAGCCCTTTCTGTGCTCTAAAAAGTTGCTACTTGATTTATGAAGAGCAGTTTTCCAGATTTCTGTTCTGATCAGAGCACTTTTTCATCAGGTCCTTGTTTCATACCAAAGCAGAAAATTTCAGCTACTCATTTGTCATTTGGGAAATAATTCATCAAGCATAAGTACTATTTGATACAAAATATTCCAGTTTATGAAGTCTCTGGCAACAAGCACTCCTGGTACATTTGATACTTGTTCTTCCTCAGTCTTTAACTGAAATGTGATGCACGTTTATGTATTTCAAAGGAGTATTTGGATAGTTTTGTTCCGTAATCTGTGTTTTCTGTTTATGAACTGTATTGCAAAGGAGCTAAGTGGGAAGTAAATCTTCACAAAATGGTGCTTCTGCTCGAAAGCTTTGTCTTTTGTTAACTCGGTCATAAGTTTCTACAAGCCTAATAAAGCCCAGAGCAATTGCTTTCCCTGGTAAAAGAAAGTGGAAGTGAACTGAAAAAAAAAAACCATTTCGAGTCCAAAGCTGTGTGGTTAAGGCTCCCTATAACTCATGTGCCTTTACACAGAATGTATTTTGCCTTCAGTGCTCTAAAAAGAGGGTCTGTAATAGTCACGATCGCAGAAAATGTTCATTTTAATGAAATCTTGTGCTGTCTTTGGTCTAATTAAAGAAGGGAAAAAAATTCAACAGAGGCTCAGGGAACTCAGGCAGGGTTGGTGGTTACAGTGACTGATCGTTGCCCTCTAGTTGTCACTGGAGTTTTTAACTTCCAGGTTGATTGTTACTGAGCGTAGAAACTCGCAGATGGACTCACCTTACCCAGGCTGAGGGACCTCAAAACGTGCGGTGGCTCCTATGGAAAATATTTCTGTCACCACCACCTGCACATGTGGTCTTCAGAGATCCATATAAAGAGCAAATCTTGAGCAGCAGCAGCAGTGCTGCCTGCCAATTATCCTCGTTAGCAAGTAGAATAAAAGCAGCGCTCTGTTCTTACCTGAGAATGAATTTGTGCAGTAAACGTGCAATGCAGAATGTTTTAGCACTGTGATCCTTATGCCAAGTACTTTAAACTGTGCTGGTCTTGTTAGTTTTCCAGCTAATACCCAGACTGGATAGGAAAAATGATTTGTTACTGTATTGATGAATCTTAGAGTATAGGTTTTACTAAGGGTAGTGAGTTTCTCTCTTTTATTATGTTCCTATGGCTGGTTTTGAAAATGAAATAATAAAAAATACACTGCATCCACTGTTGATACAGTAATTCTTTGTCCTGCCTTGTAAGAGACCACTGGATAATCTTGTGCATTTCCCTGTTCCAGCTGCAGAATCTTGGCTACACAAATATTATTTCTCTAGGAAATTGCTCAATTAGGATTTTTCCTGTGGTGGACAGGCAATGAACTAATGGAGGAAAAATAAGTGAGAAGCCATTTTTAAAGGGAACCTGTGTTGTCCTTTTGTGCTCCTTTAGAGTGTTCTGTTTACTCCTGTGAACATTTTGATCTACAGGTATATATTTTTTAAGATTCCTTTTATGAAAATATCAGTATGTGATAGATTATGAAGTCAATCCTGTTTGCACTGGCCAAGACCAGTTTTCTTCTTGTGCCATGTAGGAGACGAGCATGATTCTCTTCACCCCTAGCTGGAAGTTTGGCTGTTAGCTCCTTTCAAGGTCAGCCTGTATGTTTATGTTGCAAGTGAACCGATCATAAAAATGCATGATATGTGACCAACAACAGAAGTTTGCACAGGTTTAAGTGCATGGGACCTGGTTTGTAAGACTTGATCCATTTTTTTTTTTTTTTAAGTTCTTGGATAGCATTTGTTCGGATGGACAAATATTTTACCTACAGTAACCAAAAAGCTTGTTATAGAAGCAAATTTTCCTTCCAGATACATGGATACTATTATCTTTAAGAATATCCTGATACTAGATATTATTTAGTTTTCTTTAGAAAGCAGTTAACAAGAAGCACAGAATATATTAAGCCGTATTCCCAAAGATTATTATAATGCATTTTTGTTTTAAATGCAGTATTTATTTAAGCACAAGTATGAAATCCTTCTGAGAATTTGGGCATAGAGAGGGTGAATGCTTCGAGATCTGCCTCCTAAAGCAAGTAAGGGAGTGAGGGTGACTTTCCATTCTGGCTCTGGACTCCGTGTCAATTTTGATGGGTGGCTAATAGGCGATACTGGAGAGATTGGTGTTTCACAGTGTCACAGGTTGCAAAAAGAAATGAGGAAGCAGAGACACACCTAGAGAACACTGTTCTTAAGAGCTCCATTTCTAATTCAACGTGACTGCTCTCACTGAAAATAAACAACTTGTTCCAAAGGAAGCCAAGATGCAACGTCGCACGGTCAGCCTACCCGGCCTACCTGCGTGCTGCCAACCGTCTGCAGTTACGATGCCGCTGCATCAGCTGCATGCACGGAGCGCATGGCATGGCCCAATGACACAGCCTTTCTAGCCCTGCCTTTCTGTGAGGCCAGTACAGAAGAAAGAAAGCATAATTTCTCCCACTGACTTGCTGACAAAATCATTTCTCATTTCTGTACCTGAGTATTCCCATCTGTAAGCCTAGGTTAACAGGGCTTCCCAGATTCTCCGGAGACAGCGGTATGTCACCTTGGCTATATTTTCCCATAAAACATCACCCTTAACCCCTCTGTTTTTGAAGCATGAGAATGTTCGAGAGCCTTTGTGGACTGGTATCTAAGGAGGGATTGAACCATTTATTTATTTATCATGCAGAGTAGAAAGTTATTTGGATTTACTCTAAAATTACACTGCTTCGAGTTAGAAAAAGCAGATGGTGATTTACATATGGCAGTAATTGCTGACTTCACCAGCAGAGCATCTGAAAGTGAGATCTAATGTAGTTAAAAACTAATCCTGTCAAGTAAATACCCCCAGACCTGGCCAAATTATGAGAATACGCTGTGGGTGTTGCTGTTGTGTGCGAGTGCTGCAGCTTGAGCCGAGCTGGTCCTGGCGTCCTTGCCTTACTGCTGCTTCCTTCGGGCTACGCTTTGGGCTCAGCTGCAGTGAGAATACAGCCCTGGTCTGCTTTAAAAACTCCTATGTACACTTTGTGTAGTAGCAAGTTTTACATTCAGTATAGAAGGAAGTGAGTGTAGCAAAAATGACTCAAAATGTGTCCTTCTCTCCTTATGATTAAGCGGAATGAATGCTCTCCTGCTTTCTTCCCGAGATTCCTACAGGGCTTTTTGTTCCCCTGTCTGCCTGTCCTTGCCTTTCCTGCGGGAGAGACAGGCTGCGGTGAGGTGCTCAGGTACCTTCCTGATGGCGCTCGGGGCACTGCCCTGCATCCAGAGCCTCCTGGCTTTGGCCTCTGACCGTCGGAAAAGATAGAGGCTGCAACAACCTGTGCATCCTACATCAGGAGCATCCGGCTCCGGTCTTGCTAGAGCAACGTTACGTTCATTAAGTCCTTACCAAATAAATGGTTATGTGCAATTCATTAGGGAATCTGTTTCTTAAACAAGGTTCATAAACCATTTTCAGAAAACTACTCTAGAAACTTGTTGTTTGGATAATCTGGTCTTAAAGCAGTTCACAGAATTTCTTCATTCTATTTTATTATCAGTAGTGATGATTCAGTCTCTTTATATTTTCTTTCCATCTCTTTTTCTTTTTTCAAAAATAATTCAGTTGTAACTGAATGTTGATGATTGTGTTGTAAAGAGTGTAATATAAATGATTTTATTTATTCTGGCATGGACAGTTTATCTTGAATTTCTTAGAATTTTAATATTTGTTCCAAAATGTTAAATGTATAAATGGAGTGATGAATTTAGAAGTCAGGGAGTTTATATTAGGATATATTGAAACCTTTCCCCCCCAAAAAAATGAAGGAGGGAAAAATTCTACTAATGCAAAATAAGTTTCTATAATTATTTTAAAAACTGTGCAGTTGGTATATAAATAATTCTTTCTTCTCTAGAAGACTTCTTTGGTTTTCTTATATCTTTATAGTAATGTGAAAAGGCTCTGATTTTTTTTAACTGCTCTCATGTATAATAGGGCACAGGAATGTATTCCAAGACTCATAAAATGTTTAATTAAAAGAATGGAAGTCCTTGTAAACTCCTGGTGGTTGCCTGTATTAAGTATTATTACTTCTTAAAACATCTCTTGCCGCAACCCCATGTCTGAAATTATCTTGAATTTTCCGTGCAGCCCTGGGCCGTCTGCCCGTGTCTCGTGTCCGCAGTTTGCAGGCGCGCAGCGGGTAGCAGAGCAACCCAGCCTGTGCCAGCAGGGCCCTGGGGGCACGGGAGCTGCCCTCGGAAGGGGCGGCGCAGGGACCCACCGAGCTGCTGCCGCCGGGGTTTTGCCGCAGGCCCTTGGGCGCTGCTGCGCAGGGGGCGATGCAGGGAGCTGCGGCCGGGCCAGCACCGCAGCACTCGCCCTCTGCGTGCCCTTTCTGCCCCGCTGCAACGTTCCTCGTCCCTGCAAGAGGACAGCAGTGGGGATCAAACATCGCTGCTGCTGCTGCAGGGACCCAAAGGCTCTGGCACAGCAATTAGAGCACTGACAGCAGCTACCTTGCTTCTCTTTCAAGACCCCGTCTAAATGAAATACATGAAAGTGGAGCATGAGAGAGCATTAAATTAAAGGTTTGCCTGTCTATGTGATTGCCTGCAGCACTTGAGCTGTTTTTTCATGAGTTACAAGTATTAATTTCCCAGCATGTGGGTTGCGAGGAAGGTTTTATCAGGAGACGGAACTTTTTGACAAATTCCCACTCCCACCTTTTTGGCAGACACAGAAGAGTGAGGTGAATTGGAGTCAATAAATTAATCCTTGCGCTGTAACTGCTTTTTGACAACAGCATAAGTTTGGATTCCATTTTCATGAAGTTTCTCCCCAAATTATTCAGGAGCAGGGTGGAGGTGGAGAGCACTTTCATCATAAAGGGCAAGCACTTTTGTTATTAAAAAAATATAAATTAGGGTTTTTTCTCCTTTCATAAATATTTAGAAACATTTTTAGAACTGTTTTGTGAAGAGAGCTGTAATATGTAATTGGTCACAAGTAAAGGATGATGTAGCAGTAGAAAGGTGGTAATTTCAAGACAGTTTTGCTTTCTTACTCCTTACTTTATCTTTTTAGTTTATGTTTTTATTATTATTTAATGTTTTTTTTATGTTTCTTATCTTGCTTGTTCTCTATGAAAAATTATGGACAGAATTAAACATCAGAGCCGTGACACTAGAAACACACAGGCTAGATGACTTGCACTATTTTAGTGTAATATTATCAGTATAATTTTGAAACAGATTTGTAAATGACTGCTGCAGAGACAATGAAAATGTCTTTGATAAACATTCAGTGTGTGGAAGTGTATCAACATCTGTACATGAAGAGAACATTTCAGACACATGCTGGACTCTTACTTGTAAATACTTGAAAACTGAGATTTATTTTAGTGCTTGAATGAGCAGGTGATAGTACGGTATTCTAGCCAAGGGCACGAACGATTTTGATGGCAGCTGTGAGCCCATATCCTCTAGAAAAGCATGAGAGACACAGTAATTACATAAACTGAATTTCTTCTTCATTAAATAGAAAATTATTTGCTGAACCTCCCAGAATTGCATTGTTTAAACCAGTCTGCTGAATTTAGAACAATGTTTTAAAAAACAGTCTTTGTGTATATCTTTTGGTACTGAGTGTGTTGGATGCAAATTTGCTTGCTGCTTTGGATGAATTGCAAGAGGAGGGATTGCCGCTCTGCATTGTGCGGGTAGCGTGGGACGACGCACAGGCACCTAATTTGTGATGCATCATCGTGCTCTATGACAACATCTCATCATCTGGATTTTTTTCAGGTTCTTGAGTGATTCTCTACTATATCAAGGTTAGCTGTTCAGGGCTGCACCAAGGTTGCCTGACAAAGCCTGCCCGCAGTGTTGATGATGACTTGGTTATTGGTTATGTGGTGGCACTCAGAAGAACAGTGCATTTCCAAAGAAAATAGTAGTTGTCATAAGATGTGTTCCTATCTCTTCAACTGTTTCATCACAATTCAGGAAATTGGCAAAGAAAAGTGATTAGCAGATCTACTGTCAGAACAGTGGGATGGAGCTAATGCATCTGGCTGTCATCCCATGGCTCTTGGGGATTATCTGTGTAAGACCAAGTCAGTGGTGGCCAGATTGTGTCCTGTCCTTTCTGTTTGAACGACCACTACTACTAACTGTCAAGGAAAATCTAGAAATATTGATAGTAACTACTGCTATCATAATAAATGAGTAGAAATCAGTTTCTAAATACATAACAGTGGATGCAGAGTAATACTTTAGTTCAGCTGTAGATGAACAATCATAATAACTTATTTTAAAATAAAGTAGACTAGTGGACCTATTCTTAGGTGTACTAAATTTTCCCTGTGTAATTATGACAATAGACAAATGCTTTAAAGAAATCTTAATCTGAGTAAGAATCAGGCCATAAATCTATCAAGTACCCTTCTCATTCCCTGTTTGCCCTCACTTCTCAAAACTACCTAAAGATTATACTATTTACTTAGTTTTAAGGTAAAAATAAATGCCGTTTGATAAAAGATTTCTGTGCATTGTATTTGCTTCCATAGCTGAGACAGTAGTCATTAGATTAATTTTAATTGTGTCATTTTCATTACAGGTGATTCTACTTAAGAAAAAAAAAAAGTTAAATCCTTAAGTTTTCCCAAAGGCAGTTTTAGAAAAGGAAAATCATTAAGTGACTGGTTGCAAGACAAGATACAGAGTACCGAAAAAGCAGGAGGTACTTGGGAGCACACAATCTGTTTTTCCATGTTGTCAGAAGTCAGTAGTGTGATGCTGAGAAGTCCATTAGTCCTTGGAAGGAATGACAGTTGGGATAGCTCCAGCCAACCTTGCAACTGTTCATTTTAAGAACTGATTGAGAGCAGATGAGATCAAAAGTTAACATCTGCAGCTGTTTTCAGCTGCTAAATCAGCACTCTAGAACTGGTGAAGCAGTATGTTAGTGAAGGGGAAACACTTCCCTACTAGCAAGAGCAAATTTCAATGCCTCTAGCCCAATAGCACTTTTTCCACTCAGGTTTTGGGACTGGGTTCTTTATTAAGTTGTAGGGAGAGCTGGGAATATCTAGCAAGCAAGTGAAAAATCATGGAACTTTAAAATCTCCCTTTAAAGAATATTAAATTATTTCTTGGGTAGCAGTGGATGTTGCTAGAAAATGTTAATATTTCTGCTTAAAGTTTGAGGGAAATTTCTAGTTTATCACAAATGGTCTGGCAAAAAATCAGAAAGCAAGAAATGGACAGTTGCTGTTGCTTAAAACACTGTTTCCTTTGAGAAGAGTTGGCCATGGATCTAGAGGAGAGTAAGGAAATGACCTGAAAAATAATCAACCGGGTGGAAACTATTGGAGACTACATTAGGGAGACATTACAGGGAAGTAAAAGTAGAAGATCCAAAATTAAGAATGTCAAGGTGAAATCTTGGCTCAGTGGAAGATGATGAAAGCCAGATTTTCACTGATCTAAGAATGACATAAATTGGATTTCACTCTAGGTAACTCACGGTTTTGGAAAGAGATGCCATTAGCCAAATTCTGCCTGCTGTGATTAGATGCAAGTTTCCATGTATGCATTGTACAAATATCTGCACAATAGTGGAATTGTAAATGCATTTCTTGGGAGGATCTGGAAATAAATGTGGTATCCTGCAACATAAGAAAGGAAAAAACACATCTGGTGCAGTGAGCGTTACCACTGATAGATCTAAAAATAATAACTAAATTCTGTGCAAGCCAATTGAAATTTTATAATGGCAATGTTAAAACTGTAGCATAGAGTTCTATCTCTTTTAGTTGGTAGAACTTCAGCATTATACATTTTGGGTTTTTCATCTAATTTAGAGGATATGAGGCTGGTGGATGTGCCACCCAAGGACTGTCCGTACCACGTGCGTCGTACCTCTGGTGTCCCGGATAGCAGCATCGCTTGTATTTTGCCTGTGCATTTCTCTCTGCATCACTGAAAATGAAAATTTGAAAATGAAAATTTGGGGACTCTCAGTATTAGTGACTTGGGAATTGGAGATCATAGTTGCATTAATGAAAATAGTTTTGGTTATAAATATCCATTTGTCAAGGGGAAGCTGTATAGAAATTGATCATCTATAGCAGTTGGGCACATGTGTCCTTAACTGTAAGGTTTTAATTGTCCTGGGCTATTGCAGTAGAGAAGTGGTCTACCCTAAATAAGTTCTACCCTAAATAAGTTTATGGAGACGACAGTGTCCTGAGATAAACAGAGCTACAAAAAGAGGAGCCCTCGCTGGCTCCCCTGGTTCCAGGCAAGACCCCTCAACCTGACCGCAGCATGCACAGGGCTTAGTTTAGCTCTTACAGCAGAAGCAATAGACGAATTAGGCATTTCAAATCCTCATAGGCAGTGACTAATATTTCATGGACAGGTAGTTTAAGGTTTGGGAACCTTCGTGTTGTCCAGAGTATTCGGAATTGAATCTGATTCTGCGTGGCACTTGCGCCAGCTTTCAGTTGGCCGCGGAGCCGTGTGGTTTCCAGTGCTGACTGATGCCATCCTCAGCAGGGAGGAGTAACCACGGCATCCCCAGGCTCCTCTGGGCCGGGATACCTGGAACGGCTCGGGAATTGTGTAAGGGAGACCACGAGGAAAAACATCCCTGAGGGTCGGAGTGGAAAACAAGTTATTACATTTCTTCAACCTTTTTTGTCAGAGTTCTCAGTGAACCCTGAATTTTCTTCAAAGATGCTTTAAAGATGAACATTGCCGAGATCAGCAGTAATGCTGCAAACAGCATTTCATTGTGTGCAGGGTTGAAAATGAAACTAATGTCATTGGAAGGAGAAGCAAAATCCAGTGTTTCACTCGACATTTAATGAAATCAATCTGACAGAGAATTCAATTGTGTGCTGGGTGAGTGTTTGGTAAGTAACACTGCATAGCGAAAAGGCTCTTTCAACCTGTCTGCTCCTCTTTTACCAGATTTTAAAGGTTCTTCTATGATAGTGTGGTATGTGTCACACTTGGTAGTTAGCATTAGCTTTCCTGTCTTAGGTCCATTTTATATGTGTGATCAAGTCTGTGTATATGGTTGCAAAGGGCTTGTGAAGGATGAAGCTCTCAGACAAAGGCAAAAACCAGAAGCAATATTTTCCTGTTGTGTGCTTGAGAAAAATGCAAATATGCAGATATATCCTTGTACTTCGCGGTATTGCAACAGATTTTCTTTAATTCTGTAAAGATGTCAAATTCATCAACAAGTTTGGTGCTTTGCAGTACTATTCCCCTTTGCCTTAGAGTAGCATTGCCGGACTTCTGAATGCACATGCAGTTTACTTAATTCTTCAATGCAGGATTTGAGAGGAGCAAAGAGCTGGTCCCGAGGTTGGGATTGGAGCAGGACAGAGACAGAGGGACGTACAGACTTGTGTTTAATGAGTGACCTGAATTGAAGACACAGATAGTGATGAAATACTTCTTTCAGATTAATGAGCCCCGTGTTGGGAGCTGGTTTTTAAGTTAGTGTATGGTCTAGTAGGTCTGATGGAATTAAACCAACACACCAGGTAAAGAAATCAACACAATAAATGGAAACCTTTCTTCCCTGGATCTGCATAACTGGAAATGTGCTGAAAAGTAACGTGTATAACCTGCTGTGTTTTGAAACCTTAATTGCCTCATGGTTTTCTGCATTACTGACCGTCTGTTGGAGACTGGCTCCCTGTGATGGGGCCGTGGTGACCACACTGCCTGCTCCAGCAGCTCTCCCGTCCAGCAGAGCTCCAGCGTTGCCTCTTGCAGGTTTTCCTGGTTAGTTTGGGAAGGGTAGTTCAAATCAATGACTCAGGTTAGTAGTTTCATTTGTGATATTATTTCCATATTTTTTGGTCAGGTGTTTCCCCTTAGGCCTTCAGAGATGCATTAGACCCTATGTTTTGCTGTGGGAAAAGAACTTCAGTAGTTGTAAGGACTCAGATCCAGCCACAGCCGTCATGTTCTTGTTGCAGTACATGCATTGTATGTTGTTGATTTTCTGTTGGACTGTTTGACCATTGCCGTTTTAGACCTTGATTCACTAAAACAAGGATTGTCATTGGTTTCCCCTTTGGAAATGTTTATATCTTTTAACTTGTCATGCTTTTTCTTTTTTTCTTTTCTTTCTTTTTTTTTTTTTGTGGTAGACTCCCTATTCAGTATTCAGGACAGTTACAGCAGCTAGTAAAGACTCGTGAGCATCAGCAGTGATTTAACATGAAACAACACATCTTTTGGCACCACTGACATCAGAGATGTGCCCTTTTCAGCAAAACCCTTAATAAGATACTTTCAACCTCAGGCCTATGAGAAGTTCTACTGTGCAATTGTGTGTGTGTTTCTCCTCCCATGGGACCACACTTTTTTTGTGACTCGATAGGATCTCGTCACTCGATAGGATTTTCTACTCCAAAATGTATAGCCACGTTTCTGAGGTGATAAAGCTATATCATTATTGGAAGCTAAGGAAAAATTAGCAGTGAAATTAAATGAGAGTGACAAGCCTGGATTTGTAGGGTTTTTTGTAGGGAAAACTATGGGTGTATTCTCTATGCAGTATTTTGAGCCCCAGATGTTCTGTGGTACATGAAATCTTCAGACATGTGGAGTTTATGAAAAATGAATTAGATTTACAGTTCCTTATGCTGTAGATACCAGAAGAGACATTTTTTGCAGTCAAATAGCAGTGAGATTAATAATAAGGACTTTGTTAAGATGGACTTTATGTTTAAAAATAGTCATCACATCTGTTCTTCTGGTTACAAAAGAAAAAGGAAAAAAAAAGATTGATTTGGATTCCTCCTTCTCAAAGAGAAAGTAAAAAAATAGCATTTAATCTCAAAGCTACTCATAATTTTATTCTTGGTAAAAAAAAAAATGTATTTGATCAGAATGT
The DNA here is from genome assembly GCA_034781795.1 of Crypturellus tataupa. Lineage (NCBI taxonomy): Eukaryota > Metazoa > Chordata > Aves > Tinamiformes > Tinamidae > Crypturellus > Crypturellus tataupa. The sequence continues at coordinate 3,821,153 of JAWLRI010000032.1, read as the reverse complement.
AATATGAAAGAAAGGAATTTTCGGGCAAAATAGTAGTTTTTCAAGTGAAGAAGTGACTGTGGGGGTGGTTCCCAGCTGAGATGTAGAGGCTTGGAATATGCGTGTGATTCTGTGAGAAGTTTGGCAGACAGGACTCCCTAGAGCCAGCCTGGGCTGTAGTGGTCTTCAAAAACTGTGTTGGACAGACTGTCCAGGGAAGGCTGAGTGCATTTTGGGATGTCTGTTCTGAAATTTTGCAGTTTCTTTCTGTACAATTTTAGCAGCTTGAACGTGACATGACATTTCATGTTAAACAGTGCTATGGAAGATTAAACTTTATTTTAACAAGTAGTGAAGAATTAAGGCCTTTTTTATTAATTTGAAACTGAAGAAGAATAATGCAAAGAATAGGAAAACAGGTATGGTGGGAGAGGGTTGGGTACCACTCAGCTCGTGCTGAGCATGGGAAGAGACGGCAACGTAAAATCGAAACTCTCAATTTCTAAATACTGCTGTAGATTCAGAATTGGACGTCTCACTATTTTCAATAAGGAAATGGGGGGATATGAATTAAGTTTTTAGCCCAAGAAATGTCTTGAATATTAATGTGAAACAAGCTGAACTTCTGACCTTTGTGCCCTCAGATTTCTAGGCAGAAGTCTAAATCCTGGCTCTTGTACAGCACATTTCTCATCGGGAGTAGAGATGGTGCTGTTTTGTTATTTAAGGAAAGGAGAGCTCTCATGAAGACCATCCAGGAATTGCAGAGTGAAAAAAGTTTTTGCAAAGTGCCTCTTTCATATAGGAGATTTTCTGGCTTGTTCTCTAAGCCATGACTTCATTGACTAGCTGTGCAACACTGGTTGTGTGACCTGGATAGCAGGAACAATTTACTGAAATTAAATTTCTTAAATTACTTAAAAATTTGGTGAGGAAGAACTAATATCCATAGGGAAGAATTAGCATGCATATTTTTCAGAATTCACTTACAGTTTTTGAACAATGAAAATTTAGGAGGCAGTGTCCCATGTTCTCACACACTTTCATGCTCTAGTTACGAATTCCTGTGTTCTGCCTAGCTGGAGCTGTGCTTCCTCCATGATCACGAGGAGAACTGCAGTCTCCAGGTGGATGTCTTTACATGGTTGACCCTACTTTTCTCATCTGTTGAATAGGAGTAACAGTAAATTATTAAAATGTAAAATTAAAAAAATGTTTCCTGACATCCTGAAAATTACTTAACTTGGCAAGTCATAATGACACTTCCGTAACATCCTATTCAACTTGTTCCAAACTAACCTTGTTGGAGGAATCCTGAGGTGAAGCGGTGGAGACCCAAGCCAAAGGACGGCATCAAAGTGTCCACAATTGGTCTTAAAAATTGCTGGTGTCACTAATCCTCTATTAGATGTAATGAGGCCCCTATTTCTGTTTGAATTGCCTTCATTAACCCAAGTCCTGTGTAACTTGGAGAGGCAGACTTTAAATGTCTTTGTTAACAGAGCAAGAGAGGTTATTAGAGGTTAATCCCTGAAGCATGACATTTTTTTAATGCAGCTATAAATTTATTTGTGTACATTGGAAATACAAATGGTTTAAAGTTCAGCCCTTGCAGTCTGTCTGGAGCTTAAGTCAATGCACAATTCTGGCAGCTTTCCAGGCCGTGGTGGTGCCAGGCTGCGGAGCTGGTTTCCCTGGAGTGGTGGAGCTGAAGCCATGGGACTCCGCGTGCTTTGAGCCAGGGCACTATTGAGTTGGCAGAAGTTGCACTCAGGCTTCACTTATAAGAAAGTGCTTTAGTGCATCCAAGTTTGCCTTTCAGCAAAAAAAAAAAAAAAAAAGAAAAGAAAAGAAAACATACTTATAAGACCATAAAACTGTATCTGTCTTAGATCTGTCATGGCAACCGTGTAGAAAAAGACCAATTTTTCTTCTCAGGTTATGCAGAAGGCTCATGTGGTAATATTTGTTCCTCCTTTGACTTGTTTCCTATTGCTGTAAGCTCGGTCCTTTCCAACACGTGCTGGTCTGCGTCAAAGTGCAGAATTCAGTTCCTCTGTTGCTTTTAAAACAGGTGGAAACGTAACCGCTGGGACGTAGGTTATGCTGGAGAACAGTTCGGTGCTGTTGCCAAATGGGAAAGGAGAGACGTGCTACAATGGTTTAAATCCACTATCCATGTCAAGTGGCAAAAATAATATCTTCTTCCCATCTAAATCTCTCACATCAAATCTGTCCTCACTGTTTTTATATATGGCAAACTTGCATGCTAGGCCATCTGTGGACCATCTGACTGCCCCACATCCCCTTCCCTGGCCTTCTCAACTCGGGTGTTGGAGGCACGTGCAGCAGTGCCATCCTAGCAGGTTCCACACACAGTTCCTTGCCAAATGGGAGGCTCAGGGGTGCCTTAGCTTCTGTCTGACGAAGCTGAGCGAGAGAATCCCTTCTCTTGTCATTACAAAGATATTAAGGCACAAAACTTAGAGGTTTCTTTTACCAGAATACAGGTTAGTGTGTGAGGAAGGTGAGAATCTATGTAGGCATTACACGCCTGCATTTTTTTGGAAATAGGACTTTACTTCCCGTTGCACACTTAGCATCCGTTTATCCCCCTTTAGTATAATTACTTTAAATTTTGACACAATAATTCGATTTAGATTGGAAAGGTGGAGGTTTTCTCTTCTCTTGAGGCAGAAGGGGATTGGGGAAGAACAGCCTGGGAGTGAGGGAGCTGAAGGGCTCCCCTGTGCGCTGCGTCCCTGGAGGGGGAGAACGCGCCCCGACCCATCACGAGGCTCTGCATTTTGCACTTCCAGTGCTGTGGGCTCTTGATATTTGGAGGGCGGGCTTGCCTGGCCCCTGCGGCTGAGCTGCCTTGGCTGCCACTAGCTCTCCTTCTGCGGAAGCCCGGCCCAGCTTTTGTCCTGCCTGTTCGTTGTCCCCCACAGGGATATGTCAGCCCAGGGGACGGTCTGGGGAGGAGCACAGCAGGGTATAAAGACAAAAATGCTCTTAGAAACCCACGCTCAGTGAGCCCTGCTGGGGAGGAACAACAGAATAAATGCATTTTTAAAATAGTTTTTAGACATTAACTGCTATAGAGAGATTTTAAATATATAATGTTATTTATTATGCAATAATACTCTGCCAGTATTACGTAATTACTGGCAGAGTAAGATTGCATGCAGTTCTGTGGGAATTATGGGATAACTGAAATACCTGTGTAGCTTATCCATTTCTATCAGTTCATTAGAGTGGTGGAAACTTTCTTTTGAAATGCACGGAGCAAGTGAAGCCCCCAGGTCTGCGTTCTGCCTGTGCTGGCGGGCATAGGACTGCCTGGATCCGGGGGCACACGCTGGATCCTCAGCAATCTGTGTGTACGTGCGAGGGCGCCTGTGTGTGCAGGCACGTGCAGGCGTGCTGGGAGCCCTGAGGATGCAGAGCTGACAAGCTACAACAGTGATGTTCTGCCTAGGAGGTAGTGGAGCATTTTGTTTTCTAGGAAATGTTTCTCTGAATCTACATCTTGAAACAAGCCAGGTTATTTTCACTCTTCTCTAGTGGTGCTATAAGACCTATTGAAGAATGTTTTAATAAGCCATAAAATAAAAGGTAAGAATAACATGATTTACACAGCTCTGAGCAGAACTGCACATCCATGAGGAACAGAGCTCTCAGCAAAACTGCACATTTGAGTAAACATTTCCTTGTCTCTCTCTTTTCCCTACCCGCAGTGATTTTTTTTTAGGTTTGTCTTTCTTTTCATGGTCGCTAAGAAAAGAGTTGTACTGAAAAACTGTAAATATGCACAGCATGAGTGCCATCTTGGTCACTTAACTCAGTCACACAAACCTGTCTATATTTTCTGTCTTGTGTGCTCCACAACCTAAGTTAAGTACTCCAAGATTATTTTTAAGGTGTTCACTTGTATGTTGCGAAGCAGTTTACCATTTTTGTGGCTAGAAATGCGTGCTGCTTACAGGCAGCAATGACTTCTGCTAATGTTCTCCTTAGCTTCTAAAGCCATCTAAATTCTAAGCCAAACCCAGCAGTCTTTACCAGGCAAAACTCCTTTCACTGGCTCCAGTGGAGTTTTGCCTAAGTAAAGAGTGAAGGATTTGGATCACCAAACTTAGAACATGGAGTTTTCTATAACCTCGGTCTGGATTGCACTGAAGACAGTGGGTATTTGAAGCAAAAAGGAAACACGCTTCTTTCTACAATAATTTCAGCCCTGTTAGTGATGAAGTTAAAAGCATTCCTTCTGAGAACGCCTGGCTTCTGAACGCTGCCAGTGTCTGGGACTGGGGACGCTGAGAATTACATTTGGAATTCTTTGTACTCAAGTCCTGCCAAGTTTAAGGAGATACTCTTTAATGAATTAGAGTAAGTATTAGTATGGGCCGTGTTTTTGTCATGTGGTAACAGAATGGGTGTTCTGTGAAAAACAACAGCGTACTTGCTTTCTCTTGCTTTAAGTTTAAAACAAAGACTTACTTGTACAAATAGCCCACAAACACACAAAGCATGAAGAAAGTCCAGGAAATTTTTATTTATTTACCCGCAATGATAAATATTCAAAAAGTCCATCTTACAATTGTTTACTGATTACAGCTTGTTTAAAACGTTTCTCCAGTAAAATGCAATCAGGACTATTCATTTCAGTGTATAAAAACTCAGGTACCTGGCTAGGGATATCAATTTTATTCAATGAGGCAAAAATAAGCATAAAATAGTACCAAATCAGAACACACTTTTTCCCTGGTGCATCCAGGCAAAGTGCAGGGTATTGTAGAAGCAAACCTATAGCGTGTGTAGAATCATAGAATTATAATGGTTGGAAAAGACCTTTAAGATCATCGAGTCCAACCATAAACCCTTCAACACCATCCCTGCTGGACCATGTCCCTAAGCACCTCATCCACACGTTCCCTGAACACTGCCAGGGACGGGGACTCCACCACTGCCCTGGCAGCCTCTTCCAATGCTTGACCACTCCTTCCATGTAGAAATTCTTCCTAATGTCTAACCTGAACCTCCTGAACCTGGTGCCACTTGAGGCCATTTCCTCTTGTCCTCTCCGTAGTTATTCTGGAGAAGAGATCGGCTCCTGCCTCACTACAACCTCCTTTCAGGGAGTTGTAGAGAGCGGTAAGGTCTCCCCTGATTGAATATCCCCGGCTCCCTCAGCTGCTCCTCATGAGGTCTATGCGCCAACCCCTTCACCAGCTTCATTGCCCTTCTCTGGACATGCTCCATAAAGAGCAAAAACACAGCAGTGACATCTTCTTAGGTATGTGGTGCACAGAACGAGCAAGTTCAGAGCTAAACAGGCCTGAAATTCATCTTAGGAAACCAGTTCCTGTGCTTGCAGGCTGGTTCAGCCTGGGTCCATCATAAATGTGGCTTGTTGATATATTAGGGAGGACCAAGCCGGCGGTCGGCAGGAATTGCACATGAGTGTTTGCTTTAGCAGGAGCAGATTATCTGCTCTCCTGGTTGGTGGTTAGATTAGGTACCACTGTAGCAATAATCTGTGGTATTCGGCATAGCCTTGGAGAATGCAAAGGAATGTGAAAACAGAAAGGAGAAAAGTTGATGAGACCTCATACTGAACCCTGGCATCCTGAAACTCTGCCTCTGGATATAAATCCTGTGGTGTATCCTGTGGCCAAAGCTCGGAGGAAGGGAAGTCTGCCAGGGAGGTCTGGAGCCACACAGGACTGTAGGGAGGAGATGGAAGGGCTGGATCTAAACCCGCATAGTTTATTCAGGTCTGCAGATTTCTCAGTCCCTTTTAAACAGTGTACTTCAACCCAAACTCCTTGTTACTGTTAGGCAGACTTTGAAGATTTTTGTGTCAGAACTTCAAAGTGCTGCTAATTTTGCTCTAGGGTAGAGAAGAGAATATTTTGACTCTTTTCTTAATCCTAGCATCAGGTTTCTAACATTCTCTCTGTACGCCTGCTACAAATGACTTTTCTTTATAGTGAGTCTGAGTATGCTTTGTATTCAGAGTAATAGAAATCGTCTGTTAGAAGAGTGATCTTCACATACGGGCAAACAGACTGCGTCCTGACTTAGCTGGATTGTAACCTGCAGGTAGGGAAACTCAATTAGCAGGAAACTTCATATGGAGGATTTTTTATAGCTCCATATGAAATGGTGCTTACAATCTGGGCTAAGTTCTAGGGAAAGAGAAGACTCAAAAGGTAATATTGTGAGCCTATAATAGGCTAAATTGTGCAATGTTTGTGAAGTGTCCTGGTGCGACTGTTCAGAAAGCTGAGCAGCTTACATCGAACTCCCTGAATTTGCTGCTCATTGATTCTGGTCGCAGAGGAGCAGGGAGCGGCTTCTCCTCCCGGCTGTTCCCGCCTGCTGCTGTCAGGCGGCAGAGGCGGCACGGAGGCCACATCGAACCCGGGAGCTGCTGCTCCCAGCAGCCTCTTCCGCACCAGCCTCCCCTGCTGGAACCTGTCGCCTCGGAGTGCAGCACTTACCAGGGCCTAACGCACCCTCCCCTCTTGTAGCACAGGAGTCACAGGCAAAAACTCTCCTAGACAAATCCTGCAAAATTATAAAACCTTAAATCTCTCAGATAGAGTTTTCTAATGGGAGGGGAAATACATCACATTGCAGCTGTCATTGCTGCATGCCCTCCTGTGCTTGAGGATAATTTTTGAAGAAATTTGAAGATAATTTTAGAAGAAAAAGTTTCTTTCAATTGTCAGTAATGATGGTGTTAACTTTGAGCTGTCTTTATGTAAAACATATGAGAGAACATTAAGAGTTATGCTATTAAAACAGTGAAGTCTAACAAAAAAAAAAAAAAAAAAAAAAGCTTAACCATGTGTCTGTAAAGATTAGGGAGAAATGGCCAAGCGCATGAGTCAGTAGAAAGTCAAACATCTACTTTCTGATGACAGGGTTGATGTTGGGGAGTGGGTATTGGCTGTTCAGGAAACAAAGATTAGTCTTCCACAGTTTTTGGTCAACCAAAAAATAAACGGGACTTGCAGTAAGTTGGAAAATGCTCTTTGTCTATTAAACTTTGGGCCTTAAAATTCCAGACTCCTATTTTAGTCCTGACTGAATTTAGAAACTTGAGGTAGATCCTGAATTCAACAGTCCGTGGAATGGGAGTAGTAGGAGACCTGCTTTATATTTTGCATTCTGATACTTCATTAAGAGTAAAGTTGTGCCTGATGTAGTATCAAAATGATAACTCACATAAGGTGGTAAATGCATTCTGCCTCTTAAACACTAGCATGTACTTTAAATTGTTTTAAATTTATTGTAATAGCAGACAGACGGTTCAATTACTTAAAATTATCCAAGACTGACAAAGTAAGGGGAAAAGTGTACTTGGGGAGAAGTTTTCCATGCACTGTCGTTGCTGTAACTCATTTCTCAGCTAGTGGCACCCGGAATGCTGTGCTTCCTGAGGAGGTTTTCCCTGGATTTAGGCAGATGTGCAGTGTGCAGCTGTTAGGAGTTCCTAGAGCAATTCCTGCTTCCCTGTTGCCAAGTTCCTATCTGCTGCTTTGCAGAGGTCAGGCATAAATAAATACTTTACAAAGACAACCTCCTATGGCAACCAGTATAAAACTTCCAAAAGACTGGAAAATCTTCCATGCTACCTCATGAATAGTAGATAAAGGGTGGCCTTCGTGTGAACTGTTTGTCCTGATTTTTCTTTTCACTCCTGTCTTTCACTGGGGCTAAGATTAAAAGGATTACGGATAACAAAGGCAATTTCTTTAGCAAGCTCTTGGACACTAATGCAGATACCTCCTTTTGTCAGACTTAAGCCACGGAAGCCACTTGCTTCACTTCCTTTTTCGTTAAAGTTTCAGTGGATATTAATCTTGCAATCACAGTAAATGGAATCTGAACTTGCTGGTTAAGCACTTTAATTGCTGTAAAGGATTTAACTGCCCGACTGGCCTATTAAGCTTTACACTAGCATCATCCTTTAAGCTGCTAGATAGCTATTAGATGTTGTAGACGGACTCATTAAGTTTATAACTGTTCTTTTGCAGTCTGCCTCAAGAACTTTGCTACCAGCACAGTTCTAATCTAGGTTTACTGCATTTGTTTTTGAATGCTGTCCTAGCTTTCAAGTAAGTGTTCTGGAAGACCAGCAGAGATGCGGGCTTCGTTGCCATTACGAACGCGGGTGTTTGCATGAGTTGAGGAGACAGCTGATGCAGAGCTTTTGCTGAAACTTAAAACTCACAGTCTTCTGCTGATCACATTGCAGAGACATCACCCTTTGCTAGTAAGAGCTAAGTAAAATTGCCAGGAATATGCCAAATAGTATTCCTTGGTTTTACTAAGGTTTCAGCAGGTAGTATATTAGAATTTTTAATCCATTGATGGGTTTTATTTCAAGAATAATTGGTCGTATTCTGCTTCTAAAGGATGGTAGCTTGGTTGTGTGTGACACATCGGTTCCACTAACGTCACAAACTGTGCACTAACAGGGATAGAGGTATTGTATCTTCGTTAGTTTTTGTGTTTCCTACATATTCCTGCCAAAATGTGTGTATTCAGAAAAACCATCCTAACTGCAGTAGTGATATTACTAATTTGTGTGATGTTGTCTAGGAGCTGGGTGTTGAGGAGCTGTTTACTCTCAGCAGGTTGGTGGTTGAGGTCAGTAGTGGACATGCACTCCCCGAAAGAACATCCTGAGAAGGGCTGTGGCCTGGCTGCCGCTCGCCGCGCGGCTGAAAACACAAGGGTGGGAAAGGTTTTTGCAGTCTCTTCTTTACTGTTATGCTTTCGAGAAGCATTTTCCATTTTCATTATCGTTAGGAATATTAAGATTTCTCAAAATTACAGAATTATATATATATATAATTTTTATTGAAAACTATAGTCTTACTTTAGGTGTGTTCATGTCCATGTTGGTTTTGGCTACCCCTGCAGTAAGTGATCTCTGTTTTGCATCTAGAAGCAAAATCATCTTATGCTGGGAGATGGCTAAAATAGTTGCATGAAATAGTATGTGACTCTTCACGAAGAAAATAACGTCTTTATCTGTAATTTGAAAGTATCCTTGCTAAGTCGGAAAGGGAGCATAGAGCTCTGACGGGATTTCATTATTTCCTGTAGATATCTACCATATTCTGCTAGTCTTTAAAGCAATTTAAACCAACAAATGTTACATAGTCATAAAAAAAAGTTCAGCCAGCTTACGTGTGCAGCGGTTTGTGTTAGCATTAGGAAATGGACAATACATTAGAACTGTATTTTAAATGTTTAGATGTAGGAAGCTGAACCAGACTCAATACAGTATCTTATGAAAGAGAAAGGTGATTTTATTCCACAAAATATCTAAGCATCTTGATTTTATTGACTCTAATTCATGTTGCCCACATCTTCTTGAACACCAAGACACACGTCGCAGGTGTGGCCAGGATCATTTCAGTGCACTGTGGAGGAAGGAGGGATGCTGGCTGTGAAGCTCTTCGCAGTTCTTGTGGTTGGTTCTTGTGGTTGAGACGCGTCTCCTAAACTTCAGAAGTCAGGAGAACAAATGCAAAGTGTAATTTTGGCTCAGCATCTCACTTCAGCTCCCTAAATGGCAGGTTCCTGCATGTCTGTTTTCATATCGGGGTATCGTCACAGCTGGAGTGGCAGGTGAGATGTGTTGTGGCCAGGCTGCGTCCTCCCTGGTTAGGAATTGTGTCCCATGTTACCAACACAGGATATTTTTTAATTGTTGCTTGAAGACTAAGTCAGTCAGGTATAAGTGCATCAGCCGGCACCAGAATGGAGTGCAGCCTCTGCGGTTTGCTTGCTTAGTCATTTCTCTCAGTGTATCCACTGCAGAACTAATCGCTGATCGTTTCACGCTCTTGCTTTGAAACTATTTTACCTCAGCCCCAACTGAATTCTGGTAGTCTGTCCTGAGTTCATAGCCAGCTTGTGGTGACTAACAACACGATGTAGCAATACTATACAACCTACCAGAGTTACTTTGCTACATTTTGGTAGTTTCCTGTCTACAACAGCTCTTATTAGAACAACATTGTATTATTCGTCTCTAACTGCCTCTGAAATTTCATGAAAGATGGACTATGAGGCATGTTTTCTTTATCTGTTTTATTGATTTATTTTTTATAAAATGCAGAGGTTAAAAAACACATATAAGTATTGCCCCTCTGCAGCTCTGGAGCAAATAATATGGTTAGAGTAATGATTTTCAACTAATTAATGACAGCTTGTTGCTGGCAGTTTAAATGCACCTTTGGCAGTTTTGCGATAAGCACCTTTTACAAATTTTGATAGTGCTCCCTGATTCTTTTAAGTATTAAAGATCTGTTCATCCCTTGACTTTTCAGTTCCAGAGCTGTGTAAAGTAAAACCACAGAGATGCTATTCCTGCAGACTATTTTGTAGAACTGGTGACCTGGGTTGTATGGAATTGTAACCGTCCATGTTTTAACAGCCTTAGTTGCATTTTAGTGCTCCCATTGTGTTTTTACAGGCCTTTGAGGACTAGCTGATGTAGCTCTAGCTCAGTTTTCCCATTGACTTTGGATTGATTTTTGGTGGAAGCTCATTTTACTTGCTTTGTACAGTTTTCCCTTTTTTTTCCTACCTTTGTGCTCATGTTTTCTTTCATCTTTTAGTTGTTAGGAGTTTTTAAGTTCTTGGTTAAGTTATTGCAAGTTTCCATTTTGTCACCAGTTTTCAGCCTTCCTTTCCTGAGAAGCTGCTTTGTGTATCATTAGAAACACAGAAACCTGTCCCTGAGCCCTGCTTCAATCTAAACCAGCCGTGTGCTGCACAAATGGTAGCTTTACTGGGTAAGAGAGCGGGGAAAAGTGGGGTGTGTTTAGCTGTGGCTACATCCCTGTGTATGTGATGTGATGACAGTGTCCGAACGGAAAATTCTGTCCCCTCGACCCGCCCTTGCAGAGATCTGCTGGAAACGTTTAGTAACCACTGTCCTGGGCCACTGGGGAGTTCTACCCAGCTGTGTGCAAGCAGCTCCCCCAAGCCAAGGAAGAGCCATGGACAACCTGTATTTCTTGAGTATTTACCTGGGTGTGAATGCGTGAAAATGGATGCTTGCAGACGAGGTTTGCAAGTTTGATTTAGGATATTCATCTGATCTAACAGGAAATAGAGTTGCCAGAATTCTGTGCAGTGGACTAAATCATGAATTTGTTCCAAGTGGAAATTCACCTTTTTTTCCTTCTCTTCCTCCTCAAATAGGGAACCAAACTGTGTGTTTTCTTGACTGATTCTTTCCATGCTTGACATTGATATTTTGTTGGCTGTTTTCTTATATCCTTTGGATATTTCACTTCAGTGGAAAAAACTAATTGTGCCAGAAAAACTTACTACCCTTCTACTACCTGCTGTTGCAGTTACTTGCTTTGTACTGTTTTGAAAGAGCATGATTTAATTGCTCTTTTTATGCCAAATGATTTGAGGCATATTGCAAGGCCTAACTGAGGAAATGATTCGGGACTTTTGCTCTTGACTTAAAGGCATTAATGTGGGTGGGTGCTATAGTTAAAATCTCATTTTACATGAACTGATTATTAAGTTCTTTATGAACTTAATAGCATGAAATGCTGTCAGTTCATAAATGCTTGTGGCATCCTGTTAGACAAGGCTTTAGTTTTGCCAGTGAGAATGATCTAAGGATGGGACTAAGGTGACACCAACAGACCGCTGATGTGCACTTAATGAAGTTGAGTTCTTACTTGTAGAGTTGAATTGTTTAGAGCTGTTTCATATTTGCAATCATTTTGAGTTCTGTGAGATTTGCATGTTTAGATCTGAGCAAAACATGGCATTGAATGTGTATCGCACTTCAACTCTGAGAGATGTTTGAATTTTCTGTTACACAACTGTATTCCTTATTGCGTGTATACACTTTGATTACCTGGATTGCCTGTCAAATCCTCCCCGCTCCAGGAGTTGGACTACCCAACCGATCAGCTGTACTTGTGCTATAAAGAGATTTTCTGTGATAGCAGTAATGGGGTTGTAGTAGCCAGGGTTTCAGTGTGGTCAGGTAACAAGAGAGCCCAAGTCCCTTGCATGGCTTTCCCTTTGACTGTTAATCTATACTAAGCATCTTTAGTTGAATTTATCTTAATGTAGGCTATGAATATATTTTTATTTGGATATTGACAATTTCTTTGGAAGTCAGAAGAGCAATAGTAGTCCAGAATTTTGTCTCTCTCTGTTCTTTATATAAAATACAAGCAAGTTATTCTAAGCTAAAGGAATTCCCAACACATTATCAGCAAATTATGCGAACTCTCATATAGGTAAAAGCAGTTTTATTTCTTGATTTTCCTTTCCTGTTAACTAAATGGCAAAAATCAAGACCCAGTTAAGTGCTGATACTTGTTAGCAGAAATGTTCTTATTTGGAATTGGGCAAGTTGCTCATGCCTTGTCTAAGATAGATACTTCCAGCAAGGGTTTATTATTCTTATTCCCTAGCATTCTTTATTGCATACAAATGTTTTCCTATTCTGTCTGATAATTTTGCATGTCAGACATCTGCTTTCGTACTTGAGAGTCTTGTGTCTCTATGGTTGGCCAGTTACCGTGCTCTGATACCCGTTCAGAAGACATTGAGGAAAATCCTAATTGAATAGCATTTATCAAGGCATATATTAAATACAGGTATTTATTTCAGACTCATAGAGAAATTGTAGGCAAGTTGGAATCTGATTGGAATACCAAAATTGTGCTAAACATTGATCTTAACTCCATTTTGATGGGTCATTCAAAAAATCGCAGGCCAAACACTGGGAAATTTCACTAGGCAGTACAAACATCTCATCAGCTGAACTGTAATGTGAAAAAGCAGTTTTTCCATAGAGTTTTTCTCAGTAAAGGAACTAATTGACTTCAGTTCATTAGTGCATAGAGAAACATATTTAAAAGTTTAAGCGTTTGCTTCCTGTAAACAATGTTTTTGCCAAATGAACAAGCAGGTGTTGCTGTGATAAGATAGAGGGATTGGAGAAAAGCCTAGAGGATTGAAAAAGAAGTGGGACTCAGTTCTTCGCAGCTGCTGGTAAAGTAATGGCTTCACCTTCAGGCCATAGTAGATATTTAGAGCTAAACTACAGTTTTCTGTCTGAAGTGCTCACTGACAGAATAATAAATTTGAGAAAAATGAGGCAGAATTAAATGGGTAAAAATCTTAAATTTGAGGCCAAATCAAAATGTATATTTACTTCCAGCAGAGTTTTAAATGTGGATATGCCTGGCATACAACTGTGTGATTGCTTTGGCTTCTTAAAGAGTACTTTGCAAGCAATCACAGTAAGAGAGGGAGCCTGCAAGTCCTCCAAGAGCTGTTTGTGTGATTTCGCTGAGGATCGGGAACAGGCAGGCGACGAGGTCAATCCTGGCTTCTGGGGTTTGGCACAAACACCGCGCAGGAATCGCAGCAGGGAGTTCATCAGTAGTTTGGGGTGAGCGTGTCTAAGATGTCTAAACTACGGCTGAAACTGAGATTACTGTGCGTAACTGCTGCCATAACGTGAGTGACTGTGAGAATATCCCTTAATCTTTGTGGCCAGCCTAATTTAATAAAGGGTGGATTATATATTCTGAGAAGGGAAGTGCTGTGAAAAAGACAAACAGGCTTTGCTGTTAGCATGGTAAGTATACTAGATATTATTTTTCTGTGTAGAAATGAAGCTAGGAAAATACCTGCCAGTGATGAACGTGAAATTCTTGACTACGCAGCTCAGCTGCCCAGTGCAGCACGGCGGTGCCACCTGAGCCCTCGGCCCCTGGGCAGCGGCTGACATTGGCTTAGTCTAGGGCTGAGGCTTCCTGCTCGCGGTGGGGGAGTGCTGGACTCGGAGCCTGGAGATCAGGGTAGCTCAGTGCGAGTTGTGGCTTAATTAAACCACCGTAGAGAGAGAGATGCTGGGTGCGTGTGGCAGATGAAAGGTGAAACCTTGGTGAAACAGATCCTTCTCCAGCAGGACCTGTTGGTGACACTTGCGCCTAAAGCAAGCTGGAGAGAAGGGCTCCTGAGAAGGGCTCAGGGAGAGGCTTGTGTTCATACCCACCAACCTGTCCGCACATGTGTAGGCCTAAGGTTGTCCTGGATGTCCCTTACTCTATCATGTATAAGTACAGCACAGCTGACAAAATACAGCATTTCTGAGCTCTTCCTCCTGCCTCAGTGATGGCAGAGGAACTGTTCCAGTGTTCATGGCCTTGCCTACATGGTAGAGGCAGTTGCAAGCAGAGTCCTGGATGTCCTTGAAACTGCAGAGTGTGGACTGTGTGGCTGGGATGCTGGTTTGAGAGGGTTGTGCCGCCAGACCCCTAAGAAGTCTGTGTTGAGAAAGTGCATGGTGATATTTAAAGGCTTTAAATCATGGCTACAGATGGACATAATGCCACCAGAAGAGAGCCCATCCTTGGTATTGTGTCAGTCTGTGCCAGCTTTGATCCCTGCTATTAACTGAGGAGGGTATTGAATTTTTCAGTGAGATGGTTTATAAGTAACTTTGAAATTATATTTACAGAACACTGATTTCAGAGTAATCCAGTTTTTGGAAAATGATATTTATTTATTCATTTTTTTTTTTAAGGAAATAGCTTGTTTCAAGTACCTGGCAAGGAAATTTTCACTGTGGGTTGTTAAGGTTTGGCAAAGACAGAAACATGTAAAAGCACCAGGGATATATCTTAGAAAGAGTTAGAAAATATTAGTCTTTACCATGGTTACAGCTCTGCCGGTAATTTGTTCTGGCTAAATCATAGCTTGAAAGATTGCTGGAGCTGAAATTGCATCAGTGCAATTAGCTTCAGAAATGGGTGTCCTGGGTGGAGAGGAGGCAAAGCCGGGCTCAGCAGCAGGGACGTGGACAGGGCCGGGGCAGAGCCGCTTGCGACGAGCTGCTCGGACCCTGCACCTCCTTGTTCTCAGCAGCACGTTCCAGCTGTAATTTGGCCCTCAGAGAGAAAAAAAGATGTTCATAATAAAGTAAAAGAAATAAGTTAAAGCTGTCCTGACCGATCCTAGAGTAAACTGTGTTAGGTACTACTTTTTTGTGAGCAACCTAGTGGATAAAAATAAATGTATGCAGTTGTAGGGGGGACTGATGAGTAAGTGTTTATTACGCAGATATATTCTGGCAGTGTTAGTTGCTGTTGCAAGATCAGACATCTGTCCTTAAAATATTTTGCTGCTTGAAGGTTTTTCTTTACCTTGAAATAAAGCCAAGTTGCTTTCTTCATAAAGGAGAACACTTGAATAAACATAACCCTCGTAGAAAGCCAGTTGGGACTAGTCTACTGGCAATGGCCGGAGTCCCTCTCACATTGGGAATTATTAAACAATGAATCTTACTTCCTCCAGCTCAAAGGTAGCTCACCAAGTCTAGCTGTAGCTTTTTGAATTACTAAGCAATATAGAAAAGTCAGTTTGCAAGATTACGTTAGATCACTTTTATGGTCAGTGTCATTTTCAGAAAATAAAATGTATTCTTTCTTTTACTTTCACTCCTGCAAAGCATACAAATATCTGCTAAACACAGTGATTTTATGAATTAACCTAAAACAGGAATATTAAGATAGAGAATTTGCCTTTTATTTGTTTTCAGCTATGGAAATGTGCAAGGTCAAAGGCGTGCTTATAATAGCAACTTTAGAAAACTTTTGCTTATTTTTTACAGGCTCTTGTTTCTGACCTTGAGCCTGACACATCTGGAAAGATGACTGGTAGCAGCTTTATCCAATGGCAGTAAAACCTCCTTTAGATTTACCTGATTTATTACTACATTGACATAAACAGAGAAAGGAAGAATATTGAAGATTGAATAACTATTATGAGTTGCTGAATAACTGTCATTAGTTCAACTCTAACATGACTTGATTTGCCCGATATCATTCATATAGGATAATTAACAAAACAAAACACTGACTGCAAGTAGCTGTGAACTGTTTTTCTTAATTCCAGTAAGAGAAATTTTCAGCATTCATCTTCCTTGAAAGATAATGCAAGATTTAGCCCATGTATGTAGGTGATGAAAGGCTTCCGTAACTGCCACATGTTTCTGACGTATATTTTAGCAGAACACAGCATATACATTTAACTTAAAACACATAAGCAAACCTGTCCTCTCCAAGCACATTATTTAAGCTTAGTCAAATTTAGGCATGCTCTACTGAATGCAGATTGGATTATTTACTTGCCTGAAGTTAACACCTAAGTCTATGCTGAATGGAAACATTTATTACTCTTATCTCTGTTCAAACAAACCCCATGCAAGTACTTTCTTGAAAGCCTGTTTTGATTTTTGCTGCAAATACATTAATAAGACAAAATATATGTGCCTATTCTGCCTGTCTAATCCATTTAATTCTTGTCTGTTAACATACTCAGATTCCACCTGCCAAGCAAACGGATACATGTGCAAGATACCTTCCAGTAATGCCTGTCATTTTTAGTGCTTATATTTCTGTGAAAATTTTATCTTCTGATTTAAATGTTAGTCTAATTGTGATAGTTGCTTGTTTCCAATGTAAAGATAAATGGCCTTGGATATTTTTGAATAGTGGGAAGGAGACAAATACAGCACCTCCCTATCACAGGAACGTCAGCAACAGTCACAACAGATGAAAGAGTTTTTTTCTGTGTTTAAAAACTGTATAGGATGTCTGTAGTGAGAGCTGTTGCTTTAGCAGGAGAAGGTCTCTAGGAATAAAAACCAAGATTCCAGCTAACAAAATGAATATTGCGTTGAAAGCAAAACATCTTTAATAACTGATTTAGGTTACAAAACAAACCCAGCTTGTTGGAGGCGAAATGAGTTCAAGACTCATCCCTGATGGTGAACAGGAATCTTCCCTAAGCAACACCTTCATTTTCAGTCTGCCAAGATGCCCAAATTAAAGGATTTTCAAGTTGTTATCCAGATGGAAACGATTGAGGAATTGAAAAGCCGAACCAGGATGGAAGAAATTAAATTGATTCGGGCATTGTGTTTGTTACTTTGCTGCCTTTGGGCACTTCCCACGCGTGTGGGTATGTCTGCAAGGGGAAGGTTGTCCCAGGAAGGTGCAGATAGATTTTACTGCTACTGTTATCTGACAAGAGAAAACCAGTGTTTTTCTTCTATTAATATCTGCCATATTTCTGGAATAGAAGCATGAAAACCCTTCTATGTCATTTCAATATTCTTCTAAAGTTTTATGACTGAAAAGGCCATACTGAGAAATAAGCTCTGGGACTGCTTTCAGTGTGTCAGTGAAGCGCGTGTCTGTTGTGTTCGTAGTGAAAGGCCGTGGTTTTTCTTGGTGACAGGACAGATTGGAAAAAATGCCATGCCCCTGGTTTGGAGTATGTTTGGAGGTTGGTGTACAATAACTAACTGTAAAAATACAAGTGTAGTCCAGCGGTTATAAATGGTTTTAGTGGCTTGATGGTGAAAGCAGCGCTTCAGGCATTCAGTCACGGATACGTATCCTTGGCTTTGTTCTTCTGGGTGGCCCACAAATGCAGCCAGTCATAATTTTTTTCCAAAAGGGAATGTTAATTCCCAAACACTGCCTTTTCCTTGACTGTACGGTTTCTGTGCGCAGAACCATGAGGTCTGTCTGCAGGCCTGGCCTGCTCCCCATCTTCTCATCTCTGCTGCTGCTCATCCTAGCTGCGCGCAGGAGTGACCCACCCGGGTTAGTGACCCTGGCGCAGGATTTACAGGCGCTGGGCTGGTTCAGCCAAACAGGGCGGCCTGTACAGTCTGGCAAACTGAGAAGCACCAAAGCCTGGTGACTAGGAGTCACTTCAAGAAATTTTGAATTAGAAATAAAGTAAGTCTATGTTTAATCTGCAGTGCAGTGTGTACTGTAATTATTTTACTGGATTCTTTTGGCTGGAATTTGGATTTTTTTTCAAGGTTATGAGTCTTCATATGGAAATAGTTTTAAAGAGGACAGCTGTATTTCTTTCACAATGAAATGGGTTTTTCCATTTACTGAATTTCCCAAGTTTAGGATTTCCAACAAACTATATGGTCTGGAAATAATAGAGAAAAAATATGCCCATGTATATGTAGTGTGTTATCAGCATATGAACAGCTTTGCTAGAGAGCAGACTTCCATATTTTGGCCTGCAGTTTTAGAAGTGGTGTTTCGTGATCTAATTACAGAAGGTTGCAGGGCTCAGTTGTGCTCATGCTACTGCCTCTTGCAGAGGCCCCCACTGTCCGTGCACTGCACATCCCTTCTGTGTCGCGTGGAAAGGCTGGGTTACTTAGTCGTGTTGCTGAGGTGCACGGATTGCCTGGACCCCCACATTTATCTGTCTGCGCTGAGGAGAAACTGGTCCTTCATTCCCTCTCCTTTCTCATTCTTCTCCCAAAGCAGGAGGTCTGGAAGTGGGGCTGCCGCGGCCCGAATGGTTTTCCTGACTAGTGGTTCGTTCACGGTTTAGATCTGACTCACAAGCTCAGTGAGTGCTCAATGAGCTGAGGTCTGGAGACGAAACATTGTCCTGGACCGCCAAGTGTTACCTGGGGACTGGATGTCATCTTAGGATGTAATCTAAAATTCTGAAACTATTTAGGAGCATATGAACTGAAAAATTGAAAAACAGCTAGAAATGTTATATGCAGCTGTATGCATAAGGAAGCATTGGGGGTCTCTCCTTTCTCCTCGTGGAAAGTCAGAGGCTAGGAGAAAGACTGGGCTAATGAGGTGCAAGCAGAAAGGGGAACATAAGACAAGGCTGCTGTACGGGATTAGTTTTCTTCCTTCCAATTTACATAACTCACTGTCTTTACATTGTGTTTTGACAGATAGAGTATGAAAACAGTGGAAACAGTACTCACCCCATTGCATGTCCCAGGCACAGAGCTGTGTGGAGCAGGTACAGAACCAGCAGAAGAGCTTTTAGTAGCTCATAAACACAGCAGCCACATGGCTAGCAGATGTAAAAGGTACTTAGTATTTTTCTACAGAAAATAATGGAAACCCTTTCAGTATTGCAGGAGGTACCTGCTGAAACATGGTGTTTAAGGTCTTTTTTGAAACCTTTTACAATTGTTCATTTTAAAGTAAAACTAATGTGGCAACTAAATAAGAAAAAAGGATTGAAGATGAGAATGGTTTATTTCCCTCTTCCAGCCCTTGGTACATTTCTTGGACTTTTCTGTCTGTGGACAGATAGTGGGGGATAGGACATAGTTTCTATGGATTATCAAACCAGTGGACAATTAGAAGCAACTTACTGGCATGGAAATAACTGCTCCTCGGGATACTAAAAATTGCATTTTCACCATGTTGAAAAATTTGAAGTGTTTTTTTTGGATTAAACATATTTGAGACTTTAAGCCTTTGAATTTTTACCCCTTTGAAATGTTATGTTCCCAATGTATATTGAAATGTTTGCAGACAGCAAATCATTTATGTAGGTAACATTTTAAAGGGATTAAAGATTTATGAATGTTAGTGTGTTTTCAGAGAAGTGATGATGTTATTAATCGTAATCTCTTTGCTGCCTCCCATGCGTTTGGTGGGAAGGCCATTTATTAACCAAGTGTCTGCACATCTGTTGCTCCTGTTTGGTGTGACACTTTTATCCTGCGTGACTGCAGGGACACGAGCTACTGCATGCACCACCATGTAGTTGTGTCCAGGACCCTGCACAAAAAGGACCTTGTTTTTCACTGACCATAGCTGGATAAATAAAGGAAAATCGAACTGTTCAGGCTTGAGCGAACGTTACATTGCAAAGGCTGGCAAAATAAATGTGGTGAAAACAGAGGGGATTTTTGTGTTTTATTTTTTTTTCCCAAAGATTTCTCAGAGTTATTTCCCTCTGTTTTCCTAGATTCTGATGTGTCTTTCATATTGATTGCTATTGAAATTAATAGTTAGCTAACAGCATGAACTGCTTCAACTTTATGTGGGATTTTGAGGTAGAAAGTACTTATTCAGGTGATTCTTTACTCGGTGATGCAGTTATGGGCCTGAGGACTTCAGGAATGTTTTTCAGGAACTTTATTTAAAGTTATCACATGCTGCCCAGATTATAATTATAATACCATGAGATGTGGATGACTGAACAACTTGCACATATTTTCATATAATATATCTTAGTATTTAATGAATTGATCTACTCTGTGCCAGAAAATGCTTTCTGGAATATTTTATAGAAAGATAATGAAAAAGGGTAGCCACAGGTTTAAAATAAAGTGTAACATTTGTAAAAGTACTTAAGGGTTGTAACTAGAGTAAATCTTCTTCAAGGATGCTTATCCTGGACAGATAGCTCGCTTTAATTAAGTATTGACAAATGATAAAACTCCAGAAGTGACTCAGTCAAAAGCCATATGTAGATCAGAAATTTTGTTGTAGGTCTATATCCCATAGGAGCCTGTAGGAATTTCTTATGAAAAATAACACTGCTGATGGGGGAAGAGGCTAGCTGTTCAGTCCTGAGAAGGTTATGTGGAATAATAATCACACCCATAATTGAATACCCGAATAGTTGGTCCAATTTTGCAATTACTGTGCAATCTGCAGTTTTAAGCCACAAAGTTGTTCCAGAAATTTCTTACTCCAAACACGCAATTATTCGTCTGTCTCAGGAAAAACAGATATGTTATTTGATCTTCTTAAGTGTGTAGGTAAATACAAAATGATCATATGCCAAGGGAAATGGGAAGTTTTGTAAGGCTTTTAGGGGGGTATTGCCTTTCGGAAGTGTGCTTGTCAGTCGTCCGTCCTTGGGATGAACAGATGTTTTTAAAGCAGAATGGGATTAAGAATTCACTTGGGCATCATTAACATGATCTCAGCTGTAAAGGTTTTTGGATGAACTTTTTATTTCTTGCAGATTAAAGTAGGTTATGTAGCAGCTTTTACAATGTATCTAGAACTAAGAAGGTGACGTTTCTTCTGGAAATTAAGATGCAACAGTACTATAGAAGCATTTATGGATAAATATCATCTGTCATTCTATGCTAAATGGTAGAGGTTTGTGTTTATTTTAATGATTACATTTACAGACTTCTATTTTTTTTTATATACAGCATTGTGAAAGTCAAAGCTTGCAGTATGATATGTTTTAGCCACAAGGAATTTCTTATACAAAATTTGAATGAAAGCACTTTGCAAAAAAACAAATGCTTTTTTTGTATACATTTTCTGTGAGTTTGTTCTATGCAACACAGTTCTTGTCTTTATTTTAGTGTTATAAAAGCCTTTAAGCTTAAGGCACATGGAATTCTATTAAAGACCTTGAAAAATTGATGGACTAAATGAAGCAAACTTAGTATGTTCCTAATTGGCAATCAGAGCAGGTGTTCTTGTCAACGTGGTGCCTGTTGTTGTCGCTCTCCGCAGCGGGTTCATCCATGTGGGTGTGAGCGCTGCCTTTCGCGGCCCCTCGGCCGCGTGCCGAGCGGAGCCGCGTTTGTCACCGCGTCTGCAAACGGAGCTGCAGAAGGTGCCGACAGCGAGGAGGGGGTTTTGCTTTAATCTGCCTGAATGATGGCCAGGGGGGTCCTGCTAGGGCTGAGTTGTTCAGGAAGGGAAGCAAAACGATCCATAAAACGTGAGCTCCTGATGCAAGTGCATACTGATAGCAATAATTTTCTTCCTGCTAGGCTAGTTCTAAGCACAGGTACTCAGTAATTTGTGTGGAATGGATAGAGAGAGTGAAGGAAATGAATTAGTAAACCAAATACCTGTTTCCTACCTTCATATTGCTTATTGCATTTCAGGGCTTTTAGTTCTTTTTGCCTTCAAAATTTCCATGATATTAAAAATGTAAATGTTGTAAGAAGGTCACCCAACTCTGACAGCGTCTCACGTTGCTTTAAGTGAGAGAGAATTCTGTCCCCGCAAACTCTTGTTCGTTCCCCACCTTACAGTGGATACCTCCGAGGTAATGAAGACAAAACTCAGCTGAGCGTGTGCTCAATCCAAGTGAACTGTATGCAAGTCTTGTGACCTACATGTCAAGGCAATTTAATAGTCTTACAAGAAACTCATCATATAAATTTTATAGTCCTTCTTTGCCTCACAAAAATCTCTCTCATGTGTTCATGGCACTTAGCAGAAAAGGGTTTTATTCTCATGTCGATTTTGGCTTTTAAGGATGTACTGTTAGGTCCGTTTTTCGAACTAATCGAGAAGGAGGCACGCACCATTGATCTATAATAGCGTTTAATATAAA
>JAWLRI010000032.1:3747945-3798862 GCA_034781795.1 Crypturellus tataupa | reverse complement strand
AGTAAGATCTGTTCATCTAAGGATGCTTCATTAATTTACATCGTCTCCACTCTCTTCGGTGGATTATTAACCCTTCAGTACCAGCTTGAGCTCGGTGTCCAGGGAGCACAGCAAAGGTCGCTGTATACCTGTTCCTGTGGCTTTTCCCTCAGTGTGTTGGTATCTGAAGATAGGTGTCAGCCCTGCCTGAACACAGGTGCAAATTCAATTAGAGTTTCTCTTTTCTTTGCCTTTTTTTTCCACCTCAATCTTCAGTAACTTGTGTATCTTCTTTGTTCTGATGTCAGCAGTACAAGCACGGAGCCCAAGGCCAGCCACAGGCTGCTCTGGTAACTAATTGGGTCAGCTGTGGGGCTGCAGGAGAAGGTTTTTTGTGAAGATGCCTCAGACCTTGGCCTGGTGCCGGGCGGAGCGGGCTCTAATGAGCTCCCAGCTGGCAGGACACTGCGAGTGGCCTGGGGCCTCGCGCCTCACTCGTGCTGGGCTGCGCAGAGCTTCAAACGGCCGTCGGGCTAGGCTGGAACTTTTCCGATATCTTCATTCTTAGAAATAAGTAGATCTTTCAAACAGTTACACTTGAAAACCTGATTCTTAAAAACTGTTAGATCCAAGTGCAGCCTCTGTTGAAGCACTGGGGAAGGGTCTGCTTGGAGGATGAAGTGGGAGGAGGAGGAAAATTAGTGTGTGGGAGTAAATAAAACAAAATAGGAGGAAAAAAATCTTTGAGCTTAGATTTTAGTACGATTTTTTTTCCCCAATCTCTTTTAATGTTTAAAAACTATCTGTGCACATTAAAAAAACATAATAAAGTATTCAAAATATTTTAAATGTTCCAGAATGGAATGAACAGTAAGGTATAAAGTTATCCAGGGTTTTTTTTTTGTTGTTTTTTTTTTTGTTTAAAGTTGGGTGTAAAGAAGGATCTCAGGATACTGAATAACTGGCAGCACTGATAAATCTCAAGTCACCCACAAGGAAAAAGATCATCCCAAATTAAAATATATAAACACACACAGACACACACACAGACACACATATATATAAAAAATCATGGATATTAAACTCCATTTAGAAAAAAAAACTTCTGGAGTTACAATAGATAGTTTTTTGAAAACATCAGCTCAACAGAAAACAGAGAAAAAGGCCATTCAGAAGTTGGGAATTAGGAAAGGAATGGAAAACAAAATAGAAAACATCCTTAAGTGCTTCTATGTGTGTGTATACATATATATATATATGTAGGTAGTCACACACATGCATGTGCCTCTCCTGTATGTGGAGTTCCCCATCTCCAACAGGATAGTGTAGAAGCAGAAGGGGGGCTGTGGAACTGAGGGGAATGATGAAGGATTGGAATCCTTTCTGCTAGAGGCTGAACACTTTGGTCTGGAAAAGAGATTACTTGGGAGAGAATGATAGAGTGAAGTCCATAAAACGGAGCATTCATGGAGAACATGAAGAGGAAATGACTTTCCTAATCTCACTATAGGAAGTAGGAGGCATCAGAGGCATTAGCTGAAATTACTGTGTGTCCATCTCAAAATTCAGTGATACAGCATGTAGGTAAACAAAGAAACTCCCTGCCGTGGGAATTATGGCTATGAAAATTGAGAAAAAAGTACGCATATTCATCAAGGAGTACTAAGCGATACCAAAGAGACATTGTCTGTGTTAGGAAATTTTTGTGGCTCCCATCAAATGCACTCACTGTTGCTCCTTCATATTCACAATCTTTTTTTTTTTTTTTTTTGGTAGCCTGCATGTTCAGAACCAGGAATTTCTAACGCAAATGAAGATTGAAATCATTATTGACATGATGTTGAACATAGTCATCTAGGAGGCAGAAATTAGCCAAAGCTTTTTCCTTTTTTCTATGCCAATTCAAATAAATGGGTACAGTTTTCCATTACTCGAGGACAACATCATTGACGCTGTGTGTGTTTTTCTCTCTGATTGATGGGAGTACTAATATTTGAAAGCTAGCAGCATTACTATATGTGAGAGTTTTAAATATATGTTTTTCCTTAGGCCTCACCACCAGTCTTGATCTGTGAAATAGACAAGAAGCAGTTGTGAAGAGTGTAAGGAAATGTAAAAATCTTGAAGGATGTAAGAATTAAAAATGTGCTATGTCAAAGATGTGAGGACTGTCTGTTGTTAGTATAAACAGTTCCAGTTGAGTGCAATATGGTCAGGGGAAACCATTCCCAGCATCTTCTAGACTTAGTAGTGCTGTATATTTACGTAGTTGAGGAGACAAGAACACGTTAATTTTTGCTGTAGCATAGTAAATTCAGTGCTGGAATGATGAGTATGTGACAGTGAAGTCATAAGCTACGTTTTATTTCTCCAAGTCTAATTTGGCTGTTGAATTTCCTGTCCCACCGTGTGTTTTGTCGGGGTAGAGGGGACCTGGCCAAGCCTGGTTCTGCACAAGTCCCCTCTGTCCTGTCTCTCCTGAAGCAGTGTGGAGGAGGCTGTTGCGCTGATTAACAGAGGCAACACCAGTAGGATACAACGCTTTATATCTTTAGTCCTTTTTATTAACAGTGATTAACCATTACTTGTCTGGACCTTTCAGGACATATTTGCGCATCATTGCTTGGTTGCTTTACTTCTTCCTTTGAAACAGGCATGGACCCTCCTCCCCTCTTCTCCTCCCAGGCAGAAACTATTGAATGTGTTAGTGAAAGAGGCTTTTTTTCATTAAACTGCTGTACATCTAGATCCTCTAAATGTCTTTTGGATTCTTAAGACTGTCAAAAGTAATTTGTTTCTTTTTGCTGATAGAAGTATATATGGCAAAATGATTCTCAATTTTAAGGACAGATAGGAAAGAAAATGGTTACTGTGCAGGTAGAAAATCTGTAATTAATTAAGTGGGCTGCATGTGGATATGACCACAGCGAATTTGTAGGGGGCTGTAAATGGCATCAAAGCTTTGTGAGCTTCAGGTCTGTAGACAGCAGGAAATATTTGAAAGGCGAAGTAGGATCAAATGTTTGGGTAAAAATGATGGTTATAACTAACCACAAATCAAGTGAGAGCCATCAGAATGTTGTTTGTGTGCTGTGGTGGAATGTAAATTCTCAGCATTGCTCCTTTTGCTGGTAGCATGAAGGAGGGTTGGGCTGCAGCCCTGAAGAGGCAGGAGACGCTAAGACAAGGCAGAGGCAGCGCTGGCTGCGCTCTTCTGCCCGGGCCAGCCCTCCTTCCTCTGAAGGGCTCCATCTCTGGCTTTGCAGCAGAAAGGCCTGGCTCCCTGCTGCAGGACACGCTGGCTTTTTATTTCCACTGGAGGTTTTGCATCCCTGAACTTAGCATTTCATTTTTTTCCGCAGTATTTAGCTCCTGTGGTAAAAAGCTTAAAACACTGCCTGTGTGGTATCAGTCGCTTGCTGGCCCGTTAGAGTATCAGGAATCAGATACGTGTCAGTTCCCTCGGGAATCAGCAAAGCTGAAAGCACTTCCTGGGAATGTTGTCATTCTTCTGATTTGCAAATAACTCGAATGAGGGGTACGTTTAGGAAGAATTTCACCATGAGAGAGGTGTGCTGACATGGGGTAGCTATTTGTTACTCTCTAGCAGTCATAAAATCTTCACAAACCTCTCATTTAATAATGCCTGTCATAGCAAAACAGATAGCAAAAAGAGAAATGGCCTCTGTCTATTTGTAGGAGTTCAAAGAGTAAATGCGTGAAAGAACGTTTAAGGTTTTAAAAGTGGCTAAAGGATTTAAAAGCAGCCAGGCTTGGCAAAAGTCTTGCTTGGAAGAAAACTGGGGTCCTCCCAGACGGGGAAGGAGAGAGGAGCCACCTGAATGCATGGAGAGCCCCTGGGATCTAGGTAAGAACTAAACTCGCAGAGTGTTTGCACAGCCTGTGTTATTCCAGCATGGGCTGTAGAAATAGCTCCCACCTCCAAAGATCGTGGGTATTTTTCAGCTGCTAGAGGCAGTGTCCCTTGGCTTTTGGAGTCTGCAATGCAGCTTTTCTCTAGCTAAAGCAACATTGCAAGTATTTAACGAGATTGAGCTGTTAGATCTCTGAACTTCTGTTTGTTTTTTTTTCAGAAGTATGTTCTTTCTTCATACAAACTAATTTTCTTGTTTTCCATTTTTTATTTCTTCTTGAGTATAGTCATTGGTGAATTTAAATTACATAATTTTACTTGAAAATATGCACAAGTGAAAGGAGTAGAATATATACTTCTGTTTGCTATGTTCAAACCCAAAAGTCCATGAGGTTATCATTTAAATTGGTTAGGCAAGTAAATTTTCTGAATTGTAGGCTGACACAATTCTGTGTTGTCTAAGCCATACAGAGGCCAGCTGCTATGCCTTTGCCCGTCAGATTTTCAACTGATACCAAGTCAGTAAGCTTGCTTTCCTTCTTTCTGAAGAAAGAAAGTAGGATTTGACTTAAAATATTTATTTATGGCTGATAAATGAAGTCCACCTGGTCTCCAGACAAGGAGAGCAGATGATGGGGAAAAAAAATCAGTTCAACAAATTTCTCTTGTGTTTGTTCTGTGTAGTATTTTATTTTAGTTTGAAATACCTCCCAAACCAATAGAAATCTGTGGATTTAGCAGTATGTTTTAGGAAAATATTAGCAATAACAAAATAGCTCTAGGTATTATTATTAGCTCTAAGTTGAAGAGGCTGATTTAAAAAGGGAAGGAATGCAAACTTTGCATTCAGTTGTAAGACTTTGTATACATATGTGTGTACATATTTTTTGGGGTGGGACTTCTTTACATTTTGATTTCCAAAGGTTTGTAAGTGCCACCTTGTGGATAAAGGTTTTTATCTTGTGTCTTGCTATAGGCTACACTATAGTGAAGTAAAATAGTAAAATACAGTAAAACTGAGGTGGGAAATAATTCAGTTATGTTTGCTATGATGATTGCAGGATTTTGATTTTTTCCACTGTATTTTTCCACTACTGTTAACTGATGTTATGAGGTTTAACTTCTTAATTAAAATCTGAGTTCTGTAGGAGAAATTGCTAAAGTTAAAAGAGCATTTTACCAGTGACTTAAATGGCAGTGAATAACCTTTATAGAACAAGTGCCTCGTGTCACTCTGGAGGTTTTGAAACGTGAGAGAACATTGCAGTTGCCTGGCAAAAAAAAATAAAATCATAGAATGAGCTTTGTAGAATGAATTGTTGAATTGACAGATACGGTTATAACGTCAGTCAACAGAACCTTTTTGATAAAACCAAAATAGTTATCGTTCATCTTGAGTCCACTTTGATAACACAGGTGAAGACAAAGATGTTATAGTGTGAAGTTTTTGATTTTAAAAAACTGCCTGTCTTATCATAGAATATTACTTAAGACTTTTGTATTTCTTCAGTATCTATTGCTATCAGATCCTGAATGGTTAGTTATTCAAATCGCAGATTAGGTCCAAGCAGCATTTCTCTCCTTAAATGGCAGGAAGTAGTGCAAATAGCCAGACACTAGGTCTTTTAATTAGAAATCTTCCTGCTCTTTTGTTCTCACTTACCTCTTCGGTTTACCTGTAATAGTCCCCAGAAAGTCCTACTCACCCTCAGTAAGCAGCAACCTCTGAGCAACACCTGCTCTTCCAGCTGGGCGGGGAGCGCCTACCAGAGATGGCATCGCCAGTCTGCTCCTGAATTCGTTGCACTCTACTTAAATTTATGCAGATTGCAGATCTGAGTAGCAAGGC
The DNA here is from genome assembly GCA_034781795.1 of Crypturellus tataupa. Taxonomy (NCBI): domain Eukaryota; kingdom Metazoa; phylum Chordata; class Aves; order Tinamiformes; family Tinamidae; genus Crypturellus; species Crypturellus tataupa. The sequence goes on along the minus strand of JAWLRI010000032.1, from coordinate 3,793,160 downwards.
ATGAGGTCGTAAAGGCCTGAAAATAAGAGGCTTGAGATCATCTGAGGGGTAAAAGGTATTCCATGATTTTGCCTATGAGATATGGGCACTTTCCATGAACCTCTGCATTTTGCTCTAAAGCACTTCCTAACGGGAACTTTGTGGCAGGCATTGTGGTTTCTCCTTCTTTCCATCACTCGCAGTGCAGGCAAAATCATTTGTGTTTTTTTGTGGGGAATTTTGCAGGATAGAATTTTGGTGTTTCAGCATATATTCTCCTTGACACTGCCATGAAGTCAGTACTTTTGGCAAGAATCATTTGTTGAAACAAGGATAAAAAGATTGCTTGAAGCCAGGATATCAGCCTAGTCGATGTTTCTGCAAGGCGAATATATGTGCCTGTTTGAGAGCGATAGCCTGGGGACTTACTGTGTGTTCCTAGTAATGCTAAACAGTATGACCCTTCTTTTAGCCATGTAAAACTATTCAAGAACCTTTTTTGTAAAGTAGAACCTTCAAGACCATTTTTTAATTAAAATCATATTTTTTAACATTTCTGAATTAAGAGAAGAAAAAAGCATTTTGCCTGCCCTTTGAAGGGAACAGTGGAGCCTGCAGGAGCAGTTAGAGTCTACTTATATTTTCTTATTTTTGTCACAGTCTATTAAGAGCTTTGTCACTGTCTAGGCTTTGAATGTCTGTTGTTGGCAATGTTACATAATGACATACAGTAAATGACAGATAACATCTCTAGCTCTGATTTTTCTCCCAATTAAGGTGAATATTATAGTTGTGTGGTTTTTGCTTATCATAATGGCTCAAGCTTCCCCTTACCCCGAGCAATTCCTGTGCTTACTGCAGGTACCTCGCCCCTCCGGGTGAGCAAGCCTTGCTCCGAGTGGGAGATGCCTCTCTCCCGTGACTGGAAGCTGAACAGTGGGAAGCTTTGACAGCAGAGAGAGAAATGCCGTTGTGGTTAATCCTACCGGCAGCGCGAGGGAGCAGTGAGGGCAGGCCTGTGCCGAGGGCAGGCAGCCCTGGCGCTGAGGGTCCCAGCAGGGCAGGCCAGGGCAGTGGCAGCAGCCTCTCCTGCAGTGTGTTCAGCGTGTCGTCCTCCCACAGCCTGCAGTGTGCAGCGACTTACCAACCGCGTTGTTGTCTGGTTTATTTTTGACTGCTCTTGGCTTTAACTAGGACTAATCCTATGCAGCTTCAGCCTCAGAGCTTGAAACCTGAAATAAACCAAAAAATACTCTAGTTTGACTTCCTGCTTCTCTGGTGAGTTGTCTTTTACTGTTTGGCTTCCCAAGACGTTATCCAAGGCAATTTTCTCTTCTCCCCTTATTCTAGTGTTAGCATGTTTTCAGGTGCAGCGGAATAGACGGGATTCCCCCCCTTTGCCATTCTCATTGACAGCATTCCTGCCTTCCATCGTGGGGCTTTGGAATGGCTATTAAATGACAGTGATATTTGCTGTGTTGCATTTGGGACCTTGTCGTGAGATTAGGGAGGGAGGAGTTGATTCAAAACTGTTCTTCACGTTAAGAGAGCTCTAAAGAAAATGGCTTTTCTTAAGTTTGTGTACGAAAATGGTAAGCAAACCTGAATCATATCTGTGCTTCTTCTAAACAGAGTTTTACTCGAGTGGATAGGTGACAAATAACGATAGATTACTCATCTCCGGCCTCATTAAAGGTTCATATATTGTTTGCCTAATTCTTTTAAAATATGTATGAGTTTCTTAGAGGCTAATAACATAAATCCTGTAATTGTTTTTGTGTGAGAGAAAATTGAAAAGAGAATAAAGAAATGAGTCACTGTCAGTTTGCTCTCGGGAACATACATGCACATTTTTGTTTCAGAAATAGCAAACAGTTTCTCTCAAGTAGATGAGAGGAAGGGGAACAAATACCATCTCTAAAAACATGCATAGACTTTCTCAGACCCACCAAGGTCTTTAACTTGTGAGGCAGAAACACAGTCCTGGTTCTTCAAAGCTGTGAAGATGCATCCTTAACCAAGGGAACCGGGAGAATGTCCAGAAATCCAGATATTTACAGCCTAACCTGAAGCCTTTGTCAAGGACAGTGTTGCTGAAGATAAGCAAAAAATAATGTTTGCAAGCGTGAATTAAAACTGTTGGACAGATTGAGGTTGATTAAACGCATCTCTGGCTCTGCTTCCAAAGGCAACGGTGAACACTAGCGGCGAACGCGTAAAAGAGATGGAGGTGCCTTGTGAGGCAGCCACCAAGCATGAAAGTTCCTGTTAGAACTTTTCTTCTTCATGACCTAACTTCTCGTAGTTGTCCTGGTGAGCTGGGTTTAACGTAAGATAAAGTTTGAAGACTAAAGAATAGCACTGTAAACTGACTGCAGTGTGAAGGACAGAGAAATTCCTTGTTGTTCAGCCAGCGCTGCCGGTGCAGCCTGAGCCGAGAGGCTGCCGCTGCGCTCCGTGGGCTGCCTCGAGTCTCGCGACTGCAAATGGAAAATCCTCCACGTTTAGCAAGAGCCATGAGGTAAACTGTGATTTGAGCAAGCTATTCCTAGGGAATTGAGGATAGTAAATTACCTTACTGTGATACCTTTTATAGAATGACATTTCACTGGCATTGGGTGCTAGAACTAATGCTGGTTTTTGCACACATTTCTAGGTCCAGCTCCCACTGATTTCAAAGGGAGTCTTCCCATTGATTTCAGTGGGATTTGGATGGAGAGCAGCTAATGTAACACAAATGTGTTTTTCCACAAAGTGGATGTTGTTGGACAAGCTTTGGAATATCTGGCCTCTTACCAAAAACTAGGCCTGGATTGTTGGTGCAGATACGCTCTGCATATAAAACACGGTGGGAATTAGATGAGATCCAGAAGAAAACATTCCTACTAACCCCTTGAAGGCTCCCTGCCTATTTAATGGCTCATCACCGGGTTCACCCAGCTAAGTGCCCCCCAGCAAGACATGTTACATAAAGGTATCTTCATGTAACCATCTTTCAGCACAATAGCCCTGCTAGGGAGCTAAAAGAAAGAAAGAAAAAAAACAATGTTTGCTGGATTTGACATCCTGAGGAGGATTAAAGTATTCGAAGGCAAATTTGGACACCACATGCAATGTGCTGGTATGAATTTGGTGTGAAATGCCAAAGTTTGGAGACGAGGAATTTCATATTTCAGTTGACCATCCCCATGTGTTTTTTGGTTGAGAAGGTGAAAGAGGAATCCATTCAAGGGCTGAGGAGAAAAAGCAAGGAATTGGAATACTTTCCAAATACAGATTGGAAAAGACTGTGGTGAGTTTTGGCCGCTTGTGAATAAGATGTCCACAGAGTTGCCATCACATTCGCGTCCTGGCTGTCTGGTAATTCAGCAGCCTCTGTGCATTGCAACTGCAAGCGTCTGGTATGAAAGTGGCCCTCCAATAGCAATAGTTTGTGGAAAGCGGTTGTTGGGCAATTAGGAATATTTCTAATTTATAATTTTCAGCAGTTGGTGCTTTGTGACATTCCTACAACTTTTTATTTTAAAGAGTTCTACTTTTCTCATACTACATTAATCAAAATTTCTGACCCTGAGGCTTTTTGATTCTGAATGACAATCTCATTGTCAGCACACGAGAGCCTCTGAAAGCACCTAGGGCTCTTTTGCATCAGTTCCACCCAAGGCAGAGGATTTCAGAATCAGTGTGTGCACTAAACATTTAAGCTGTATGTAGATGTTAAGCTATATGTAGAGCTCTCTGTTTAAAGAAACTAAACTTAGTTCTTGGACTTCTATTATGGGTGTGAGAGAATAGAAGAGGCAATATTTCCCAAAGGCATTGAATAACAAAATTCAATTGTGGAAACACAATAAAAAGCTGTTATGGCACGTGTCCCTAGGATCATGAAAGAGTGGACATTGAACGTGTCAAGTTGTTGTATTCAGTCATTTTAATTTCCTATGTTTGTGGACTTTCCAAATAATGTCTGTTTAAAAATTTATAGCACCTCTAAATATTAGCAGCAGGCTATTAACTAGAAATTAAAGTGAAGCTAACAAGAAAGACATGAATGTGCACTGAATGAAATGCACAAAGTAAACAAGTAGTGTATTTCAGAGAAGTAGATTGATTTAAAGTAATTGATCTAAAAATAGTGTTAGCGATCTGCTCAGGCATAATTCGTTAAGAATTAAAGGGGAGAATGAACCCTTACAAGTTCTAAAATTGCTATTGCATCTGTACATAGGAAATCAGAACTACATTATATTGTCTGCCAGTCAATGAAGATGAACAAATATTAGCAGAAGTATTTTCACACATAACATAGTTTAATTAGTCTGTATTCTTGATTCATTTGCATTTTTTCTTTTTTTATCTTCCCCCTCCTCATTCCAGTTGTCTCTGTGAACAACATGATTGGGTTTGCAATCAATTTGAATGGAAGAACTGGAATATTTTCTGTACACAAAAATGACTGCACGTGTTCAGAAACACCAAGCTTTGGTCACTAGATTATCATCTGTATCTGTTTGCAATTCTGACAGATTTTGGTGAGCTTTATGTGAAATATATATAGCATATTCTGAATTTTGAATGCTAAAAGAGCTTTCTAGAAAGTATTTATAAAAACTGTTTTTGTAGTTTATAGTACACATTTATATTGATCATCTCATGTTCTCAAAAACCAGCAATGCTGGCCTATTAAAAGAGCATTATAAATGAAGTGCAGCTGAACTGAAGTGTCACTTCTGCAGGTAACTGCTCTGTGATTGGAATTTAGTTAAAGCATTTGATGCACAAACCAAGAAGGAATTAGTCTCACATTCCCATAGCTGCGTTGGTTCTACAGTGCTAGAGAAAATGAGACTTGATTTTTTTTTTCCTGGTTTCTGCATCAACAGGGTTTTTTAACATTGTACCACTTGCAAAACAATTATCTTCAGGAGGACGTCGGTAGCAGCTGAAGTTTAGAGACAAGAAGCCAAGTGGGAATAGAGGCAGCAGTAATGGAGGCAGCGCACTGGGATTCATGTCCGGACGGAGCTCAGGGCTCTGTTACAGACCCTCCCTGTGACTGCAGGTGGTTACTATAATCTTGTCACCCCAAATGTGAGAACTGAGGCTGCTTGGACTCTCCTCCTTCTGTCTTTGTGGTTCTCCAGCAGCTCAGTCATAGCCCTTTTGTCTGGAGCTGTCCTGAGACTGTGCTGTCGGCATCCCTACCTGTCGGTGTGGGGTTTTCCATGGAGGGCATTCGAGTGCTTCCTGGCACCAAGGAGGTTGTGGAATGTGGGGCCACAGCCCCTGATGGCACTGGACGGCTCAACCGTGCAGCTGTGCGCAGGGTCCGTGGAATGGCTTTCACTGGTGCCTGCCAACACCTGCAGTAATGAGCTCCAACTCGTAATGAGCTCAGGCATTTTTTGCACTTCATACAAATAAAACTTTTTTTTTTATTATTCTGAGGAATAAAAAGCTTCTGATTATAGGTAGCCACTTCTCTACTTTTTAGTAACTTCTGATAATGCTATCAGATACAAGGTATCGTATGCATCTGCTTCTTCTCTTAATATTGTCTGTTGGGCATATGGAGCTTCCTTCAGATATTCACTACACACTGTAATCTTGAAGCAAATACGATGCCACTTGTTTGTTGGCTCTCTAGCTGCCAGCCCTTCCAATTGGTTTTGCATATGCAATCACAAATTCCTACTTTCTCCAGGCTATGCTTAGGCCATAGGCAATGTGAAGACTATGGAACCTCAAATCTTGGCTTGCTAATGCAGTGTTGTTGCAAAACAGAAGCTGATTTATCTTCTAGATAAATAGTTTTTAAATTAAAAACTATTACAAAATTATTACAAAAATATACAGCAGCTTTGTTTTTATAAAAATAGAATTATATTCCTCGTAAGTGGTGAAGTCTGTAATTTTAGACAGTCTCTAATTCTTGGAAACCATTTTACATATTTTAAAACTGTTGCTTTGCCCAAGTGTCTTGAGGGCAATATTCATGTTTTGCTCTGTGAATTCAGTTGGGTGCAGTGCAATTCTTGTTGAATTACCAATAACATTTTCCATTTTTTGTCTGAAAGGTCTGGAAGGAGACACAGTCTGAGGACTGTGTATGTGGGGAGATACCTGACACAGCAAACGAAACTCCAGCTGCTGCAGAAGGTTGGCTAGAAAGCAGGGAGCTGCTTCGTCAGGCAGGGGTGAAGAATGTTGAAGTTGACACTAGTGGTGTCATGAACAGTGCAGAGCAGGGATTAGCTAGAAAGTTGAGGATGCAGCATTCAACAGAAAAGACCAAGAATGGTTATTTGTTTAATATCAATGTTTAGGTTTTCAGCTGTACCCTAACTGGCTCTAATTTTCCCTTAGTTGTTAATCTTAGCTTCTTTTTTTTCAGCTAAACTGTCACTAGATATATAGCTTATTATGACATCTTTCCTGATTTCCTCCTTTGCCTTGATTATAGTTTTGGGATGGAGTTTAACTAGTATTTTCAGGAGAATTTTTAGAGATTAGGTAAAAGCCAAATTAAATATTAAAATCATTAGTAATTTTTCCACTCATTTTATAATTGTTTTCTCCCATCCTTCTTGGAGAAGCCATAGTTTATTTCATTTATTTTGAAAGGAGAAATTAGGTAAGTGTCAAAATCTTCTCATCTACGGACATTAGGCAGGTGTCCTGGGGACCTTTTATAAGAGAGGAAACCCGAGAAGTCAATTCCTGCTGGCGCTGCTCAAGATCACTGAAGTTCAGTTTCTCTAACAGCTAAATTAAGACAATGAAGCTCTAACCTGTGCCCAACAGCAAACACAATCTGAAAAGAACCTGTGCAAGGTTAATCACTACAGTAATTCTGTGGGGAAATGGATATGATATTAGAGTAAATAATCTACGCTTGCATTCCTTATTTAATAAAAAAGAAAAGTAGACCAGGGACTAGAAGGTACTCCATATTTCTTTTTCTGTACTAGTCAAAAAAGGAGAATAGTAGAAAAGTAATGGAGAAAGCAAGGAGAAAACAAAAGATGTGGGAGAAGTGAGGATCTTTGTGAGGTGCTGGAGGTGTGTTGGAATTGCTGTTGCCGTGCTGTTTGTAGGGCAGAGCCTCCCCAACAACAGTGTCAAGTAAGGGTGGCTGCTGAACAAGCAGCCACTGCAGAACTTACCACTGCTGTTCTTTTACCTAAACTTGTATTATCAGTCACTCATTTCCTATAGGAGGGAAAGAAGCTAGGTTCTGTGGATTGTAGTGCGGATATGCCGCACTATTGATATGCGGATAAGTCCTAAAATGACCAGAATAAGGGTCATTTTAGGACAGATACATAGGTGTATATATAAATATGGGTGGCTGGTTTCCCTGCCACCGTGACACACAGCCTGTTTGTTGCCTTTGAATGCATTTAGAGATGATTTACTATCTGCAAGTTGCACAGCTGCCATCCAAATTTTTGTTCAGTTTTAATACCTTATACAGGCTAATTTGTTTCAATTGTAGCCATTAGCAATACAAATGAACTTAAGTTCAAGTGCTGGATGCAGACACACTAACAGGATTCCTTTAAAATAAAATCAGTCTGTTTTCAACACCAAGTAATTTGGCAGGACATGTGTGCTAAAATCATTAATCTTGCGTGTGATGGTAATACTTCTTGGATTACCCATTTGCTTTGGTGTGTTTATGTCTCCATATACAGATTTCTTAATCTGCCATATAAACCCAAGCATGTTTTTAATGTAAACCACAGAGCATTTTTACTACTTTCCATGAAAGTACTTGGGTTAGTACAAGGCAAAGAGTCTGAAACTGGCTGGCTTAATGTTTGAAAGACATTACTTACTTCTTCATTAAAATGCAGCTAAAATTTAATCCTTAGAATTAGATCCAGTATTTTTTGTGAAGTTCTATCTCTTAGTATATAATCTCTTAGTGTGTGATGATTCATGCAATCATGTTTCTCTGTAGGAAGCACATGGTATTAAAACAGCTTAAGTGCAAATATATCCAAAATATTATCTTTTAATAATCTGGTACTTTATAGTAGGATGAAAAAGGTAACTTTAACTTATAATTAAAATATGCAAAGACATCAGCCCACAAAGCTGTTTCTCAACTCTCTTCTATTTTATGGTTTTCCCTCGAATCGCTATCCAAGGGCATTGCACTGCTTACAGGCATGGCTGGGAATTCAAGGAAGCAGCTATGAGCAGTCGTCACGCTCGTCCCATTCCCTCACCCTGTAGACTCAACTACCAAGTATTTCACAGGCAGAGGATGAAATAACAGCAAAGTAGAGCGCTTATCTCTTGCAGTTAACTTCCAGGAATCGCCTGCAATTCTAATAACTAGTCTCTTTTATACTTTTATTTTGGTGCTGCAGGAACGGTTCAGGATTCTGTTGGCTCCATCTGTGATGCTGAGCTGGGGTAGTGGCCGTGCTTGGGCGGGATGGCAAATAAATAACCGCATGCTGTGGTTTGTGGGACAGTAGTGTGTAACATAGTGAGAGCTTCAGCAGTTGGTACTGTGGTGGTTGGGATTTCTTGACACTGTAGCTGCAGCTTTTACTTTCTTCTGCAGCTGCCTGAACTACCTCTGCTACTCCTGTGCTTCCCATCTACCTTTTTTTTCCCATTTACCTGTTTTTGGCAACGCGCCTTGCGAGGTGACTCCTCTCGCATCACCCTGCACTGTTTGGTGTTCCTGAGGGGAGGGCACCTGTCCCCGCCATTTTGTATCAGTCATCCGGCACTGCCCCCGCCATTTTGTTAGATTTTTTTCAGTTACGTTTAACTTAAATGTTTTTTGTCTGTCTTCTAACGTCTTGGATACACAGACTACAAATTACTTATTGTAATGCAACTTTTCAGCCAACTAACTGTCAATATAGCGGATTTTTGAGCACTGTTGACATACTGCAACTCATACCTGTTCTTGCCTCCCTCATAATGTTATGCAGCCAAAACAATGAAAGCAAGCTATTGTCAGGGTGGATTATTTATGCCACTTTACCACATAGATTGCAGTTTTTAGTAGAATCATTTAGTACTGAAATTATAACATCTGTTTTCCATTTCAAGAATCAGCACTTCATCTCTTCGCATGCCTGGCACCAGCCCCATTTTATTGTATACATAGTCCTAAAGCCCTATTAAGTCCACCACTGAATATTTCATCCAGATTGTCCCTAGTTTCTCTCAGGGGATTTCATTTAAATTAATTTTGGCACGCACTTGGCTGTAATTCTTGACCAGTGTCTTTCATGCTAACCTGGAACTTCAAAAGGTTTCTTGAACCATAATGCAAAAATCATTTAAACAACATGTAAGATGCTTGGTTTATAGTACTAAAATTTGAAGGCAGAAATACTTCTGAGAAATAATAATAATAAAAAAAGCCAAAAAGTTGTTTTAACAGGACAGATATGTTCTAGACCGCCTTTTATCGATAGCCAAAGAAACAGCCTGCAGTGGTCCTGTCCAAAAAGTAAGCACGACTGTCACATCAAGTGAGAAATCCACTTTTATGGGCAGGATGCTCACTCATCCAGTTCACAGTCCTGATGTTTTTACATCTGTCGTAGTAACATTGTGTGTAGTTTGCGACATCTGCTTTTGGATTCTGAAATATGTTTTACATGATGAAAACCTGTACTATGAATTCCTCATTGTCAGAGGCCTGCTTTGCGATAGAGTAAGAGGCTGCTAAATTGGATGTCAGAGCATTGGTCCCCACTTTCTCTCTCAGCTCCAGAGCTACATGAGGAAACTGGATCTGAGATTTCAGACCTATCTGCTTCTCTGGCTAAACTTCTGATCATTCTGTCCTTTGACATAGTTAAGACGGATCCATGCTCCCATAGAAAATGTTGGAAGGAAAATGCCATATTGATTCTAGTTTTGCATCACTGCTTTATGTAACTGCCTTTTTCTTGCTACTGTATCAGTGATGTGATAAGGGATATACTTAAATGTAATGAGTGCCACCACTTGAGGCAGATTGAAGTTGCTTCCTTTTTTTGATGTTTGCTACCCAACCAGCAAGGTGGTACTTCCTGAATTTGTAGTGGTAACTTAGAAAAGTTGTAACTTAGTTTTAACTTAGAAAAGTTGTAACTTAGAAAAAAAATACAAAATATTGAATGACCTTCTTAATACAATCACTTTTTTTCTATATATTTTTGGTTAATTTTCATTTATTCTGTTTACCAACCTAATTCTTCCAGGAGGACTTCTACCATTCCAAAGCTTTGAACAGCTTCAATCTGCTGTTTAAAAGCAGAAAGAAACCAGTAGTGCTTTGCCAGAAAGGTGGTTCTTTCATCTTCCTGAAATTACCCTGGAGCAAAGCCCAAGATGTCTCGAGTGCTGGGCTCTGGGCTAGTGACAGAAATCAGATCCAGGGTCTCATAACCTGTCAGTGCTAGAAATCAGTGCTATCTGCAGCTAGAAAGGGAGATTTCTGTTCATCAGCTGGACAGAGACTTGCTATATGCCTGTCATTGCCAGGTTTGGAAACACTAAGAGAATATGCAGTCTTTTTATATGCCTGCCTAAACTGAATTAAGGAACTGTAAATGTTTTCCAGAACCTACTAGTTATAAATGACTTCTTCATCTATAAAGCCTGCTGTTACAGAGACATCTCAACAGAAAGCCTAATATAAATTTTGAGCTTTCCCTTGTAAAATTTTAGTCTGTTACTAAATACCTGTTCTATAGGAATATAAATTGTTTATCTGGGTGCACTCTGCATAGTACATATGTTGGGGGAGTTTTATATATTTTTACTATGTCCTCTCATTGCCTCTTCCTGATTTCAATTTTTTAGATTCTTGTCTCCCATAATTCAGTCTGCATATCTTTTTCAGTCTTTTGCAAAAGAACATTTAAAAATTGGGAGCACTTTTCACAACACAGACCCCTTTTGCTCCAAGATTGAAAGAATTCCAAATCCTGCATCTGAAGAATGACAGTTGCCCTGTATATGCATTAGTATTTGGTTAAGGAAGAGATGCGAGTTGCAAGCAGGCTTGCTATTTATTCCCATGCAAAGGGAGCCCTCGGGGTGTTCCTTCTGCCATAAGCCGTTCTGTTCAGTCTGCCCCATAGGGATGCTGCATCGTATTTTGTGCAATGAGTAAAACTCACTTTTCTACTCGCTCGAAGGAAAAAAAAATTCTTAATGTTTATGGGACTCAGTAGTGATGTAGAAGACAAGTTAACATTTATACTAGCGATTCGTATCATACAACACCTCATATTTGGAAGGATTTCCTCCATAAAATAATTGCTGGCAGTGGAAGCTCCCTGGAAGTCACTCAGTAACACAGAAGGATTCTAAGCACCATCACATTTCTGTCCGAAAAATAGGGCAAGGAAGTGTGAATCAAAATACTCTGTGAGGAGGAGGAGTCCAGAGATTAAGACAGCTGTAACCACATACTGTTTAAATTTAGGTAACTTCATTTTTTTGTTTTAGGCAGATCTAAAATCATACAATATGATTTGGTTTAGTGACACTCAGTGATAATCACCATGCTTAAACAAAGGTTCAACACCACTAGTAAGTATTGTTAAGTTGTTATTAAGTTAATGCATATAAATAAGTTAGTAAGTCTAGTAATTTGTAAAGTAGCATACTAATACCTGTAGTACGCTATTTACTTAGTAAGTATTGCTACACTTTATTAAGTATTGCTACACTTTTATTAAGTAAAATGCATTTAATGACAAAATACATAAACAAAACTCATGCATACCGTTGCATTTCTGCCCTGCAATGCAAATGTAAGACATTAAGCGAAGTGTTTCTGTCCTTATCTTAAATCTTTCCAAAATGATACACCAATCCCTCTAGGTCTGTCAGGGTGGGACAGGTTTTATTTATCAGGTTCTCCTGCCATCAGCCTCCAAGTGCTTGGCAATGCTCATCCCCCTGCTTCAAGACCACGAACAGGCATTGGTGTCAAACCCCACGAGATCCTGGCAGTGACAAGTTAGATGTTTTATCTGTGTCTCTTGGATAGTCATAAGAAAGATGTTGGTTATTAAATATTTATATTGGAACTGAGCAGAATCTGGCTTGCAGTTTAGAACATTTTTCACAGCAAGGGAGAAGCGTTAGTATTGGGATAGAGGAGAAACAGTGACGCTAGGGCTCCACACACTCCCTATAAGTTGATGGTATAAAAAATCCTTCTACTTGAATTTTTGCTTCCTCAAGAGACTATAAAAATTAGGTACTTTTTTTTATCCAGTTATTTTGCAAATAATCACAAATATTTTGCCCGTCATTTAATGTAAGCTCTTTACATTTCAGAGAAAGTGTGACGGTTTCTGTTCTGCTGCCCCATGTAATGTTTCATTCTTACCTGAGTGAGAATAAGAAGTTACTTTTTGCCTGCATGTTTCTGACCTACTATTTCAAATAGGGAATTAATCATATAAGTAGGGGGTTGGTGTTTATAAAAAGTGATATTTAAAGTCTCTAAGTACTAAACATCAATGTAAAGAAGAGAAATGTTTTCTATAAAATAATTAATCTCTACATTGTTTTCCCTTTTAAAATACAGTAAGTTTGAGTTTCTCTTTTTCTCTGTTTTTGTGTGGTTGTTTTTAGCTGTCTTGTCTGGGGAGGTGTTATAAAGTGGGCCAAAATAACATTGTGCCACCTTCTTGTGTTCTATAAACAGGAGGATAACTAGCATTTAGACACAGTATAGATACTTTTTTACCAGTCCAACAGGAAGTTCAGTACTCATTCCTGGAGGAAATTAAAAAGAGAATTCATGTATGAATAGTTGTACCTGTATTGAAAGTGTATTTTGGATTCATAGCAAAATCACAGCACTGTTTTACCTCTTTTCTAGCTAACAGCTAGAGCATTTGTGTTGCTAAGAGATACCTGGCTTTAAGATGAGGATAGTGTGATAAGGAATGATAAACACACTAGTGATTTCTACTATGTTCTTGTGGTTTTAGTTAAAATATTGCAAAGTTTGACATAGATTGCTTTTACATGCAAAACCTGTACACTAACTTGAAACGCCCCACATGTGTGTGTATATATATTCTCTGATGTAGATGTTTTTTATTACTTTACTGCAGGTAGAAGAAAAAAGGAAGAAATTGCCAATAACATAACTTGTTAAATCTTTTCTGACTTTATGTTCTCTGAAAGTCACACTGTCTGCATTTGGTTATGCTTAAAATTTTGCAGTTGTAATATCTTGAAAAAAATGTGTTTTATTTTGCAGAGCATTGGCTGCGATGACTATCTGGGTTCAGACAAGGTGGTTGACAAGTGTGGAATATGTGGAGGGGACAACACTGCTTGCAAAGTTGTGTCTGGAGTTTTCAAACACACACTAACAAATCTTGGCTACCACAAGATAGTGGAAATTCCTGAAGGAGCTACTAAAATCAACATTACAGAGATGTACAAGAGCAACAACTATTTGGGTAAGTTGTATCTCAGTGAATACATTCTTTGTGATACTGTGCAGTTTGGGCCCAGGTAAGCTGCTCTCTGAGCAGTGTAGAATAGTTGTCAAGGGAAAAAGAAAACTTAATTAGAATTTTGATCAAAACTAACTCTCAGTTTATAATTCTGGTTTGATCTGGTATAAAAGACTTGTCACATTGTGTGTCATATTGTCAGAAAGGGAATCCAGCTAAGGAGCATGCTTTGTTATGTGAAGTATGTCAAGCTTACTTGAGCAGAAAAGAGGATTGTCTGATTGCCTAAAATGTAAGTGCTTTTGACATGGAAGTGCATACCACAGGTGTGCTGAGATGAAGTGGTATTGGGATAATGTTTTAAGGATATGAGATCATTTATTCAATTTATTCTCGAATAGGCTCTTAATTCAAAAGAACAAAGAATCCTGGGGCATTTCTATTAACTTTTTAGCATGGGAGGTATATTTTTAGAGCTGTGTAGTGCCCTGCACATTAGAGATGATGTAGAACTTTCTGTGTTTATGTCTTTGTCTTGTGTGCATTGTGAATGGTGCCATTCCCTCCTTTCACCTGAGCCCTTATTTCCTTAGTTTCCCTACATTTGTGATTCCCTCTTGGACCCAATTTTGCTGAGTGGTCTGGAGAGAAAACATTTTTTTTAGGATTTATAGATCTCTGCTTTAATTGCTTTCTACCTATTTGCCCAGCCCTAGACCTCTCCTAAGAATTACCATAGCAAATGCTAATAATAGATCTTTTTTTTTTTCACTAGCTCCATGTCCTTTTTACTAGAGCTGCTGCACTGGAAGTTTCAAATCTCAGCCCAGACGTTCTGGACCTCCTGTAGGGTGATGTCATCATCAAATCTTATTTGTCCTGGTGCCTTCCAAAAATATTAATCAGCTATATATGTGTACCAATGTTCATTAGCACTAACTGGTTTCATCATGAAAGGAAATAATTATTTTATCTAAAGTGCTTGTGTAAATACTGTGCGTTTGGTGGGAAATGGATGAGAATACAATTTGCTTGGCAAGCCAACTTAAGTTTAAGTTGTCACATTGCAAATCTTATAAAATCATGAAACTGAAGAGGTTTTTTTTCCCTCAGATTTACAAGTCAACTTATTAAAATAGGTAACAAGGAAATTCCCTTAGCTGTAATAAGACAGCTTGAACCACGTGAACATTTTTGGAATGGGCAGGATGGAAAAATAGTAACATTTTTTACTTAAAAATAATGTTGTTGGCATGTATGGGAAAGTGGCAAGATTTCTCTTTCCCATGCTATTCCTTATCCCCAGAGTTTATGCTGTCATCCCTGCTTTCAGTTTAAAGGTGCTGGTATGGATTTAGTCTGATAATATACCAACACCCACCCCTGTTAAGAATTCTTCGGGCTGTATTCCCATTTAGAAGGACCTCCAGCCTTTATTTACACTATAACAATATCAGCTTGGCTTATCAAGGCAGGTATAATTGCAAGATCACAGAAAAGAAAGTGTTCTAAAGATCAGAAAGTTAAACCTAGAAGAAGGTTTGTTGGCAATTTCTTGTCCAAATTCAGTGGTATTTGGAAAGATATTTTCCAGTCTATTAATGGTCACAGGTTTCTCACAGATAGCACAGCCTTCCAAATCTCTGCATTCAAGCAGATTATTATAGAGTATGTAAACCTCCTAAAGCTGGGAAACTTGAAAACTCAGATCTCTGATATTTACAGGTTTCTCTAAATTTACAGAAACAGGCAAAACCATTGACCTTTTTTTTTTTTTTTTTTTAATCATACTGGGATTTGAATAGGCCTCTTCCGTGGTGGTGCTAGGTAAGCATCGAGGAGCCAGGGAGAGCCTAGGGCCTAAAAGCTTTCACAAGATATGATTTCTTTCCATTATAAAACATTTCTGAAAACAACACGAGCTCTTTATTTAGTTTTAAAAACAAAAGCAAAATAAAAGCAGGGCTAAACATCCAAGGTGTCATAGGATAGGAAACAGTGTAAAATCCAGTGCTAACACTCCTGGAGCTGTAAAGGGAATTGAACTTGCGACCTGGTGTAAAGCTGTTCAAAGTGTTTCCAAGTTGGGCCCATATTGAATCACGTGAATTCAGTGCGTATTTACAGAATCACAAAATGACTGAGGCTGGAAGGGACCTCTAGAGATCATCTAGCCCAACCCCCTGCTCCAGCAGGGTAATGCACGTGTAGGTATGTTACTTAGGAGAAAAAATATGTCACAATTTTGTTTCTAAAGCAAGAACAAGGTTAAAACCTAATAGGAAGCAGTGTGTTAAAAGAGAAAAATGCAATATCTTCTATGTTTCTAAAACATCTCACGTGAAGTTCATTATACCCAGTTTCCCCCTGCTTGTGCTCACTCACACACACATTTACATATCCTTTGAATTATTATCCTTCTAATAGTTTCAAAATGATTTTCTGCAGGGAGAGTTTATTTCGCTAAATAAATGTTCATCTTATTCTAGCCAACATGTAGTTCTTGGCTAGGGTAGTTGCTTACTAAAGCCCTTGAAGTTGTTAAGACTTTGGATGAAATTCAACCCTGGTGTTAATGAATTCAACTCCACTGAAATCAAGAATTTTACCTAGCCTAATGACCTTTGATTGAACCAGAATGTATCTTGTGCAATGGTCTTTGCTGACCATATATATTTTTTTCCAATATGGGTGTTACTTAAATAATTACATTTTAGAGTTTCTGGCAAGGCTATCTTATTATAGTAGTTCCAAGGTGACCTTTTTCCATCTGGCGTCATTAAACAGCCAGCTAATACCTAACACTGTACAGTGATCTGTAGGGCTCCAGAGGCATTTTGAAAATATACGGAAGAAATGCTTTTCCAAGAGCTGTTTTACTCCTTTTCATGTATTAAACAGCAACTGTTGTGAAAATGCAGACCATGTTACTCAGCCCTGTGATGAAGAGGTAAATGCTTCAAGAACAGTGGGAATTACCCTTTCCTCTGGCTTGAAAGTGATTAAGCCTTAGTGGCTGAAGCAGCCTCTCTACCACTGTCTTACAAAGCAGTCCTCTGCATGCAGTTTGGCACTTATATTTTCATACAGAAGCTTCTAAAAGAGTTTCCTTTGCTTGCCAGATTGCAGGGGATCTGTTGAGAGAGAGCCCTGAAGCTGGGGTGCTGAGCAAGCAGTTTGTCTTGCACAGGTGATAGGGGCTTCTATTCAGCTGGCCTCAATCTCAGGGAGAGTTCTCCTTATTGCTTCTTTTCCAGGTACTCAGCTTCCTCGTGCTTTTTTTATTTTCCTTATTTCCTTCTCCAGCTTGAAGAAGAACAGCAATATTTTTGCCCAGCATCTACTGACTAGACTTTGTTGCTGATACAGGCTCAATATGACAATAATTATGATCAATCTTGGAGCTCATAGCAATTGTTATTGTTTTCTGTGATTCTTAGATCTGTCGCTGTTTGACAAAGGTGTTAATTTTTTTCTACAATTTGTTTGTAAGCAATGTTCTTACAAGAAGTTATTACTACAGCAGTGCAAAACTGAAGCCTGCTGTTGCTTTGATGATCTGCCCTGGAAATACATCATCTGAACAACAGCCAGCAGCAATGAGTCCCACTGAGGTGCTTGTTTCCTAAGTACTTTATTAAAGGAATGAATTTTCTTTCAGTATAAATATGAAAAGGTTGTTTTGAAAGAAAGGGATAAAGAGAAGTATGCAAAATAGAGGAAAGTCAGAAAGGCTGGCTGTTCAGTTTGGCTTGTAAAGCACTCGGCAATCTGGTTGCTTATATAACTTTCCAAACCCCCCTGGCCTGGAAGTCTCTGGAGAATGGACTTTGTTGCAAGATTTTCAGTATTTCCTGCTTCTTGTCAGACCCCAAAATCTTTAATTTCAACCTTTCTCACAGTGTTTTGATTATGCTTCTGTTTCCAGTTACAGTCAGAATGAAGAAATTTGACTGCACAATTTCAATGAAAATGCTTTTGGGGAAAGAGATGGACTAAGAGCTTTAAAAATCAGAATGCGTTTTTTATTTGAACCCACTTATCTGAAAATCTTATATTTTAAGGCTTTAGATAGGTCTAGGTTTGTCAAGCATTTTGCATAAAAATATTAGTTGTACTGTTCTCTCTAGCACACACAGTATTTGGAATATCGGCACACATTTTGCTCAAGGTCTGTTAAAAATCTCGAATTCTTTTGAGCAGCGTATGCTCATTGGGTCTCTAAGGCTGTGTATATTCGATTCTTCTAATCAATTTTCATGACCATTTCCTTCATTCAGTTTTTCAGTTTCAAAGCATCAAAGAGTAATTTGTTCCTAGCTGTCATTTGTGAGTTCTCAGTCTCCTCACAAGTTTTCAACAGGTTTAACAGATTATTAAATATGTATCTCCATATCACTCTAGGTCTAGAATTGGAAGCAGAGCTCTCATGTTCCCACATCTTGGGGGTCCCTTTCACTCTGAAACACTCACTTTGCACAAACTGTGCTCTTCCTCTTACTTCGTAGAGGAAACTGTAACTCTTGATGGTGACATAGAAAGTGCTACTTTTCTGCTGATGTTTACACAGGGTAATTAGATACAAAAATCAGAGCTCTGAAAACACTTGAGTTTTCTCAGCATAAAAGCACTGATCCTGGAAGGGCTGCTAGAAGAATGGTTTGGTGATACCTGGGTCGCAGCCTGGGCAGGGACCATCCTGTTGCAGTCTTGTGTGCCCCGATTGTTTGTGTCTTTGTGATGCTCCGTGTGCGTAGCACATGGTAATACATAGTAATAATTACATCTCAAGGTAGACAGTACAAGAATTTTATACAATAAAACATCTGTACCTGTCTCAGTTTCCTCACCGCTCTGACCTCCACTCAGTTGTTCTAATAAATCTAGATCTTCAGTTCTTCTCCTTGCCTCTTGCATGCGATTTTCTTCTGGAACATGGATCCTCCTCTCACCACTTCAGCTGATTTTCTTGTTTGCTTCTTCCTTTGTCACTTACATGTCCAACAAGGGACAGTTTTTGGAATGTCCTGTATCCTTTGGAAATCACTTTGTGGGGTGATCAAAGGCCCTCATACACAATCCATTGCTCAGTTGTCTTTTTTGCTTGAAGTAAATATTAGTTTACCTAAGGATGTTTTTTCCTTGGAAGTTGTGATCAAGGTGTAGTGATCTTAATGTTGCCAGTCATGTGTCAGGTACAATCATTTTCTCTTCTCATGTCTTCAAAAATTTAATTCAAAATGAATTTGCTGCTCTTGACTCAGCTACATGAAAAGACTTACCAGTGTCATTCCAAATTCATAGCTGTCCATAGACAAATTCCCAAATCATATCAAGACACATTCCTTCCTTTTCTTGCCAAGAAGAGAGGTTGTTACTAATTTAAATGGTTGTTCAAGTTCTACAGAGCAAAACTTAAGAAAAAATGTCTGGGAACCTGGTTTCAATTGTCTTAGACATTTCTGTACAGCATATTTTGATTCCCTAATCTTATTTTATTCTGAGTGAAATTATTTCTTGGATAGAGAAAAACCTCTTCCTTTGTTCCTTAAGCATCCCTTGATCTAGTCAGATAGAATGCGTTCTTACATCACTGCCTCTGAAGGAAACATATTTATCTTTTGTGCTCTTGCTTCTCTGATTTTCCTTTGAACTTTGAATTTCTTTCCCTTTCCAAGATACTTTATAGTAAAGTAATCCACCAGTAGAAATTCAAAGTAATTAGTGGCATCACAGTTGGATCCGATAAGAAGATTTTGTTTGAAGAGAACAGTTTTGCACTGTGGCATTAAATTCCATAACAAATGTGTCTTTCCTAATGCACAGTAAGTATGGGGAAATTTAAAACTTGAAACTTGATTTATAGATGGTATGATTAAGTTAATCAACGGAGACTTTATGCTGTATTTCTTAATTTGTCCAGTGTCTTTGTCTTATATTGAGTCGTGCTTCAAACACTTTGTGTCAGAAAGATTTGGCTGCTTAGAAACCTTACAGACCATCTTCCTTTTGTACTGGCACCCATGGCAGCATTAGTTACCGCATGGTCAAGACTCCATTTATTTGTAAGTCTGCCTTATAATCAAGCTGTTCTAATTCTGAAATTTTTGGTAGCTTGCCTGAGTTCTGGGTCAGATAAATATGTGTTGTGAGATTACAAATGTGTTTTTTGGCGAGGTGCATTGCTAAGCTGGACATAATTTAGAGACTTTGATATAGAAAATCTGAATTCTCTTCAGCACCAGCAACCACAAGTGCAAATACAGTGATTTATTTAGGCGTGGTAGTTCAGCTGCAGCTAATCTGCATTGAGAGGTTATTGCCCTGTCATGTCATTTGCCTACTTGTACCTATTCCAGCACTTCCAGCACAAAAAATAAATGCACAAATGGGCCTTGTGGAAAGAACAGTGAGAAAAACAGTGGCAGAAACTAAAGAAAGACATAACCTCCTTAGGAGCATGGCATTAGGACAAGAGTTTGCACATGCATATATCATAATACTTTTTCGTTTTGAGATAAACATGATCTTTTTTCTGTTTGGCACGGTGAGCACTGTTTTGCTGCATATCTGGCTTAGAAGCACACTTGAAGCGCTGTTTTTCTGCAGTTTAGGCCAGCAAGCTCCCTGTCTCTCCTCAAGAAGGCAGCAAGCACATCAGGCAAACAGCTGGTGCACTGAGCAGGAAATGCTGCCCACAGCATTCAGAGGGCAAGCAGTAACAGAGATTTGGAAAACTCTGGGAAGAGATACATTTCTATCGGCAAAATGTCATCCCATCGTTTGTGTGAATCACTTGGAAGGGTCTGAGGCTCTTACGTCTGCCTGTATGGGGTGTGTGCAGGTGTTCAGGCATATGAGAGAGTAGAGATTTCTTCAGAACGAGGAAGTGCAAATTCACTGTGGAGTTTCTGTCTCAACATTTCATCATTCTCTTGTAGGTTCATATTCCAGAGCTCTGAGAGGTTGATTTTTCCTTAAGTGCCTGGCAGAGCTAAGAGAGATATCCTGAGCGATAATCCACTCCGATTCCTTGTTGATCTTACCAAACACTTGTTCATTCCTTTTGCAACAGGGGGAAGCGAGGTACAGAAAATAGTAATCCTCAGGGATTGGTTTGAGCTTAAATTTACATAGTCAAGAGCTAATACTTTTCTTTGTTTTTCTTCTGCAAACACCTGTAGATGGTGACCCATGTTGCAGTCTTACATTTGTGCTTGGAGATTGAATTTAGGAGGAACTTTCAACATCACCATTTTATGTTACAGGGGAATTGTGAAATGCTTTTGAAAGAGTGTTTTCAAAGTCTCACAAAAAAAAAAAGTGTACCTGAGGATTTACCTTCTTTCCTGAAAGAAGGTAATGCCTTTACATTTCTTCCAAATGTATTTATTGGTATAATGAGAAATTACTTTTATTTTTCTGTAACCCTTGTCTTTCATAATGAACATTATAGTCCATTCCTAAACCTCATGAATCTTGGATCGAAAAGAGTTCTCCATTCATTGTTTTAAAACTGGTCTTACAGTCCTAGTGGGCAGTGACAAGTTTACTGCTGAATACTAGAGATTGCTATAGCAGACAGAGAGGTTTGTGGCATTGCAAGTGCAATAAGCAAAGGTCCAGTACGGAATCCTCCAGTGAGCTTGCATCCTTAGCAGGAATAACAGGAGGATTTGCTTGGCTAAGTTTGTTTTGAACCTCTCAACTGTTAAAACACAGTAGTCTCAGAGTTCAAATTGATAGGAGAAAAGTGCTCTGACTGATGTTCTGAGGGACTGCAGTAATGGCCAGACCTTTCTTTTCACGCATGGTTTAGTGAACTTGGTGTCTCTGAGTGTAAGCAGAGCTGCCTGCCTTTCTCCTTGCTCTTTGAAAGACTCCCAGCCCTTATTAGATTATTACGACGTTCCAGAAGTATTTCAAGACACTGGGTTCTTAAATTTGTAATTAATAGCAGTGTGGCGCTGTTGCACTTAAAATCTGCTCAGCACTACTGTGAACAGTTGAAGGAAGGTGGGAGCAGCTGTTAAAATCTCTTGCTGAGCAAGGCTGCTGCCTTCACTTGCTTTCCAGGGTGTTTTCTGCCGAAATCCACCAGTGCAGGGGTTTGTATTTCATGCCCACATTAAGAATTTGGCTGTTGAAACAAAAGCTCTTTGGTTCTTTGAGAAAAGTATCACAGAAATTGCTTCTTATCTTCAAAGTGTTTTTCTGACGTTAATTAATTGGATCCTCATGATCCTGTGATCAGGATAAGGAGCAGTCTCAAAATGGTCCTGCAATGAACTGCCCTGAACAACACTGGAGCCTGGCTGGATAAATTGTTTTCTTTTTCTTTCTGCTGCCCAAACAACTTTTAAAAGCATTTGAAAAGAAGTGTACAAAAATTAAAAATGCTTTTGAGCTTCAGGCAGACTTTTATGCCTGTGTGCTTGTAGATGTAAAAAAGCTGCTGTTGAAACAAGCAGGGGCAGATCCATCGTGGCTTGTAAACTACAATGGGACCATTGATTTCCTTGGGACTGGGCTCACTTAGGCTAGCTGAAAGACCTGGCTGTTTGCTTGGGAAGTAAAGCAATATGTAGTAACACCTGATCTGAATAAAGAACTCTAAAACCTAATAATAAATGGTAATAGTGCCTATAATGAAGATATACTTGCAAGCACATGGAATGGATTTTGTGAGACTGAATCAAGAGAAAGGCACATTAAATGAAGGATAAAGAAAGGCAAAACAAAATAAGATCACCACTACTTGCCTAGGTGACAACGAAAAGTATTTTTTATCTTTCTACTGAATTACTAAAAATTTCTTTCCTGAGTAACTATTTTACTAAAGTATATCTGATAATAAAAAAGGGAGCAATTGTAATTCCTTCTAGTTCGGCTTTATTGTAGTTAGAAATGGTGCTGGTTAGAAATGGTTTGCTGCAGCAATATCACAGTCTGCTGGTTTGACTTAGCTCTGAAATAACGATTCCAGTGGCAATTCCCTGGCAGTTGTCAGGTAGTGCAGGGAGTTATAAAGTGCTCTCTCTCGTGCCAGCTGGAGAAGGGAACGAGGTGGATGGATGCACATGTGCATTTTACTAATCTGACCATTCCGACTCCAGTGGTGTCTAGATGAGAAGATAACTCGATTGCATTTATCCAGTCACAGAGGTTCTGCCAAATGGGTGCTGAGTTTCTGTGCTGGACTAACTCATGTGAAGCTGAGCTGTGCCAGAAGGCTCAGCTATTGTGCTCCAACCCTTAACAGCCACTTGGAGCAACTTCTGAAATACAAGATCCAAATTCTAACTGAACTCATGTAACTAGAGCAAACGCTGTAATGTGCAGTTTCAGTGGGAGTTGTGCAGCTAAAATATCACATGCTACATTGGAAATGTATCCCTCTTGGAGACTACTGGTTTCCAGTTTGGAACATCATTTGCTATTTCCGTATGTTTGGTTTACAGTTCTTCCTAGTGAAGATGATTTCCCAATGTTACTGAAGTATGTTGGAAATAAGTCACAAAAGAAATCAAAACAGGTATTTGAGTCGGGGTAAATTAATTTAATTTTAGTGAAGCCTTACAACGACTGAAGTTCTGGAACTGTCACTCCTTAACTTAAACATTATTTGTGCTCTACCTTATTTAAAGAAGAAAATAAGAGATATGTGCAAAAATGTGAAAGATCTTCTTTTGGCAGATCTGTGTTGAGTGAAACATAGCTGAGTGACATGTTGGTGATTCTGCTGATCAATTCCTAGGACATCTTGAACCATAGGAGTTAGCCTGAGGTACTATACTCTGTGCAACTTAACAGAAGATGTGTAATTCTGTATATGTTTAATGTATTTTCTCCGTATTAATGTATTTTCTCGGTCTACACTGTTCATACCGTGTGATTCTTGCACCATTGCTCCATTCTGTCGTGCTGTCTTTTCCCACCCTTTCATTCAGCATGCTTTTGTGGCAGCCCTTCTATCTTTTCAGTACTTTCAGGACAGATCTGAAGAGTGGTAAAAATGTAATTAATTGCGTATCTAGTTTACAGCATTCCTGGAAATGGAACTGCTCATTTTGCTGACTTCAGTAAAGCTTTTCATACTAAAAAGGACTAAAGAGCTTTGTTTTTGCTAGAGAGCTAGTTAGTGTTACACTCACATAAAGCCAACTCTCATCACTATTGTTACCTTTTATTCTTGCATTCACTTTCCCAGGAAAATATTCATGTGTCCTGTTAGAAACACTTTAAGGAACCACTTGTATGCTCCATCTATACTCCTTAGAGTCGTGTTCCAGCACTGGATAGTCTTGCCTCTGCATAACTTACACCTTGTAGAAAGTATAGGAATCACATAGGTGTTACTAATTCTGTACTTATTAATAATAAGATTTAAATTAATCAGTCATTCAAAAAAGTATGCCTGTTTGGGAAAAAAAAAAAAAAAAAAAAGTGGGAAGACTTTATTAGAGCAATTTTAAAATAGGAAGCCATACTAGAATAAAACTGAAAATGGAAGCCATGATTAAATCCATAAAGAATTTTTCTGCCTTGCTGTGGAAAAGAAAAATGTCAAAATGCTGAAATTTTGTTTTCATTCCCCTTTTTACTTCTAATATGTGCATCGTCTAATATGTTTCATGAACTTCTTGCTTCAAAAATTTCAGCCCATATATAGTTATAAATTCACAGTTTTATGTTGCAGCTGGGTTAGTATTTGGATTTAACAAAATCCTGGGATAGGGTTACACTACCAGTTACATCCTTTTTTGAAAAGTCAGTGGTGCTGACACCCAGCCATGGCTTTGGAGTTGAAAGCAGAAGAGGGAACGGACGTACCCGAGGGAAGGGGCAGCTGCAGCAGCAGCGGGAAGGACAGAGCTGCAGTTCAACAAAGGCTCCAGAAGGAAAAGGACTTTACTGCCACGGCAGAAAATGAGCACTGCATTTTGCAGCAATTAACTGCAAGCATTTACCTTTGCACCAGTAAATAGTAGTTTTGGTTTGAAGGTAGAAAAGAAAATAGAATTTATTCTGTTCAAACTCTCTTCTCTGGAAGATCAGAAAACTATAATGAAAGAAATAAATGATATTGACACTAGTCAACAAAATTGACTTGTCATTGTAATTAAAACTCGGAGAATACTTGCCAAAAAGTAGCAAATTCCACAAAAGGTGAGGCAGAATGGAAACTATGCATTTGTGGCAAATTTGGCAAGTACCGGTGATCACAACTCACTGGGGAGAGCAACAGATGTTTCTGAATTGCCGCTTTGGATTTTTATTTTGACACAGTTGAATTTTAAATTCAATCTGTATTTTTGAAAGTCAGACCAGAAGCATCAGTACCCTGAAACCAGAAGAGGCCCTTTCCGTTTGCGCTGGGGTGGAGGTGGCTGCACTCGGGAGCGCGTGTGTCTGCGCGGGGCCGCGCGGGCGCCACAGCCACCTGGTCAGTTTGCGACGCCTCGGAGCAACGGCCTCTTCCCGAACCCACCCCCAGTGCATGATAGATACTGCTGTTGGTGTCATATCTAAATAGGCAGCTCAGATGTGTAACACACAACTGCAGATTCAGAAAACCTTTTGCTTTGCCAGTTTATAATCAGTATTAGAGCTTAAAGGTTAATTTTCTTTGCATAATTATTTTTTTATGAGCTGAATTCCCATCCACCCATTCTAACTTATTATAAAGCATTCCGGCTCCTTTCTAACACTGAAAATTACACTGCCAAGGCTTTAAATTGATGCCAATTTACTAGACCACGTTGTTTAAAAAAATAATCATGGCTCTCATAATCATTACGAAATGCATCCAGAACATGTCTATGCCCGCACAGCTGAAACAACAGTAAATTAGACCTAAGACAACAGCGTAAATCTCCTATACTGGCTTTTTGGGGGTTGTTTTAGCACAGAAGTTTAAAGCCTGCCAAAGCAGAACCTTGGGACAAAGATGGAAAAAATGATTTAATGAAATTCACTGTATCAAATTTACTGTATTACAAGGTAGAGTTTCTTTGATATGACATGACCATCCTTTGCAGAACTTGTGCCGGCTTTACTGGTGCCATTGTAAAACATGTATGGTGCCCTATGAGGCTTCAGATGAAGTGAGATAGTGGAAAAAAGCCTGATGAAGACAGAAAGAAACTTAATTTCTAATCAGTAAAATATTATTAATTGTCGGAGTCTCCAATTAATAAATTTTATTTTTGTAGCTTTACTCAATACATCATAAAAAGCTAAATTTAATTGAACGCACAAGTAAATACAGGTGAGACAGTTGAAGTATAAATGTTTTCCCAACATTTTATTTAGAAAATATAAGTACTCTTACTTAACATTCCTGCTGCCACTCATTACTTTGTGAAACAAGGTAGTGCGCTATTCTGGATGAGAGAGTGGGCACCAAAAAAATCCCTTTTGCTTAAGAGTATATGTAGACATAGCTTAAGAGTGTATGTAGCTGTCAGGCTTGGTAATATTGTAGGATGCAATGTTTTTGAGTTCTGAATTGGCAACTCTCATAATCCATCTTGAGTTGGTAGTAATGAAAGGGCAGTGTTAGCATTTGATAGCCTGAAGTTTCAGGAATGATTAGAGATGATGGTGATGATGATGACAGTCTGCTCTTAAAACATACATGTTAAAACTTTGCAAAATCTGAATTAGGTTTCATTAATTGGGCTTCTTCTTTATAATATACAGTAAGAAAAATCAAGAAATAAAGGACATAGAGGTCAGTGTCCTTAGGAAGGGGGTGAGTGATCCTCTCAACAGCTGGCCCATATGGCTGAAGTCATGTGTGGTGATGCTTTTCCTGGTTTTGCTGTAGTACTTTTGGAAAAATAGGGAACGGTAGTTTGCAGTGAGTGCTTTCTATACAAAACAAAAATGACTGCTGCCATTCATCTGGATTTTTCTGTGTATTCATTATTATGAGGTAAAGGCTGAAAAATGGTGTTGTGCTTTTGTACTATGTTTGACTCTGGTCCTTCCTGACCTGCAGAAGAGCAGAGGGATTCACAGGGTGTTTGTATTTTACCTCGTGTTTGAATCAGAAAATACTGCTCTGGGTTAGGATTAAATAGG
This sequence comes from Crypturellus tataupa, assembly GCA_034781795.1. Taxonomy (NCBI): domain Eukaryota; kingdom Metazoa; phylum Chordata; class Aves; order Tinamiformes; family Tinamidae; genus Crypturellus; species Crypturellus tataupa. The sequence goes on along the minus strand of JAWLRI010000032.1, from coordinate 3,766,632 downwards.
TATAGCAGACGGTATAGTACTTCCCTGTGAAAAGTCTGACTCCTGGTCTTGGTCCTTTCTGTCACTGCTAATGTGACCATCAGTAGCTTTGAGCTTCCCGAACTGTTCGTCAGGACTGTCTCAGCTACGAGCAATTAGACGGTGCCCCATTTGTGTTGTGGAAAATCTCTGGTCACCAGTGAAGGAGCCAGACACAGTGAAGAGGTGGAGGTGTCGCGCCGTGGAGATGCTGCTGCTGCCACGGGAGCCTTTGCAGTCGGATCCTGCAGCAGGGCCCGGCAGTGAAGTGCTCACTGTGTTCCAGGATCCTTGGCTGGCCTTAGAATAACGTGGTCACAGAATCAGGCTGTTAAAAATGTTGATTATATGATTTGATTACAAAATTCTTAGCTCTACTAGTATTTCTTGAATTAAGCTCTGAGTCCTGTGGGAGCTTTGCCATGGTCTCCATAGGAGTTTGAAATCGAAAGGTTAGAGGCAAATAGTGCATAGTTCAGTTCATAATGAGATGAGCTTGCTATTTTTTCCTCAGATATTCTGTAATGAAGATAATTGTGTTCCAATAATCAGCACATATTTGTACTTTTTGAAAACAATTATTTCAGGAGAATCACTTTGTACAAATGCCTATTTCATTATTTCAATATTGGTAGTTTATTGAGACTCAAGGCATTTGTCTCTCTTTTTTTTTTTTCTTTCTGTATCATAACGTGGTTTAAGTATCCCCAAATGTGTATACTATAACTGAGGTTATTGCTAGGCTATAGTCGCTATGTTTTTTTAATGACTTTAAGTGTACCATATATTCCATACTGCAAGTCCTAGGGGCATTAAGGCAAGCTATATTTTGAGATACTTAATAGGAAAAAGAAAATGTCTCTGAAGTTCTTTTTAAGGAGATTTGTAGAGGGGGTTTTATAACTTATAATTAATTCATATTACCATCCCGCATGTTCATTTCATAACTCACTGGAGTGTGCTGTTCCCATTGCTGTAGCTTATCTGTATTTTCTTTATTGCTTCTCTGCTTTTCTCTATTTGGGTCGTGACCAAATGAGAGACACTTTATAATCATTTTAATATACAGGAAATAACTTTGATTCTGTCTGTCTGAAAGCTTTATGTGGTTTCTAAAGCAATTAAGTAGGACCTAGAGACACTGTTCTCCCAGACCATAAAGGCCTTAGGATAGAAAATAAATTAACTAGATTACTGTGGATATTAGTGCTGCTGCCAGGTTTGAGAGGGTTAGCTTAAGATGGGAAATAATTTTTATATAGACTGTATTTTTGGTATTGCGTTTATACACTATAATGTTAGGTGAAAAACATATTATAGATAGCTGGGTGTTAGACCTACACATAAAATACTTCTTTCCAACTCTTCAGATAGGAAGTAATTAGAAAAGTAAATTACAAAAAATACCAGACAGCTCTTTAGCTTGGGGTAGTTTGGTTTTCTGAAGTACATCCACACTCTGTCTTGGATCAGACAGAACTTTTAGCATCTGTCCTATGCACTTGCGGTGCCAGACCCGAGATACTTTATTTACTCTAAGCTTTTTTTGACCTTGTATATACCTGATCTGAACATGTAAATAGATGGCATGTCAAAACCTCTGTGCAAGAAACATAAGGATGAATAAATAAAGTGGAAACTCTAATTTAACTTGTACATAGGATAAAAATAGCCTGTTTTTCAGTTGATTGTCCACTATTCCCATTGCCCACGGTTGAAAATGCTCCTATGAGTCACTATAGTTCCCTGTAGACAGACAGACTAGCTGTAGTTTCACTAGCGATAAATGGCATGGCTTGCTTGCAAAAGTTGACTAAGAAAAAGTAACGTCTGAGTATAGCTTATATTGTTTGATTTTTTTATTTAATTCTCCCGGAATTCTGCGTACTTATTAGCTACACATTGCAGACTTTTGATAACCTTTACACTGACCATCTTTCTTTTGGGGGCAAAAGAGCAAAAAGAGTCAGTTAGACACAGAGGTGTAATTGGTATTCATTATCTTTTCTTGTTCAACTAAAATTTATTTATTTATTTATTTATTTATTTATTTATTTATTTATTTATTACTAAAAGTTATTTAATACTGATTTGACTGATATGCTTTAGCTAGGAAGTAACACCTACCAAGTGCCGAATTAGAGCTTTTCTATCTTTGCAAGGTACTGTGCCTGGAAAAGATGTATTTTGCATGGCATAGTTTTTTTTTTCTTTTTTTTTTAGTAGTGAAAAAGAATACAAAGTAATTAACTACTCTTCTTCATAGAATAAAATATTTTAAGCAACTTAGCTTCCAGGAGTTGGAAGTCACTTTCCTTTGTCAACAGTTTAATGGGTCTGCTAGTTTAGGTAGTAAATATGTAGAAAACTATACAAACTTTCTTTGTTACTTGGAATTTTATTTGAATTTTTCATAAAAAGTCCTCTTCATTGGATCTGTGTATGTGATACTCTTTTGCTGACTCTCAGTTACTTACTGACTCGCTCATGAAATTTTTCTTTCATCAAGGCTCAGAAGAGAGAGTTGTTTTATTGTTCACATTAGTGCTTACTAGATTGCAGGTAGAACATCTCTTAAGTAGCCTTGTTCCAGCTATTTACTTTGTTTTCAGAATTCAGAAGAGCCAGAAAGTCCTTCTGGTTTGTTTGAATCAGTCGCTGTACCACTAAAGTCACCTTTTGCCATTAAAGATTAGATGATAATTCTGGAAACAGCATTTTGCCGAAAGGAGCCGAAAATTTATCAGACTGTTATCTCGCTTGTAATAATACCTTTATTAGCTGCTGTCATAGGAATGTTAACATGTTTTTGAGTACTGTCTTCAAGAGGAATAGAAAATTGGAGGGAAAAAGTTGGCAATATTGAAAAATGCAATAAAATGGAACAGTAGTAATAGAATTACCTGAACTGGAGAAAGTCATATTTAATTTTCTGATCACAACTATGTGATTTAAATAAGGATGCTAAAAGCTACACTTATAAACTCTCAAACATCAACTCCTGATGCAAGTGTATTGTATACAGAACTTCACTTTGCAGTACCAGCACATCAGCTGTGTATGATTTAAATTATATTTACTGTTTTTGCTTTGTTTTGTTTTTCCAGTTGCAGGGATCTTTAGGCAGGAAGAGGGGATCTGTAAAGCATCTTTTAAAGGAGTGCTGCAGGCTGAACTGTGAAAATTAATATTCTGAAGATACTAGAACTAATCTCAATGTATAGCACATGGAAATTTTCTCATTGAATGTAGCCTGAGCAGAAGTATTGATGAGAGTCTGTAGTCTGAGACACTCCATACATATAGTGCAAAGCATTGCTGAAAGACACTGCAAACAACACGTATTAGGTAAAAAGTCCTCATAAGGAATCAGCTGCAGACCATGCCTTAATGAGATATGAGATATTGGGGGTAAAACTTTTCATACATTTTCATGCTTTGACTAAAAATACTAACATCATAAAAATTCTCGAAGGGGCAGAGCCGAAGTGGTAACTGCAGGGTGATCAAAGCCTGATAGGCACCTTTTCCCTTTTTTATGGGGAGGCCTCTTTTGGGCTTGCCATCTGATGGATTTGAAATGAAAACTTAATGGACTCACAGTTTCCCAGACAGCCATCTTTCTACAGCTTCATTATTAACAACAATTTAATCTTAGCCAGCTCTCTCTTTTTTTACTTCTGAGTTCTTGATAATTCTTTATTTAACAGCAGTATAGGAGAAAATACTCAGATCATAAGCTTTTAATGGAAGCGTTCCAAGCTAGTATCCCACAGATTTTGCAGAGCTGTTTATTCTGCAGGTGTTAGAATTAAATGTAGCTGGTAAGTGTAAGTGGCACATAAACAATGTGGATGAATTTCATATGTAATCTGTATTCAATAGCATGTGAGCCATAATTTTACCTCCTAGCACTGTATGAAGAATGATAATGCCGTTTTTATGGCTGATAAAACCAAGACTGTATAACATTTGTCAGGTAGTGTCCCTGATATAGTCTCTTAATTCATTAATGTCTTGTGGAAAGCAAATGTATGTAACACAGCTCTTGGAAAGAAAAACATCTTGCATTAAGTACAATAAAATTTCAGGATATGTGATTCCATGACCATATGCTTAAGGGCCAATAAAACCATTTTGACTTTTTATTCAAGCAAGATTATGACAAATAGTTTTCACGAATACAAAAAGGCAGAATATTCTCCAGCAAGACTCATGACGACTAAATTGTTGTGACAGGATAAGCAGTCTCTGAAGGAACTGGGTCAACCCTAAACTGGTATAGTATGAGAGCCACTACCTTGAATTTACATTAAAATAAACAGTCAAGCAGTACAGAGCCTGCAGCCAAGAGTTTGATTGAATTTGGTTGTCTTATAAGTCTATATATATATAAAAACAACTTTACATATGATTAAATAGAAAATTTTCTGAATAGACACTTTGGGGAAGGGATCATCTCTTTCCTGTGTGCTTATACAGTGTGTAACAAGTTTTTGGCCTCAAGATATTACTGTATTTTAAAAGCCACATAACAGTTATATTCCATGAAGTCATGCATCTGTGCACATGACAGGGGTTTCTGACTGAAGGACTTAAAGCTGTAGTCACGCAGACGATGAAGGAAGTCAAAGCAAGAGGGAACAAAGGTACCCTTGCAAGTGAGGAACTTGCCCGTGATTCTGAAGTAGATGCACTGCCCACCTACATATTGAATCCAGATTTTATATTTCCTTATCTAGTATTCAGTTTGCAAAATCACTTGCCTTACTGGCATTTTCAGCTAGCTTGTCATTCCAAATAGGCCTGCAGATCTGGCCTTTGCAGATGTTCTGTCAAAAAGAAAAGTGATCTGAAAAAGAGACAGTAGCCAAGTGACTTTGTGAAGAACCAGCCAGAGTATTTGCAGGATATTCATGAGACCAGTAAACTGGACCCATCAGTAAACTGATTGGTGCTTCTCTGTACAGTATAATGTAGTGATCTGCTTTGGTGTTTTACTATATCTCTATACTACAGTAACTAAGCTACTAAATAAAGAGTTGTTTCAATGGGGAATTTCAGAAAACCACTTTCTTGGGATCCAGTGCCCTGGACTGCCTGGTATCCTGGGAGAATCTTCTGAAAAAGTATCCAACTTTTCTCTGATTTTTCTCTCTTGTGTCATAAACATAAGCAATGTTGAGCTAAAGTTTCTGATCTTGCTTTTTTCTGCATAACTGTTACTATAGTTTTTAATAGCCACACAGCCTTACCCCGGAGAACGCAGGACATATGTGAATCTAACTGAGCACCAGTGTATAAAGATGATTCCTTCTGATCAAAGTCCTTATGTTTCTGTCTTCATGCTGAACAGCCCTGCGGAGTCGATCAGGACGGTCCATCATCAATGGAAACTGGGCAATTGATCGGCCGGGGAGGTACGAAGGCGGAGGGACCATGTTCACCTATAAACGCCCCAATGAGATCTCCAGCACTGCAGGAGAGTCGTTTTTAGCTGATGGTCCAACAAATGAAGTCCTTGATGTCTATGTAAGTTTCTTGCATTTAGATTTCACTTCCCGATGGAAATTATTTGTGTCAGTTACTATTAACATGCAACACTATAATCACATTCACTAACAATGCATTAATATTTTGTTCCCTTAATCTTAAAAGAGCATTTTTTATATTTTACTATTATTTTCTGTTACTCCCAGCTTGTTTTGGATTGTAGAAGTCTAAAAGGCAACAGATGCCTTTTGCTTTCCAATTTTATAGACCCAGTAAAACCAATTTTGCCTGTTCAGTATAATCAGAAGTAGAACCTACACATAGCTGTGTTCTTTGTGAAATGGATTTCTTCCAGATAGTATCCTACTCAAGCACAGTTGGCATAGTTTTATTTTACAGTGAACTGAAGCAAGTAACTAGATCAAACAAGTCCTCTCACAGAATGATACCATCTCAGTTTTCTTTAAAAGAAATACAACTAAAAAAAATGTGTGAGAAAGATCAGGGCAGTTTGAACAACAAGCTGTACTAGCAAATCATAGAAAAACAATCATTTGAGAAAGGAGGAGGGAAGAAAAAAATGCCAAGGAGAGAACAACTCTGGAGGGACAATTCCACATGGAAGATGGTGAAAAACCTATTTACTTAGTTGGGACAGGTTTTTACTGCATCATATTAAATTTTGAGTATAATTGCGACTGATTATAACTTTTTATAAGATAAATTGGGTGTTCTGAGGTTATACACTTCCATGTGCTAAAATCTATTGGTTGTAAAAGCCATACTGAATAGTGATACCAGTTGTTTTCATCCAGCCAGTTTTGCTGTCCGTAAGTGCAACAAGTGGTAAAAAAGTGAGCACGCTGTTCGATAGGAAAACTAATAGCAACGACCCTGATTGCTCAGCTGGGAAGACTTAGATGCTGGCAGAGTTACTCTCCATTTGCTACTATATGATGTTTTATTAAAACAGTGCAATAATTGCACAGACATTATTTCTATTTGAATAATTTCTGATTGACTGCAATGGGAGACTAGGAAAGCCTGGAGGATTAGCTAAAAGGATTCCTAAGTTCCACACTACCAGCTCCATGCTTTCTAGGTTATCTGTGTGCTATTATGTAAAGTGATTTGACGGTGTGAGCTGAGGTGTTTTTCTTGTCAGCACATAGATCCTTAATGCACAATGACTGCCTTACCCGGAGAGGAAAGGATCCGGAAGCAAATAAAACAGATATTTCCAAACAAGTATATATATATATATTTAATACGAAAAACTGAAATCTATTGTAATTACTTTAATGTTTTTTACTCCTATACTAGCTTATTTAGGTATACTTTTTTTTCACCCCTTCTGCCATGAATGTCACCAAACTGATGTAATTCATGGGTATAGTTTCAGCAGTTGCTCTTTGCCACTGTAGATTGACTGCACTCCTATCTGAGATGTTTCTTGTTAGACACAGAGTTCCTGATGAGCTGACAGCTCAGCCTCTTTTTCAGACGGTACGGGAGGGTGAAAACTGCAGAGTGCTAGATGAAAGGGAATCGAACATCATCCTGACACCACCTTTCCCATGTGGGTTTGGAATTTCTAGCTGCACCGATACAAACCCCCTTTTCTGGGGTTTGTCTCGCCTGAGTTGTATGACAACTCTCATTTGGTCCATACTCTCCATCTTTACATTCTCCATGGAAAAATGAAGAGATGTGCTCATGATAGCTCCAAATGGATTTCTCTCTTGTTTTCCTCAGATCACGATGTCTGTCTTTGAGTCTCAAAGTAAACAAAGAAAAGAAAAACACCTCTCTAATTTATAACAGGTTTTAATTAGCAAGGTAAAAGAGAAGCAAGTTTTTCCCAAGTGTGTAGCACACACTGCTTCGGAGGCTCAGGTGCATTAACTGGAGCTGGCGCCGCCGCGGGGCCCTGGCTCTGCAAGGTGTGGGCCCGTGCGGCGCTGCGGGGCTCGCACGGGGCAGCCCCACGTGAGCGAGTTTCGGAATTGCAAAGGGGCAAGGTGACCGCCAGCCCTGAGAGGCAGGTTTACAGGCAGTGCATTATCCGGTGGTTTAGAGAAGTAAATGATCTCCATGGGACACAGTTGGGCGATTATTAGATTTGGCAAGGGAAAGTGATTCTGAGATGTGGATAAACGCAGGGCCAAATCCGTGGTTCGGGTTAACTGGTGTAGCAAATGTAGCTGCTTTGCTAGATCATATACGCAGCGGTGTTGCAGGACGTTTTCTTTTTGGCCTGCACTTTAGTAGAACCAGAGGACTTGTGCGAGCCCTGGTATTTGTTTTATAAAAAGAAGAAGGTATTTGAAATGACGCTGTACTAGGAGGCTTTTACCAAACTGGTCCCTGTTGTTGGCTTTTAAAGCAGCACTGTCAGAGCAGTGCTCGGGTCATGAAAGCTCAACTAACTGAGTTAGCAGCCACTAGTATCCTTATATTGATAATGCAAGTTGGGCACAGTGTGTGCTGCGAACAGTTTTAAAGAGCTTTTGTCAAGTTGCTTCTTGCTCAGATCTTATTATGTAATTCTGCTTGAGCAAGCGCACTGAACTGCAGCGGCCTCCTCGTGACTTCTTACGCAGGGGTTGTGCCGCAAGAGTTGAAAACTCCTCAGCTTGGTTTTCATGTGTGAAGGCAGGAAACATAAAGTCCTCACTCATATTTCATAAGGAGTTCTCGAAGAAAGATCGCTGGTGCTTGCTGAAACACAGTGGGAATCTTTGCAGGTGCATTAAGTCTTAATTGAGTTAAAAATCATGCATGGTGCAGTGTCCGTGCTTGGAACAAGTCTGCTAGCTGGTGCTAAGCCTCCATCAAGCTGGGAGCCCTTAGCTGCTCAGGGACACTAGAAAGTGCTTGATCACAAATGATTTCACCCACACATATGCTCTGCCTCAGGTACAGGCAGTAAGCCTTAAACAAGGGAGTTAACCCGATCCGCAGCACGGGGCCTGGGGTACTGCCTTGCTACCACTTTGCTTCCTCCTTGCTTGTCTTTGCTCCAGCATCTCTCCATCTCCTGGTATCTGCTAACACTTCGACAGGCTTCAAACGTGCCCCTTGCTCCCCGCGTGGCCCGTGTGAATCTCTTGCCACCTAGTGGCAAAAGCTGGAGTTCTCGAGTGCATCTGTACGCTCTGCGCCCGGGCAGGGGATCGGGAGAGGCGTCACAACCTTGTTCATTTTGCAAACATTTTAACCTGATTTTTTTTCCAGAAAAAAATAGTCTTTTTGCATTCTTAGAGGTAGTCATTAAGCAAAATTTCAGTCATTTCCAATGAAAAATATTGTTATGCAGTTGATTAAAGTACATTTTTAAGCACTAGTAATATAACAAGTGGAAGAAGTGAATATATGGCTGTTTCTCTTTTTAGATGATACATCAGCAGCCTAATCCAGGTATACATTATGAGTATATCATTCCAGGAGACAATGTCATTAGTCCTCAGTTGCTTGCTCACAGGAGGCCAGGTAAAATGCCACTATTTCATATTATTAAGCACGTTCTGTTACCTAATAAGTTAATGGAGAAATTCGTTCCATTAGACTCAGTGTTTGTGTGCTGCCTTGGATTTGGGAGAGGCAGGGAATTTCACCACACTTCAAAGAGAAGTCTGCTTAGATCTGGTAAATTCAGCAGACCTATATTGGCCTATGAGGAAGTGAAGCTGGTCACATATTTCTACACATATTTCATATTTCAGGAGTGATTTTTTAGTTAAAATATTAAGGGTAGCTTTTGCGTGAGCTGAAGTGTTGTATCCATATCTCAGAAATTAAATAGTAAGAGTTTTTCTCTTAGTATTTTGAGATACTTTAAAACAATCCTTCCCAATTTCTTGTTTCCTCTCCCACTGGAGAGGATGATGGATAATATGTTACCTTCCCGAGCTAGAACGTGGACCACTGGTGCTCCTAGCTCTGTGCCGTGGAGACGGGCTGTGTGCACTGGTGTGAGGTTCAGAAGAGAAGCAGAAAATTGGCAAATGACTTTGGTCTGATTTCTAATGTTGATGACTTGCCTTGACAAATTTTGGAGTGTGTTTGCAGTCTGTTTTGTAATGAGGAAAAGCTGTACTGCGACATGTGAGCCTAGACTGCAGAGCATGGGACAAAGACAGGCTTTGGGAAGTGTGGATACTGGGAGCAGTAACTACTGCATGTTGCATGGTTGGAGACTGTTCAGTTTTAATGTATTTGCTGGCTAAGACTTGGTTGTCTTAATCTAAAATAACAGAGTCTTCATAGAGTAGTACTAGGAAGTCTCTGAATAGCAATTTAAAGATGGTTAAGATTAAAATACTCCAGTGTTGTGACTGTTAGTTGAAAACATAGACTAATATTTGCAAGTGAGGCTCATTATTTTAATTTTTTGTTATTGTCCATCATCAGGGGAGCCCTTGAACGGTCAGTTAGAAAATCCAGAAGGTACAAATCATGAGGATGAGGATTTGCGTAGGGAGACAGACACTCTCACTCGACAGTCACCTGGAAGTTTTCCAGTTATTCAGCCAGGAAGATTTTCTTCTCATCAGCCAGAAAACCAGGTGCCTGCTGTGCAGCCACCAAGACAAAACCGAGAACACAATTGGAAACAGATTGGGAAAACCGAGTGCACCACTACATGTGGGAAAGGTAAGTGCTTCATTCAGCATGCACAGAAAATAGATGACATGGGAGCTTGTATTCCTGGGAGGGAAGAAGCATGAAGGGAAGAAGCATTGTAGTTACTCAAGCAGCTCTTTTATGTGCTGAGCATATCTAGACCCAGTGCTTTTTTACAAGGAAAAGGTGTTCTATCTATAGAAACAATAAAAATACAAAGTGCAGAGCATTTACATTAATTAATTTAAATTAAAAGGGAATGTGTGGCAAGCTGCTCTCTCTCACTTCCCTGGCACACAGCTACTTTTCTCAACACTGACATTTTCTGTCCTTTCTTTGAGCCTCGCAGCTTTGTCAGGTGCTTTGTATCTCTGTCAGCAGTTTTCTTGTCTTTACAGGAAGATGTCGGAGGGATTCCACCAGACGTTTCCTTGCCTAATTGAATATTGTAGCATCAAAATAACACAACCTTAGAAAATTGAAGTTTTTAGTTGAGCAGTGGGGAGGTAGAGGAGATGGAGAGAGACTGCTGATGAGTGACCTTTTCAGAGGAGATACATACAGTATTTTAAGCTTGCCAGTCAAATCTCTGCCATAAAACATTCACAGTGATTACCGATTTAAACAGGCATGACGCTAGCTATTATTTGGAAGAAAACATTTTTGTAGTCATAAGAGTGACCATATTTGAAAAATCACAGAGCTAAGAAATACAAACCTGCCAGTGAAGGAAATTAGCTGAGAAGATTGTCACCAGATCTCCTACACTGCCATCTGCTTCCCAATTAATCACATTCTGTAATGGCAGGACACGTTGAAATTTGGTCCAAGGCCAGACAATTATCCATGTTACAGTTAGAGATACCACTAAGACAAAAGCAGCAGTATTGCTGCTAGCCAAATTACTTCTGAATTGCATACACTCTTATAAAGATGGTAGAGATACTCTTTTGGGAAATGCGGTCATTCTTTTGCAGCAGAAAATATGCCTTGCTGCATAAAAGTGATTCTAAAGCAGGACACATGCAGTTACCTTTAACTTGGAAATGTACTCTTGAGAACATGGCGATTAGAAAGATACAACATTTGTTTTTTCGGGGGCAGGGAATGGGTTAAATTTTCTTTAAATACTTGTTTTTATTCTCAGGAGTAAAGCTGACCTACAGCGAGAAGGTTAATGTGTTCTAGTCTGCATCTATATTATCACTGTAATGAGTAATTATTTACAAAGCACACATTTGTTTTTTATTTTGTTTTTTTTTCTCGTGTTTCTCCTGGATGATATACTGAGAAACCTGTCTTGTTTGGAGAACTCACTGCAAAAGTAGGTGCTACACTACAGCAGATGAAGACATATCTCTCTTGGGAGTCCAGCTTTTTGTGGAAAAAAGAAGGAAGTGTAAACCAGAATTATTTTGCTTAATACTTAGAGGTGACTTGGATATGGGCAGACTCCATAATTGCACCTGACTATTATTTATCAACAAACAGTGAGCGGCTTTATCATATATGTGGTGAATTGAGCATTCAGATTATATGATTCAGGTGCACAAACACCTCGGGGTAGGCTGTTTTCCATGGCTTCCTACGGGGACTACTAGAAGGGTGGAAGTTTTGGTTGTGGTTTCTATAGACCTTATTTGTCTTTGGAGGTTGTTTTTGCCATGTCTTCAGAGATGTGGTAGCCATTGGCTGTAGTATTACTGAAATCTGAGTCAAAATGATAATAGCAAAATTGTAGAAATGTAGAATTCCCATGATATTTTCAGTGTGGGATGCTGCTTCAATCTCCTCCACAAAACTAAACTGAACTGCCAAAAAAAAAATATCTCTCTTCATTTGGTGAATCTCTTTCTGCTTTCTGGTTGACTTTTTATCTTCTTTGCAGGTTTGCCTTTTTCTTTTCCCTTACTTTTTGTTTCTACTTTTTTGTTCCCTTTCCAGGCAGAGATGTAGACGATGCCTGGTTTTTAAATTTCTTCATTTTTTTTTCCTAAATGAAATGTTAATTAACTTTGGGAAAAAATATTTTTCAAAATGAAATTTTAATTAAGTTTGGGAAAATTTAAACCTGGGAAGAGAACGAAAAAGATTTCAGTGGCAGCAAAAATAGTAGTAGTAGTAAAAGATGCTATTATCATGAATAGGCACAAATGCTTCACATGAGAACTCCCAGCAGCCCTTATCCCAGGTTTCCACTTAAGATGACAGAGAACCAGGAGATCCTTGGGCAGGGTGGGCACTCCTGGCAGGTTGGGGCGAGGGAGTGTCTTTCCTACACGGTCCCTGTGGGCAGGAAGAGCCGGGCCTGGCGCTGCCAGCAACCCCGGAGCTTGTGACCCTTCTGCCCCAGCTCTGGCGGGAGGAGCTACCGCCCTTGGCCCTCTGAGCGCGGAGAGCAGGCTCCTTCCACCCAGGATCTTACCTCGGATTTCAGAGAATAGAAGAGCCTGTTCTGCAGTATTAGTGCAAGTTAGCTGGTGAGGCGCAAGGCCTTCCTTCATAGAATTTTTGGGGAACTATTACTTCTGTGGAAATCTTAATCTTCTGTCCTGAAATTGCAGTGTGTCAGCCAAAAGTTACTGTCAACCAGGGCCGTCCTAATTTTACTCAAAAATGATAGATATGAAGTAAAATTACTACAGAACTTTACTGCAATCATATTTTAAATGCACCTCTTTTTGAATACATCTCTTTCCTTCCTGCTGTTTGCCGACAAGGCCAAGTTATCTTCACACTGCGGGGCAATGGAATTTCTGAATTCAAAATTTGTTAAAACAACTTTTAAGAACTTTTAAGAAACTTTTAAGAATGTAACATTCACCATTAAAATTCTAGAGACTGCGAGCTGCAGGAGGTAAGAATGGCAGTTAACTAATGGGTGTTAAGTCTCAGACTGCAAGCTCAACTGGAGGCCTGGACTAGAAGGCTGCAAAACGCTGAACGTCAAGCTGGTGGCCCAGGATCTCATGTCAACAATCTCATGAACCAAGTGCAGGCCTTGTTGAGGCCACATATGAGATATGTGAGCTTTAACTCTTGAAACTAAGCCCTCTTCTGCACTCTCTTTTGACCTAAACACAAATAAACAAACCAATAAGGAAAAAGGAAGAAGCAGCTGAATATTCTCTGCAAATTACCTCTCTCTCAAGTCAGGAAGGTGACTTCTTTTTCCTTTGCTCAGAGGTGTGCAGTTAGACCTTTGTAAACATGTAGGCATTTATTTTGGTCTAAGGAAAGAAAATGTTCTATATTTGGTAGAAAGATGAAGTTGCTGCACTGATCATCAATAACATTTTTTCTCATATCTGGCCAGTAATATGAAAAAAAAAAAACCCAAAATAAAAACACTTTGCTGAAAGTCTGTAATTCTACTAATGTTTGGTCTAGAGACGCTTTGTATGTGGTACATTGAGGAGATACTGTGGTAGCTTTCCTAGTTAAACACAGATGTTTTGGGAAAGAACAGTGTGGATGCAGTAGGAGCCCTGTTTGAACAGTGCTTAAACCAGGTGGATTTTGCCTTCTAACTGCTTCTATTCCCAATTGCAGACACTGAGCATTAGATATTTCTGACTGTCCTCAGGCCGTACACTACATTTTTTCAAATTCTGGAGTATATTAGTGTAAAAGTCAGTTAAGTTTTAGTTTAGAAACAAATCTTTTTCTCGGAACAAGTACACATTATCCATGCATTTCAAAGACAAAACAACAAACACAAAATCTGAGAAGAGCAACTAGTAAAAGGAGGAATGCATTCCAGGAAATAGTTGTGGGAAGAAGTGTAAGCTGAGTATCTGCTTGTCTTCTTAAATAACATTCCATTCGGGTTTATTGCATTCTGTGGTATAAACTTGCTTGGAACCTAAGCTAAATGTTTCTATTCACAGTTTGTTTTCTTGTTTGTGAGTTTTTTTTTTTTTTTTTTCTATTTTAGTTGCCCACTTGTCAATGTCTACATTGTGGGGGCTTCAACACCAAAACTTATTAACCATTTGGAGTTTTTTTTTTTTTTGTAGAACATCCTAAAACAGCTAAAATAGTCTGATTTTTATAATGTGTTGGTTAGTGTCAGGGGGTTGAACTGGCTGTGGTGGACTGCATCTTGAAGCACTTCTGTTTGGCTGAGCCCTATTTCTTTTTTAATCAAGTGGCTTCTATTACCATGGAGGCGCGTCTGGGCTTCATGTGTCCTTGCTGTGCCCACTGCTGCCCTTGCTGTGCTGTTGCTCTTGCTTTATATGATATAAAAATGGCACAGAGAGAGTCGGCAGAACTTGGGCCTACCTTGTAAAAGGGAATTAAAATAAAGATCACAGAACTTCTGTAGAAATGAGAAAGGGATTGTGTGTGAATAAAGGAGATAAATCTTTTTCAACCTAATAAACAGAAGTGTAGGAGTTGTGTTCCCGTTTGAATATATAAAAATTGACTCTTTCAGTAAGTAGACACCTTAGCACCTTGCTGTTTTTGTAATCTCTGCACTATAAAGGTTTCATGCAGACAAAATACAGTATGCCTTCTCAGCCTTTCCTGCAATGCCATGCTGTTCCTTCTATATACGATGCACTTCCCGTAATATTATAATGTAAATAATATAGGATTCAGCTTTCACTTGCTTTGGGATATTCTGGATAAAAACTTAGATTACATTGCCTGTTGTAAAGTTAGGCTTTTCCTTTCTGCATCAGGGTTTGATCCTATTGCTATGTCCGGTTTATACTGCAGGATCTTTTGCAGTGCATCACCTAATTTTTATTTTGTCATTTCAGGGTCCCAGTACCCCATTTTCCACTGTGTCAACAGAGTCACTCACGAGGAGGTTCCTGAGGGTTACTGTGACAGCAGCACCAAGCCTATTCCAGAAGAGGAGGCCTGCAACCTCTTCCCATGTCCAGCTTTGTAAGACATTATGATTTAAGTTGATTGAAATAACAAAGTTAAGATCACTGAAGTTTTGCACATGAAAGAGACTATTTTAAGTAGGAAACTAGCTTGAACTCTGACGTTGTCTCATGAAATGCAGTGGATATTCTCCCTTAGCTATTGGTGGCCTTCTGTTCTTTGTAGGTATTAATTTCATAGGTATTAGTGGCACACAGAACACAAAAGGGACGTTTGTGTGATTGTTCAGGCACACACCATACCTGTGGTCTCTCTTTGGGAATATTTTTTTTTCCAAGTGACTGGCTTCAGCACGTATCTGTCTAAAAAAGGAGCAGTTAGCAGGAAAACTTTCTTTTCTTTTTGAAAGAAAAGAAAAATGTCCATTTGCCCAAGCTGTGTATCCAGAAGACAAGAGACATTAACCCATAGCCATTATAGAGAGCCTTTCCTTCAGGCCAGCAGTTGTATTTTCCATCTCTCTTGTCATCACGTTCTTCAGCGCTTCCCCTCTGAGCGCTTGCAGGTAACTCTTCACCCCACAGAAATGGTTAACGGTGCAGTTTGAGTTCCCGACAAGGAGTTCCTGCTGGTAACAGTCTGACTGTTGGATGCTCAGAAGAACTCCTGAAGAAGATCTCTGTAGAGAGATCTTCTATCACAAAGGATTTTTTCCATTTTGTCTTTTTAACAGCTCATACTATTTCAGCTTCATTTATTCTCACAGAACAATATCAAGAATGTAAATTGAGATAAAAACTTACTAAAAGAATGAAGAGATTTCATTTATTTCCCTTGAGTTATGAAACGAAATGTCTGAACAGTTCAAATACTTCCCTTATTTGTATATGCTGGGAACTAAAATGGAAAAATGTATTTATACAAAAGAGATTAAATGAATTCAGTAAAATCTTTATTGGAATTAGGAGAATATTCTTAGGGGTTTTTCATCTGTAAAATTAAATGCATTTATTCATTGCTCAGCATCTGCCATTCCCATTTTAATGGTGCAATAGTGCCTATAGACATTTGGAGCTTTTTGTGCTATTGCTTTTCTCAGTTGTTCTAGAGCCTTTGCTGAACTGTGTTCAGAAAAAGTCTGTAAAGCTTATGCACCACTGATATTAAAGTTTCAGGACATGTCATTAGAGCAACAAACTACAGATTCTTAAAATACAAATAGCAATTTTTAGTGGATTGGTTAATGTACTATTAAAGTTTTGTGAATCATTTGCTCATTGTCAATATATGTTATTGGTATATAATTTAGTTGACTAATATATTAAAATTAATATTAATGAATGCCTTTTGAAGCCGTTGTGCAATCTGTATGCATACTAATGAGTATCAGCCACTTCAAATAGACCGGTTGTAAACATTTAATGGTCTCTTCATAAGGAATTAAATTAAACAGGCAGAGGTTTAAGTTTTATTGTCCCAGCTTCAGAACATGCCATTAGAGCTGTGTTCAGACCATTAGAGGAGTAAGTGTTAGAGGAATCTTTACAAAACAAATCACCTCCTTTTTATTTCCTTCCTTTAGCTGGGATATAGGGGAATGGTCCGAGTGCAGCAAAACGTGTGGTCTTGGTATGCAGCATCGGCAAATCTTGTGTCGGCAAATGTACGCGAACCGCACGCTGACCGTGCAGCAGTACCGCTGCCAGCACCTGGAGAAGCCAGAGACAACCAGCACGTGCCAGCTGAAGATCTGCAGCGAGTGGCAGATTCGGACAGAGTGGACTTCGGTAAGTACGGCTGATTACCATGGGGTATAAAACCTTGGAAGAAAACAAGAATATTCTCTCAGATATTGCTAATCAAGCATGAAACTTGATTTTGTTTAAAACAAAGAAATGGAATGTAAAGAGATTTAGCAAGAAGTGTGTTTGTTTAAAACTCTGTGTAATTGTGACCCTGAAAATTTACTGTTTGTAACCAGAAAGAAACTGAAAAAGAACGATTGTATAGAACAAAAGCAAACAGTGAGGTGTTAGTAGCGATCAGCATTCTCTGAGGTTGAAGAGAGCGGGAAAAGAAGGTCTTTCCTTTTAAGGGGTTAAAAAATGTGTTCCTTTTCATGTCTCTTGCTTATTACTCTCTAGATTCCAGCAGTTCGTTTAGCATGGCTGTTGAGTGGAATATACTATTCGAGTTTATGTTTCCCAAATGAATCTACGCAGGATACTGTAGAATACCCTATAGACTGCAAATGCAATTGTAAAACTCTTCAAGTGATTCCAGAGTAGTTCCACAGCTCCTGTGCATGTCTTAATAAGAATAAATGAGCAGAATGTTCCCAACTTCGAGGAAAACACAAGGCGATTTTTGCACAGAATCCTGATACGACCTCCATTTTGTTACAGTGTTCAGTACCCTGTGGAGTAGGGCAGAGGACTCGAGATGTGAAATGTGTCAGCAACCTTGGAGACGTTGTTGATGATGAGGAGTGTAACATGAAGCTACGTCCAAACGATATTGAGAACTGTGACATGGGTCCCTGTGCAAAGAGCTGGTTCCTTACAGAATGGAGTGACAGGGTAAGGCTTTCTGTTACCTTTATTGCTGCCATATACTTGCATACGGCTGCAGTCTGCATGGTATTTTGATCCCTCTTGTGGACCAGATTGGGTTTCATCTACAGGCAAATTGAGCCTTCAGTCTCTCTAAAAATCCTGATCTAGCTCCCATTTTTCCTTTGTTGTGGTAGATGAATAGTTTCACTCATCAATTTAAACTGTAGGACTTCATAACTTTGCAGAATTATTATTAAGACGATTTTTGATAGCCCCATAAAAGTTACTCAATGTTTTAGATGCAGAGGAGGATGAGTTTCACAAATAGGACCAGTATTTGTCGCAATTTTAAGAAAGATGATCTGACTTCTGCTGCCATTAGAGGGCTGCAAAACTCCCAGCTTCCAGAAAACTCAAAAAGTTTTTATTGAAAATAATCTTCACACAGTAATAGAGTGTAGCTGTTATTTCAACTTTTTTTGTTGTTCTTGAATAGCATGGCCAAAAAGTTACCAGCTAAAGAATACATTTAGTGTAAATGGCAGTGCATTATTTCTTGTTCTAGTACCAATGTCTTTTTCCATTTTAGTTAGAGAGAAAAGAAGCATTTTAAAAGACAGAGAAATTAAAAATAATTTTTCTTAGAAAAGCTTTTCAACTACTGTCAGCTGGTGCAGTTCCACCAAATAAGGTACATATATTCCAGTGAGGAATCTAGCATCATATTTTTTGTTCTCCAAGATCAATATTTTGTTCTCTGCACAACTAAAAGTACAGCTTTGTAGCTGAGGATTTTTTATATTAATTTCTGATGCAAATGTTATGACTACAGAATATTATTATGCTTATTTATATATGTTACATGAGACCTAAACATGAAGCAGATGATGTGGACAATGTTGGTGCTTTTTCTTACCACAAACTTCTTAAGGTCAGAAAGTAAAGAATGGATTTAGTTATCTTTTCAGTATATTTATGTGAACAAATTAGTTATTTCCAAATTCTTGCTACTGTATCTGGCCAAATTCACCAGCACTTCTGCCAGAAATGGTTTTGGAATTTGATTCACACGGAGAATGGAAGAAACTGCTTAATGCCGGGGGAGGCGGGGAGGGACTTCAGACCAAACAGCGCACCTGATGCAACACCC
>JAWLRI010000032.1:3728087-3747935 GCA_034781795.1 Crypturellus tataupa | reverse complement strand
GATAATTGCGGGGGCCGGCGGGTCGGCCGGGAGGGGTTGGAAAAGGTAGGTTCAGGCTAGAATCTTCCAACTGGATCTTACAAGAATGCAGTTTATACCTAACATACCTAAATAAGGTGTTCTGGGGTGATGACCAGCACTGCTCCCAAAAGAAATCTGTGGGATATAGGAATAGGCAGTAGCTTTACAAAATCAGGCCTTTGACCATTAGCTTTTTTCTTATGCCTGTCAAGGGCTTTCTGGGATCAGAAGTCTTTCTTTGTAGGAATATGTTTTTGTTGAAAGACACTTAAGAGAGGAATTCTGTCACAGAATGGAAGTGGCCCTTCCCAGAGACATGGGCTTCTGTGTGTTTATGTTCCACAAACAAATCTTTGGAAGATGCTCTAAGCCAAGCCACATTTCAGCAATATGCATAGATGGGCAGCCCACAAATGGTTCAGATAAGCAGCCCAAAGTTCAGAGGCTTAAAGAAGGTTTGTTCAGACCTCTGAAACACTACAGTGGAAATCTCAAAAGAACAGACCTTCTGGGTGACTTATTACATATCTACCTCCAGTCCCAGTGGAAATACCACAGAACAGTCTCTCCCATTGTATTCTGGCATTTCATCTGTGGCTAGAAATAAGAGGTAAAAGAACTTATTATATTTGAGTACTTTGGAACTTTAAAATGGTGTTGATCAACCTTGATTACAGCCATAAGAGAAGTCTGTACTCTTCTGAACCCTTTTGCAAATAAATGTTTCATGCCCACGGATGCACGTGTGACCAAGAGGTGTCCAGAAGCCTGTTGGAGGTCGGCTAGGCTGAAACTTTTTCTTTCAGCAGGGGTTATATCAAACTTATATGTGTGGATCTATATGCTACCCTGGGGCATTTCAGTATAGACTTGGATAATTAGTAAAGCATTAGAGAAAAACAATATGGTAACATTAAAATTATGATTGCCTTTACTGTCACTAGGTGTTAAATTTCAGGATTTGATAACTGTGATATAGAATAGCGCATTTTCAAACCCGTTCACAGTGTCACTGTGATTACAGTGCATTGTCTTTTCAAAGGTTCATGATAGTTAAAATATTGAAAAAGAAATTTGATTTAGAGCTAAAAGAAATTAACAAAGGCTTGTGTAGTTTTAACTGATGGAAAATCTTGCTTTAATTTTCATTGATAGTTTCATTCATTCATTAATAGTTGTGTGATTCTGAATGAACTGATACTATAATTAAAATATTCTTCATATCACTTCTACAATACAGTGTGCATGCATTGAAAAGGTGCAGAGTAGAGTTGCATGTAGCTCTACCTCCTTCCCAGGACGTGCTGTATGTAGGTTTTCTCCACAAATAACCCTTAGCTCTCTTCTTGCCATGTTCTCCTGTCTTGTTTTCCCATTACATGTATTTGTGTGTTTTATAGCCCACATGGCTATAAATTACCTTCTTGGATTCTATTTCTGCACAGATGATTCCTGGTCCATATAATTAATCTTAAGTCAACAAAAAAATAATACATTATTGGATTTGAATTATTTTGATAAACAAGTATCAGAGCTCACGGTATATGTGTTACACAGGATTTTTTTAATATGCAAACTTACGGATTGTTTGAATTATAATCATTGTTATGATGCCACCATAGGCATGGTGTTCTGTTCTGCTTACAGTGGAATAAATACCTGGTGAAAGGAAGTGATTTATCCTTTAGAAACAAGTCTTATTTTTGAAGATGGTATGTTATTTTTCTTTGAAGTAAATCTAAACACCATTATTTCCAAATCCCTGGGTCAATCTTGACAGAAACAGAAATGTTTACCCATTTCAGTGGAAAAGAGAGAGTGCAGCTTAAAATGTCTAGCAGCAAGGCTCTCTCATGTTATATCTACCTGCCTCTTTACTGCTCTATCTTCTGTATAAATGATAAATAACAGGCTTTGTAAACTACGTGATCTTTAACTGTCTTTGCCCATAGGCAATCTGGGCAAACTTTTATATTTTTTTACATGAGTTTGTTTGAAGATGGCTTCATGTGTCTCGTAATTCTCCTGAGAGGTAATATTGTGGTAAAGCCACAGGGTTCCACCAAACGGCAACTATTAATCAGCAGAGATGGATGTGTAAGGCTGGTGAACCCTACTGAACTTGGAGGCAAAACTTGGGTGGGTGGGAGCAGATGAGATGCCTGCAGACACTTCACATGACTGAGTCTTTTGCAGCTGTAATTGCTGAAAAGTGAACTTCTCCTGTGGGTTAGAAGCAGGAAACCTGCTTCTCCTTACTTAACGCAATGGAAAATGCACCAGTGTTTCCTTCCAATTAACTGGAGCATTCCCCTGTTGCATTTTTGTTTATTCCCCATTGCCATGTCATTTGTTCCTTTGTTTCTCATTTACATTGAGAGCATACCTAGAAAAGAAGCCAAAATACAAAAACCCCTTACACATTAATGAGATTCTGAGTTTAAAGTAAAATCTAGGGAAGAAAGAAAAGACGTCTTGCACATCAGGGAACAAATCAAAAGCATGCTCTGGATCTCACACTTCATTAAAGGAGTAACAGTAATGCTTCTATAGAAGCTTTCAACAGAGAATTCTAATGTGCTCCATAAAAATCAATGCTTTATTCATCACAATCCTAAAGCTCATCCACAAGAACACTGTGTTTATTGACTAATCAAAAGGTGTGGAAACACTGGCAAGTGCTGTAGCTCCCATTCTTCTTTCATTGTTTTTCCTTATATCTGGATATCTCTGATAAAATCACTTGGATCCTGGAAGGGGAGAAACGTGGTGGGCAGAGACTACTATGGAGGTTTAGGAGTTTGTGGAGCTGTTTTGCTCTTTCTCACTACCATTGTTTGCTTGCTTGCTTTCAGTTTGAAGTGAAACAAAGATAAAATATATTTCTCCTGCTTATTTTGTTATGTGGAAACCATATGGAAGCAAGAGTTTTGTGTTCTTTATGTACAAACATGTAATTCCTTTCATGATTTTCACTGAAACACAACTAAGATG
Source organism: Crypturellus tataupa (assembly GCA_034781795.1). Taxonomy (NCBI): domain Eukaryota; kingdom Metazoa; phylum Chordata; class Aves; order Tinamiformes; family Tinamidae; genus Crypturellus; species Crypturellus tataupa. The sequence continues at coordinate 3,744,920 of JAWLRI010000032.1, read as the reverse complement.
GTTTTGAAGGATGTATTGATAGAAGAATGACTGAGACCTACAGAAGCTATTTTTTCCCTCTCCAGCTGATCTCAGACACACAAACTCAGGTTTCCTCTTGCAGCTTTTCAAGTTTGTGGGAACAAGCGTCATTTTCCTGGGCTGTTTCTCTGCAAACTGTCAGAGGTCTGGAGGTTTTGTTAATGGGGATGGAAAACTTCCAGAACTGAGCTGCTCAGGGAAGGAGCTCAGGAAGAGGAGGAATGGCAAACTTCTTAAAAAGGAGATAGGGTATTCCACAGACTAACATTTCTGAAGGAATTTCAGCCAATTAAAACAAAAAAGTGAAACAAAATATCTTTAATAACAGGACCAGAATCGTGAAGTCGTGGTTTGTGAATGTTCCTTTCAGATTTTGTAACTAAACGTGGCGTACAGCGTTAAGTTATGGAGGCTGCAGCATATTAATGCAACAAGGTAATGGCCAATATTGAAAATGGTGGGTGTGTCAACTGTGAAAGCAGAGAGGGAGAGTTCGTGAGCCAAACGCTCCCTGCTAAAAACCATTCTCAACTCAGAAATGTGCAGGGTTGAGTTTGCTGTGCAAATCCTTTGAGGGTAGTTAATCTTCAATCTTAGAGCAGAGGGGTGGGACAGCCCTCTACCTTCCCATATGGCATTTCCTTTGTTATTTGATATGCAAACCTAGCTCATACATAATCATTTTAAACACAAGACTGTGGAGATTTTCTGGGTGATTTTATAGACTGAACTTGTTCCCAGCTCTGTTTGGTTTGTGAAGCATAAAAGCAAATTAGATTGTCAAATGAAAATTACTGAGAAATAAGAAAAGTGTTTGCAGGATAGTTCCCTATGCAGTGTTGCAATTGAGCATACTTTCCTGGCATGTGATGTGATGAATAGCTACAAAACCTAGTTCTGTACAGTGGGTTTGAAAGACAGCCATGTGTGGGGCTCCGTTAAACACCCCATTTATCTAGGAGTGGGCAGTTTGAAGTGGGGCTCAAACATATGTTTTAATATATATGAAGGGGAAAAGGTTCACTACTTAGCAACATTTGCATGACTGATGTATTTTCAAGATAATTTCTTGAAAGAGCAACTTGAAAAGACCTCCTTGACCATCAAACACAATCTGCTGAGAAGATTGGTCTGACTATTAGATAAAGTGACTGGAAAAATTTATTCTGCACCAAAAAAAATGATAAGGTTCATTTTATTACTCAGAGGCATAATTTCAACTTTCAGATACAGGAATAAGCCATGTACAAGCAATATTCCTCACTGGGGCTGGATAAAGAGCAGTGCATTCAATCACTGGTCTCTTGAGAAGATGAGGGTGTCTCTGTTAGTCCCGTTCTCAGCCGCGGCGTTGTTGTAGCATCTCTTTGTTCTCTGCTCAGCTACTGCATGTGAAGCCTTTTCCCATCTGTGTCATTACTGTCCTTCGAATCTGTCGCAATCCAGAGCTACCTGTTCATTCACAACAGATTTCTGTTCATTCTGGAAGCAATACACAGCTGCTCCTAACTAACTACATCTGATGGTTAAAATAAAAACTTAGATGTCAGTCAAGTGTATGTTTTCTCCTATGTAACACATTTTTACTTGTGGTTTTCCTTGCATGTGTAACATAATAAAATTGCTTGTAATTACTTAAATTGAATTATATAGCTATCTTTCAGCAAGCTGCACATGTTTTTTCTTTAATAGTCTAGTCATGAAATGTCAAATGCATTTAAAAAGAAAGAGGAACAGGAAGATTAAGAAAGAAGCAAGAAATGAAAAAGTGTCTATCGTATCATAATCATTTCTCTGGTATGTTTTTTTTTTTTAAATGGCAAGTTTGATGCTGCCCAGAATGGTGGAATATCAGAGACTTTCCCAGTGAAGTTGATTAATGACTGAGCTGTAAAAGCAGGAAGGTTCATGCTTGTTGGGTTTTATCCTGCACAGTCTAGGGGTTACATGCCAGAGACAGGATAGAGGAATAGTTCAAAGGTAGGAATCTGTTAGACGATCCACTACAACTGAGTAACAAGTAAAAAGAAACGGCTTTTGAATCAATTCCTCGACCTTTCCATGGTTGTTGCTTCTCCTCGTTCCGTCGTGCACTGGGGGACGCGCTAAGGGCTGTGTTTGTGCTCTGGCCCGCAGTGTTCGGCGGAGTGCGGGGACGGCGTGCGGACGCGCTCCGTGGTCTGCATGACCAACCACGTGAGCAGCCTGCCCCTGGAGGGCTGCGGCCACAACCGGCCCGCCGACACCACGGCCTGCAGCAACGGCCCCTGCGCCGGCAGAGTCGAGTGGTTTGCCGGCAGCTGGACCCAGGTAAGCGCCACGGCTCTCGCGGGTGTTTATTCTCTGATGGCATCTTCCCATTAAAAAAGCATCTTTTTGTACCGTGAAAGTGCATGCCCTAAAGTACTGCGTCTGGGGAGCACTTGGGTAAGTAGTTTCTGTTTTACTGAGCTACTTTTCTTCATCTGCTGTATTTTATTGAAGAGCTTTCCTAAAACGAGATTTTGTTCTTTTCCTCTGTAGCTTCATTTTTATTTCTCATGTACTGGCCAAGCTAACTTCTAAAGGAAAAGATGACAGAAAGCTTCTTAGCATATTCTAGGGAATGCTAAAGCAATGGATTTGCACCTTTTAAAGTTGAGCCTTTTGTAGATCCTGCGTGCCCATAGGGATACATATATAGGCCATAGTCAAAGCATTGACTATTAGCATATAAAAGCAATGGCTAAAAACAAAAGTTGACTTCAGTTTTGTTGTGCTGAATTTTACAGTGATAGGTGAAAAGCAAGGACAACACTTGGTTAGTGGCCAATATAAATTTTTCTAGTAATTTTTCTTCACACCTCGATGCTGCTTCTGATACTGCTGCCTCCAGGAGCAGAGGAATTCCAGAAGTTGTCAACTGGTGCCTTAAACATTTATTGTGTTGTCTACAGAGTCCTTTGGGCTGCTGGTACTAGCATTTCATCCGTGTGTTAGGGAAAAGCCTTGCCTGTGCCGTTAACTCACTGAGGTTCAGATTCCAAGATGGTTCCAGCTGGTCAGCAGTTGGAAATTAGACTGATACAGCTGAGATGGGGATTAAAGGGCACCTTTTACAAAAAGGCTTTCAAGTGTAAGTGAAGTTACTTGTATTAAGAGTAATAATAGATTCAGATTTAAAATGTAGCTACAATTTTAGTAATAGACAAGGTCTAAGCTTTTCTACGTAGGTTGCTCCATGCAGGGGAATAGCAACTTTTGCCACCACAGACAGAAGCTTACAGCAGGGTCATGACAACTGTCCCCATTCTGTGGATTAAGAAAGTTTCTTTCATTTAAAAATTCATTTTCTTTCAAGCTATTCACTTCTTTGAAGGGGATTACATGTTTTTGATGGATCTCAGGGGAAAAAGGTTTTGCTGAATAGTAACTGAAAGAAGAGTCTGGCAAATCTGGCCTACTAGCTGGATCCTGACTTGTGAATGCAGCCCGCAAACTGGAATGACAGTGGGGAATGACCTGCTCTGCTGAGTGGCATTAGAGCACAGGCTGAATGTTGAGGTAGCACTTAGGCAAATGTTACGCATCCATAACCAACATTAGAACCGTTAAAAGAGAGCAGGGACAGAGCTGTAAAAGGTTAAAGAAAACATTTTTTCTTCTCTCTGTAGAATTTATATGGGTGCAGTAGTGGACTGGCCTGGAGCTTTCCGCTGCAGGAATTATATAGTTTCAAGTTCTTGCTGTTTTAAACCCAAGATGGCATGGGTGCTATTTAAGATACTGTAGATGAACTGTATATTGATGTGCTCAGTAGACCCTGTGTTTTTTCATTAGACTCAAGGCTGTATCTGCTTAAGCGATCACAAATTCTACCCAACATACAAACAAAATCTTTATTTTTAATAACATTCTATTGTTTTAGGCTAGAATAAGTCTTTAAAATTCATAACATTTTATGCAATGTTGAAACCAATATGTTGCTGGAATCATCTTCTAAAAAACCTTCTAAAGGTGCCAGGAACAGTGCTATGTGTGCATTTAGCCCTTAAACAGGCAGTAAGAGTCCATGTGAGTCATATTTGCATTTCAGAACTGGAACCAACACTACATCACAGATCCTTGCAAACATTAAATGAACACTGGCAGATGCAGACATTTTCTAAAAAAATGTACAGAGGGTGGGGATTTGAAAACTACAGAAATGTGCACTACCCAATATAATTCTCAGAGATTTAGTGCGTATAATCCTGCTTCCACCAGAAGCAGTAACAGTGTTTATGGAGAAAGTAACTCTTGGTTCCCTTTTTATTCGAAAAATAAAAATCAGTTTCTCTTTACAGCTACAGGTAAAATCACAGTTTTAGATTTCTCTAAGAGTGCACATTGTAGTCATACTTCTTTTTCTTCTTTGTAGCAATAATTAGAAATACATTTTCAGTCTGTAATACCACATAGAATAAAAACTAACAGAAGGACAGTCTTTACTATTGAAGTCATTTTTAGGATTCATAATCAAATATATAATACCCGACACAATCATTACTCACTTGATAAATTATTACTATATACTTCAGCTTTTTCTTGCCCTTGTTCCTAACTGGGTTCCTCCTGCGTACTGTTTTAGTACTAATTACAAATAATAACAATAACTCAGTGGTTATCCAGGCTGTTCTTCTGCATCTGAGGGGTAAGAACTTACAGAATTAAGGAGTACCTTCCCTCTTCCTTTCTTCTCAAGTTGTACTATACTACTCTGCTCTTGATCAGCTTCTTGTGTGGAAAATAGAGTTAAAATTGTATGTGTTTTGTGACAGATGGAACAGTATTTCAACTGCTTTGGCCTATATGTTACCTTCCATTGCCAAATCAAGCCCATGCTATCTCCTTCACAGAAAAAAAAAAATTATATATATATATATATAATGACTTGGTAATGATACAGTCCAATAACTTCCAGATTCCACTTGTTCCTGTCTTGTGTGAATGGACCAAGATAAGATCTGTTAGATTTACAAGTTCAGTGTAGTCATATCTAAAATACAGATTATATATAAAATAGTATGAGTGAGCAGATGGAGAATGACAGTCTGAACCATATGCTAAAAGCAATTCCATCATTCTTTTTGGGCTGTATTATAATAGATAAGCCTCTTGCTTCATGTACTGCCAAGACTAATGCTCTTATTCTTATATTTACTGATAATTTACTCTAATCAGAATTGAATCCTAAAATCTAATAAATAAGTACAAGATACTTGTTGATAATTTTCTGTTTTCCTGGTTCAGAATTATTCACCTTACATATTTCCTTCAATAGAACATGGCAAAAATCTGTACCTTGTTGGCAGGGTTCAATTTACACAGTATACAAAATGACTATTAGTGTTTTGATGTAATGGAAAGCTGCTTTGAGTGCAAGGACTTTTCAGTTTAATACCATGGATTGGTATTTTGGCTTAGGGAAAGTTTTTCAGTTTTTTGTCTTCAACACTTAAGCCTATATTTCCCGTAAATTTCTTTTTATGAGCAAAATGTACTTACCCTTGTGATAACCATCATCCAAATCTGTTTTATCAGGCAGTGACAGACTTTCAATTTTCTATAAATACCAAGAAACTGTCCCATAGGTAGTACGGATGAGATCAATTACAAAAGATTAAACCACAACTAGGAAATTCAGAGCTAGCAGAAGTTTGCAAATAGTATTACCATGGTTTTAGTCAGAATAACTTTCTGAAATTAAGTTTTGTAACATTTGCTTGGACTTTGTACTCTGAATTCAAATTTAATTTTAAACAGAGCTGTCTCATCTTTCTACAGACAGCAGGAAATGCTTCCAGAATATTCCATTCAGATGGATGCAATTTTTCTCTCAGCTTGGAGCATTTAAAAAAGTTTTTTTTGATTGACTTCTCCTAATATTCAATATGCATTAACGATGAAGTGTTTCATCACCACTTGACTAATTTTATGCAATTAGTATCCAGTTAGGCAAGATTGGTAACTAGAAACATATTTTCAAAGTGAAGATACTAAATAACTGGACCTGTGCTGAAGCACTGCAAAATTTGGTGGTGAATCAATATTAAGGCTCACTAAAAGTCAAAGGGCCTCAGGTTTCCTAGTCACAGAGGCATTTCTGCCACTTGTGATATGTAGTGTTGGATTTTTACTATTGCCTATAAGAAAAAAAACATATTTTTACTGTTACTGAATATAATTTCATATCATAAGAGTTATTTTAAAGAGATACTTTGAAAGTCCTTTGTTTTCTAAGAACTGGAAAAACAATTCTTAGGATTAGTTGAAATAATGGTATTGAAATGTCTCTAAAATATTTTAAATGTATAAGGAGATTTATCTGTGGGATTCTCATAGGAGAAAACTACTACTTAATGTTTCTGTTACAGCAGAAATGGAGGATGCTACATTATGGCAACTGTAAGGTCTGGTGGAGCTCTAGGGTCTGGTGGAGCCACTTGTGTGGCTTGACCAGATCAGTTCTTGTACAGCTCAAAGCTGTTGTCCTGCAAACACAATATATTAACAGTCCTGACGCAGCAAAGCACTTTAATGTTGACTCCAGTGGCTTCAGAGGCTTGAAGGAAAGCTGATGCTTAAGTGAGCTGGTGGACTGTGTCCTGTCCTGAATGAAATACACGCCTTGGCAATCAATATAAGCAGAAGATTAAGCTGCCTGTTTGCAGAAACAGAAGGAAACGTATAGTTAAATTTATTTTACTGAGGAAAGAACCTAGAAAAAAAGAAAGAAATGGCTTCTGAATGTTGAGTCCAGACTTGTATCCAAGAATTGTGGGTATAAACACAGAAATTTCCTTGTTTGAATTCTAATTTAAACTACAAATATATGGGTGTGTATATGTTTTATTTTGGAGACAGATAATGTGTGGAGAAGCACGTTACTTTGGAAACAAGGGCATATGTAGACCAATCCCCCTCTTTTTGTTCTCTGATGCAGTGTTCTGCTGAATGTGGCAGTGGAACTCAACAGAGAGAAGTCATTTGCATTAGGAAAACCGAAGGTAATTTTGATGTGTTGAACCCTTATGAGTGTTCATATTTGGAAAGACCTCCCAGTCAGCAATCCTGCTACCTCAAACCCTGTGGTGCAAAGTGGTTTCATACAGAATGGAGCACGGTAAGTCCATCAGGCCTTTCTATATTTAATTTTGATATATCTTTTTCCATTTTTTCCTTATTTATCCACCATTTGGATAAAACTGTTGTTCATGAAATAAGACTTAGTTTTGCACAACAATGATGGTGAAAAGAAAAGATGCTCTGCAGTACCTGGTGGATCCTAGGAAAGATGGATATTATCTTGATCAGAAGGAAACACAGCATAGTTGTCCTTTCATCACCCGTTTCTTCCATGAGTCTTCCTATTTTACAAGCTTGATTTTTGACAGTATGTAGCACACTAAGTGATTCTTCTCAAATTCACATTTCAGGTTTCAATAAATTAAGGAGCATTTAATAAAAGATGATGGATGCATTTAGTTTCTAAGGCAATATTATCTTTACCATAATATTTAGACCTTTACTTACTGTGGAGCTCTGTGTATTTCCAGTTTCTGTTGGAAGCAGGCTAACTGTATTTGCCAGAGCCCCAAGTGGCTTTGGTTTTATCTATCTTACCAACATTTCTAGATTCTAATTGAAAATCAGAAAGTCCAGTATCCTCTCAGACAGAAAAAGGATGTTGAAACATATTTAGATGACATGTTAATAACTGCAGTAACTTTTCTCCTTTCCTTGAGCCTTAACTCAAATTCAAAATGACAGCTCTGAATGTGGAAACCCCTCAGATCCCCTCAGCTTGAATTCCCTTAGTCAGCAACCCTTGGAAACATGACATGAAAGATAGCAACTGCTTTGTTTTTCCCACTTTCAGTAAGTGCTGTGTATTTTGACTGGCATCAGCGCATCACCACAAAGCAGAAAAGAGGTACAATAGTTTTTACAGTAAATCAGCAAAAGAGAATCCTGATTTTTCTCCCTTAGTCACAGATTGAGCTGTTTATTTGAAAGCAAAGATCCAAATTAGGCTCATGGCAAAGCCAGATAGATTCGTTTATGTCCCTTGATGTTACTGGAAATTCTCTGCATTCTTTACTAAGGCATTAGATTAAATACCTTTCCATTAGCCAAACATTTTCAAATGTGAACCTGCATCAAAAGTCAAAGAAAAAAAAAAAAAAGACTGGTTTTGGGCTCTTAAAATCTTAATCATTATAAAAGACCCAAAATTTCATAAATTTGCAAGGGCAAACTGGATGAAGTGAGCCAAATCTGAGAGACCTCAGGCAGGCAAAAATTCCTGAAGTCAAGAAAGGATCTGATTCCGTATGGACAAAAGTGTGTGGTAACTGGCTTTGAAAATACCACGTCTAGCAAGTACAAAAGTCTCTGGCTTCAGAATACATTTTGGAGGAACATAGAAATATTTTCTTTAGACATGCAGAGAAGCCTGTAATGCTTAACAAAACTACTGTGCTGCAAGAAGGGAAAAGGAATTCAGCATTAGAGAAAATGCAATTAAAATTTTTCCTCATTGCAGGCAGATCGAGGTGAAAGGGCAGCAGAGGCCAGTGTCTTCAAGTACTGAAATAAGCTCAGTGCAAGCATATCTTAAAGTAAAAAAATCAAAGTGAACACAGTGAAAAGGGTCAATCTGAGAGTTTGATAGATACAAATAAGCAGGGTAGAATTCTACTAATCAAAGCAGGAAGAAGCTAACTCATAAAAGCAGGAAAAGATATTCTAGCATTGCTTCAGTTATAATGTCTTCTGTGTTCACTTAAATACTGGTCCTGCAGGCAAGAATGTTTCTGAGCCTTTAATGGAAATTACACCTGACTATTAAGGATTTCATAATTAGAAAACAAACAACCAAAAAGCATTGATGATGGTAAAAGCTGATAGTGATATTTGGATCTGACTTTAAGGTTGCCGTTACTTCTTTCTTTATTTGCACGTCTCATACCATCTTTGTGAAATTGAACTTCTGTGTTTCAGTGTTCCAAATCCTGTGAAGGAGGATTTCGGGTTCGAGAGGTGCGATGTCTATCAGATGACATGACACCCAGTACTCAGTGTGATCCACAGCTTAAACCTGAAGAAAAAGAATTGTGTAACACACAAGATTGTGTCCCAGAAATGGGTAAGGAATTAAGAGAATCTTGTTTTAACTAAGGAACTCCATCTAGTGGAGAAAATATTTAATAATCATGTAGAAGTTTTAGAATTTAATTTGTTTTTGAAGTTCATGTGTTTTTACACAAAGTACTGCTCTTCTCTGAAGTGTGAGAAAAAAAGGTTTTAATTTCTGATTAAAATGTTTGCCTTGAAATATATAATAAGCAGGCTGACTTGAAGTTGCTGAGAATGTAAGAAATCTGCTGCTGTGAAAATGGCACTTTCAGGGTGGTTTCAAAGCAGCCTCTGTGCATTCTCACATGTTTCTTTTGACGGAGCCTTGTTGATTTAACTCTGAAACAATGACAAAAAAAAGTACAATATACTGTGTTTGGTAAAAGGTTCTACAGGAAACAATAGCGTTATGTATAAAAACATAAATAGCAAAACTCTATTTTTCTTGATGTTTGAAATTCTAATATGGTCTCAATTTTTTTTAAAAACATTCACAAGTCAAGCATTGTAATTCAGCGTGGAAATTTGTCATTTTTCTCATACAGACTTGATTTTAATAGCAATAAGAATAACTAGGGAAAGGAAGAGACAAATATTAATAAATGTTTTTATTGTTGTTGTTATTGTTTTTAAGGTTTTGGTTACTTGTTGGTCTAATGTTGTATTTTTCAATTTCTTCTCTCCCTCTTTTTTTTTTCTCCATAGATGAGAACTGTAAAGATAAATACTACAATTGCAACGTGGTTGTCCAGGCTCGGCTCTGTGTTTACACCTACTACAAAACAGCCTGCTGTGCATCCTGTACACGTGTGGCAAATCGACAGTCAGGGTTTCTAGGCCGCAGATAACAAATACTCTCTTACTCAAAGCAGCAATATCTGCCTTCAGATGGAACTTGAACAGTGTTACTGTTTTGATCACAGCAGATTCTACCTTCATATAAAGATGGGTTTTATAATGCTGAGCACATCAAGACTATGGTTAAATCTGATACCCTTTCAGTTATACCTATGTGCCGTTGCATATTTTTTAAAATGTTTGCTGTGAAACCACGATCTTTTTAAAGAATTATTTTTAATGATACTATTCTTTGCACCTGTTCATCAGATAATCATATAAAGAACATACCAACCTTAATATTGAGGAATTAATGAAAAGAAAATCAGTCATAGGCAATTATTGAAGGTATTTGAACAGTGTGGATTCAGCTGCCGCATTATTTCCTGAGTGTTTACTAGGGCTTGGTATTTTGGACTGATGTAAATGAGAACAAATCAATGAAACATGCACATCGGAAGAATTATTTCACAATAAGCCAGCCCCATGAGGAACCATTCATGTTCAGTTTCTTAGCACCCTAATGTATGTTTTGATTACTTCAGTCCATGCATAATAAATTAAGAGTTACTGTTTAGGTCTCTCAGTTGTACTTTTAACTTCCTGTCCTCTAGCAGCAAATACATGCACAGTTGACTGCCAAGAAGTGCCTTCATAGTGAATTCATAAACTTTCCAAGTTACCCTCTTCTAATTTTGTATGGATTTTAAAAGCAATGTGTTATCCACTAGAGTGCCACTAATGTCCAGCCTTTTAAGGCATTAGCAACTGCAGCTGTCAGTGAGATTGACATTTAAAGATGAGGAATCTTTGCTGGTATTTCAAAAAAAAAAAAAAAAGTGGTTGTTTCTGTCAGCAAAATCTCTGTCCTGCAAGACAGTGATTCCAGTGAACTGGTATCTGGTCTAATAGCTTATCTCTGCATAGTTGCTTGAGAACCACCATACTGAAAACATGTGGCCAGACCTGTTCTGGATACATCCCAGGTAGTTTTCTGTAGCAGCTACCAAAAGCAGCAGACCTCTGTGTTTGACAGTGGGCTGTTACTCCAGTAACAGTAAGTAGGAGGGTGCTCGCTGAGCATCTGTAACGAGGAGATCTTAACTATTGACATTTTACAGATTTTGTTACAAATTGTTACAGTAGCCTTGTCTTTTAGTCAGTGTTTTGTCCAGGAGGTTATTCTTACCTCTTCTTTTATACAACTCAAGAATGGCTCAGACTTGGACCTGAATTTGGGTGGTGATTTTTCATTTCTGCAATTACTATTCTCAGCCTTGTGTTTTGCTAACAGTAAGCAGAAAGTGCTATATTCTGTAGAATGAGCTATACAGTGTGTTATTTGCACATTCTCTAGCCTTCACATGACGTCTTCTGAATGTGTGAATAAGGCTGAGGAAGAAATAAATACCTCTGCTTGTTCAATTGTTTATTACAGCATATTGTTTTTAAATTAAATTAAAATAATAAACTATGCATCTATTTCCAAGATGCCTGTTGTCTCGATTCAAAACCAGTTTTGGTAGGTATGTTAAGCCACTCCCAGTGGTGTGATAATGACGAGGTTTAGGTTTCCAGCTGCAGAATCAGACACATGTTTGAGCCTCACTTGGGATTTGTACTATAGCCCATCCCAAGTGGTCAAGCTCTGCGTCTGTTTTGATTTCCTTTTCATCACTTGGGTGGAGGAGAGGTGGAGGAGGAATAGGACAGGGGTAGCAAAGTTGTGATACTGGTCACATCACCTTGTGGCCTGAAAGCTGCAAGCACAGCAAGGAGAACTCTTGCTGTGCTCCAACAAGTGCCTTGGCTCGAGACAAATCTTAAGAGGTTTTTTTGATTGTAAAATATATTTTAGCCATGATGTTTGGCTGAGTAAACCAAGTATTTCCCCTGAAATTTGGGGTTACTATTTGTGATTAAATCATTATATGTCATTGACTGTTTCTGTATACCTTGATTTGGGCCTTTTCACTGTAATAATTGGCATAAACAAAGAAGGTGGTGCTGTTAGAAATGCTACTTGGAAAACCTTTCCCTTGAGTTCATGAAGCTTTCCCAGTCCTATTCCATTGTATCATGAATATAACAGATATTTGTTATTATATTGTATACCATAGATTCTTAATCAAAGTGTGATATGGAGAAAGTGCAACATAAACAACTGTTGAATTCAATATTTATAAATACAGGTTTTCCTGTGCATGTCTCATTGCAGCAAACCTTGACATACAGTATATAATTTTTGCTGTTGTCTTTTTTGTCTCAAGGAAGTGTATCCGTCAGCTTGAGGGAAATATCTGTTCCATAAAAAGACTTGCTGAAACCTCCATGGAGAATGAAATGCAGAGAAATAATCAGGTTTGCAAACAATTCTTAGAGAATAATCTACTCGCATACACTTTTCACAGAGAAAGACAGCAAGTGCACAAGCTATCCTGGTCATTTCTAAAATTTATTATTTTTCTCTAGAATAAATAGCCATTAGGATATTCTATCAAGATTATTTTTGTAGGATCCATTAAGCTGCTACTGAAATAAACAGAGCTTATGGAAGCTAAATAGCAAATATATGTATACATATAGCAATGTAACCCCACATTACTTCTAAAGTATATAGCTTTGTGTATTGAATGTGGTAAATTATGGTCATAGACATACAAACTGTTCCCTTTTTTGTTGTAAAAGGTTTCAAAAGAATATGGATAGTTTTCAAATGTGCCAGTTAAACCAGCTCCACCTATTTAATCATTTGGGAATAAGGAAGCTGCTAGAATTTTGCCAAACTTAGACATCTATCATTTCTTCTCATGTCTCAGCATGACTGAAATAGTTGCTCCTGCAAGATGAACTAATCAACCCTTCTTTCAGCACTTCAGGGTAAGAGAATTACCTACAGGGAGTAAGTGCAGTGCTAGTCTTTTACGGTCACACAAAGTGCAGTTTTGGAATTGTGACTATAGAAGTGTTTGTTTTAATGCAGCAGTGCACCAGTGTTAGCACGGTGCCCTCAGAGGCCCTGATTTTACTTTCATGATCTGATTGCAAATTAAAGGTGGTGGCATCAGTGAACCCAGTGGGGTTAGATGAGGTGTAAAACCACTATAAGCCTGAATTGATTCTGAACTTGAATGTTACTTTTCCTTTTCTGGTACATAACACCAATCAAAACCCCTTAGAGGAAAAGAAAAGCTGTTCTTGCCTTAAAAAGTTTGCATTTATATGGTCTAGTAAGACCAGAGTAAGTGTAGATCTGTTGTTCTAGGTCTTTGATTTAAAGTGCTCTAAGTCTAATTGCTTACAGGGGTAAAAAAACAGCATGCAGCTTGTGTGTCTCGCAGAGTGCAAGTGATAAAGCCGTATTGGCCAAAAGCAGTTAGATCTGGAGCCAGCTCTGTGTTACAAGCACTTTCCTCGTAGAACTGAGGATGCCAGTGCAGGTGTTTATGTCATGAAGGGTCTGGCGTAGCTAGTTCCTGCGCAGTGCCAGCTCTGCCAGAGCCAAGCAAACATAGATAGAAGTGGCTGGCTGAAGCTATTAGCACCCTCCCTAATTTGGTATGCCAAATACTGAGAGCATTGGCTGGTAGCACTGAATTCATGGGGTTCTTCATTCCTTCCATGAGCTGGGAAACTTAGAAAGATGGTGTGGAAGCTTCAGGATTGCTCATCTGGGAATGACCCTGTGTCTGGCTGGGCCAGCCATGTGCCAGAGTTCATATTTGCTTTAGAGTTGTTGACCTTCAGTGCTCCGGGCTAGGGAAGAACTCGCTGGCAGGAGCGCAGTGCCAGAGCGAGCAGTGCAGGACACGTTTTTGCAAGTCTGCTGGCCTCGAAGTCCAGCTGCAGTGTGAGCTAACTGACTTAATGCAAGCCTACCTCAATACACCTGCCCAGTGTCCTCCTCACTAGCAGCATAACGAGCAATCTGTTCTGCTGGATCTGTCTCTTCCTCCCCCTTCCCAGTACTTGGAGCACTCCAGCAAATGGAGAGCTGGCTACTACACAAATAAAGTGCTGTTTAACATCAGTGTAATTTGTTAAATCCCGTCTTTATGACAATATGGTAGTCTGAATTTGATCTTTTAATAAACAAAAACAAAAGGTCTTGCAGAGCATGTTAAAATTGATTGTGTGTTATTGTATTAATTTTAGTTTACTTCTACTGGACAAAAGTGGTCAGTATAGCCCTGGTTCAGGTGGGTACATAAAACTCAGAACAGAAGACCCTGTGAGCAGCAAAGCTGCCACAGCCTCGTGATTTATCTTTGCTTATGCTGCAAACCTAGAAATCTGCAGTCTCCACTGAGTTGGGAAGGAGGTGGCTTTGGAAGCATCTTATGGCTAATAGAACGCAAGGTTATGCCTCCTGGAAAGAGTGTGTGGGCTCTACCCTATAGAATTTATACCTCCATAGGTATAAAAAGGGGCTCTCCAGGACTTTTCTTCCCTTTCATCCCTATCCCACTCTCTCTCACATGGCCAGGTGCTCATATCTTCCTCTTACCCCTCCTTTGGATATGGAGGGCCAACAGGCTGCATCCCTTTGTGCTTTGGATGATGACAATCCATTTTGCCAACATTGCTAAAAAACGCTCTGAACTGGCAGTGTGTTTTTTAAGAATGTGCATAGAAATAAGCCCAGCTATTAATAGTGCTGCATTTCTGCCCGAATAATGATTTGTTTTCGTGTTGCCTAGTTTCAAATGCATAACTCTAAAGTAACTACTGTACTAATTCCTGTGCAATGAACCTGTGATTGCACAGCTATGAAAGTATATATTGGCCCTTTATTCTCACAGCTAACTGCTACTGTATAAAAAATGCAAGAATTATCCTGTTTGCACTCAAATAGGAAAATTCATGTATCCACCTGCTTTGATGGATACAGTTGGTGCCTCTGTCTCCTCTCTCTCAAGGAACCTTTTCTGTGTATTGGGAAGATTGTTATTTGCATATACCGATATACAGATGTCTGTTGCCACGAAATGCTGAACACTAAAGTAAACTTCCTTAACTCCTAATGCAGCTTATAGCATATGTTTGTGGGGGCTACATTAGCTTCTGTTTAGAAAATGGAGTAAAATAATACTTTCAGTATCAGAGATGAAAAATCATCCACCAATATATTTTTCTATATATTTTAAAGAAAACTATTGCATTATTAGATCTTAATAGAAATAGTGTGGGTGAAATTCTGACCTGGTGGAAGAGGTACAATTTCATTTATAGAGCTTACACCAGGCCTGAACTTGGCTTCTCAGCTTTCTGCTTCTCAGCTTTCAGCAACCACAAGTTGTTAAGAATGTGTTACAAATCTTTTATATTCCCATATATTTTAATGTATTAGAAGACAGAAACTGTTGCTGTGCAGAGGCTTAAGTATTTCCTGTGGGAAATCAGTAAGCTCCCAGGGACAGTCTGTCGGTGCTGCTTGCTCCCCATGCCACGTTTGGGTCTCCTGAGACCTGGTCCGGCGGTGGCCTCCGCGGGGGGAACAAAAGAGCGTTTGGAGCCCCGCGGAAGTGGCACAGGCTCCACACAATGGATCTGGGACTGGAGCCTCAACCGTGTGGCCTGGTAACCCTGACACCAGGAGTGACAAAAAAACTCTAACTTTTTTATATGTGTAAAATGATTTCTCCTTGACCCTAACCTAGTCATTGATTTTGGCAGAAGGATATACTTTATTATAACTTATTTTGTTATTTGTAAATACAAGATGTCTATGGGAAATATGTATTCTGAGCTGTCTCTATGGAACAAGCCACTGCACCAAAATATTTCAAATATTTAGAAGAGGCAGATTTTTTTATTAAAAGGGACCTAATATGTATTTATTTACATATACCATTCACATTTTGTCCAGCTCTTTCATCATACTAATCTAGCTTTTAATTGAATTTTATAGCACAAGTATTACATATATATTTATGTATATATGTCATGCTGTAAATCCATAATACAACTTTATAAACGTTCTGATTAGCCACTTCATTGAGTGAATTTAAGGGGGAAACTAGATAAATTGTTTTCTGACTCGTTCAGGAATATGTATCCCTGGTCGTGCGCCTGAACCAGAACTGTACAGCATCACACCTTTGCATATTGTATACATTTTCTCTTTGATGAAAAAATGTTAACTATTTTTGTTTATAACTAATTTATTTTTATTATTGTAAAAAAATAAAGTAATTAAAGATGAACTGATGTGACACGAGGTATTTCTTGCAGTGTCGATCCTTACAAAGCAGCTCAACGCCAGGGTTTGCCCAGCGCCTGCTGGGGCTTCGGGTAAGCAGAGCAGTTCTGGAGCACCGAGGAGATGGGCGGATGGCGCTCAGGCTCTGGCATCCGCGTTTTGCTGGAGGATTCTGGTTCTCCTGAAGTTTGCTGGCTCCCAGGGAAGGGCTGAGCAGCAAGCGTGGAGCTGGATGCACCCAGAGGAGTTTCTAGGGCTGGGGGCAAGGCGGGCGCTGGAGCCGCTGCTGCTTGCTCTACGGGCAAGTGGAAGGAGGAATTCTGGGCTCCTGCTGCCAGTGAGGTAGCAGCTCCTGCTCCGACATGAAACTTCTAGAAAAACCTTTTTTCCCTGTAGAAAAAAATTAACCACAAACCAGCACGTGGTTTCTAACTGGGAACGTGCCCCTCATTCTGTTTTGTCTCAAGCGAGAACTCGAACTGCTGCAATCACGATTCTTTTGGGACACAGAGGTTCTGGCGCACCACGTGCCGCGCGCGCCTCGCTCCGCGCACGCGGCGCCGCCTGCCCCTCGTTTCCAGCCCCCCTGCTCGGCCAGGCCGGGCGGGGGCGCC
>JAWLRI010000032.1:3593178-3727987 GCA_034781795.1 Crypturellus tataupa | reverse complement strand
GGGACGTGGGGACAGCGGGGACAGCGGGGAGCACGGGGACAGGGGTGAGTGTGGGGACACCCGGGGCGGGAGGACGGGGCCCCGCGGCTCCCCCCGAGCGCTGGGGCTGGCCCGGGGCCAGGGCGCTGGGGCGGGCTGCTCTGCACGTGCTCTGTGCCGGCCTCGGCGCCCGGCTGGACACTCTGCGTGTTCCTCGCAGGGCCTGGTCGTCCTGAAGGAGGTGCCCGGTGTTTTGTGCAAGTGCTGCAGGCGCTTAGCGGATGTTTGCTCGTTTGTTAAAAAAAACAAACTAGGTTATTAAGCCATAAACCTACTTGATAACAAATCTGCTTCTTACATGTGTTCTTTAAAAGGAAATACCAATGCAACACGGTCGTGCTGTGCCTGTTTTTCTCTTGTCTTTGTTCAGAAGTGGTGTCTTGGCCTTGGTGAGGTGGCCGCTCCGTGTGCAGGACATCGGAGCATTGAGGCCTGCGTAGGGCAGGATTACCTGGCATTGAGGCAGCCCCCTCCTGCCTTGGCTCTGCAGGCAGGAGAGCGCTCCAGGGAGCAGCATGGGGTCTGGAGCTAAACGTGCGTGAGCCCTGGGGTGGAACCCTGCCCTGGGTGATGGCTGAGTGCAAAGTGCTCGTCTGTAATTCCTGTATTGCAGCCTTGCTTCCCTGTCAAACTTGTGTTTGCCAGTTTAGTATACTTGTGTAAGCAACTTTTATACAGCTACAGCTGGCCATATAGTCTTGAAAACAAATGGAAACTGAAGGAAACGGTTATTGAGAGTTTACTGGTAGAGTATAATCAAAGAATTACTCTTAAAAGAAGCAACTCAAAAACCCAAATTTGGCTCTTGGATTCTTCTCTGACCCTGGGGAAAAGTTCTTTTTAGAAAGCAAAGCATACACAAATAGCATCCAAAAAAGCGGTAACAGTACAGAAAATGTACTTAATTCACCTTTAGCAAAGATGCCAAATATCCTTCAGCTTCTTCATATCCTCTTTTTATTTATTTTTAATATATCACTGGTTTGGTATTTTTTATTGTAATTGGCCATATGCTAGCCATTAGGAGTTTGGTTACAGATAATTGGATATGCAGTAATAGTTGTGCCTTTAAACTTCCCAGAGGTCTTGTTAAAAAAAACACGAATGTCTTCTTTATGCTGTCTGCATCTGTCTTTTTTAATTGAATTACTGCTTATCAAATGTTATTTATTATCTTACTAAAAAACACAGTTTATTGCAAAGACATACTTAAAACACCTCTATTTCAATTGATGGGTGCTTAGAAGATTTGAGTGGATAGTAGATTTTCTTAATGCCAAAACACAGAATGAAGCTTATTATGTTAACATCCCAAATTTTACTCTTTTAAAAACTGTCTGAGCAGGTTCAAAAGGAAATCACTGTCGTCTTGGTCTGCTTTTTTAGAAGTTTTTTGTGCACTTAGATGTTCGTGTGAAATGCTATGAGAGGCTTGTATTAGGTGACTGGTTGCTCTTGATTTCTTGGGGGTTATATTTACAAGTCTTAAGAGCTGAGCTTGTCTCTGATGCAGGTTTTGTATTGCACATCTCTAAATTTGAGGACATTCAATTGAACTATGAGAATATTTATTTAAGTAACACATCATTTATGCATATACTGTGAAAGAGAATGAGACAAGAAATTTTAATGGACCTCATACTCTATTTTGACTGCTGGAAGAGAAGGAAGCCCAGTAACTCTGGTGGTTCTAGAAAGCAGGTATTTTTCCTTACCAGTAATCCTCAACAATGGCCAAATTAAGTGTCCCACTGTGAGATATTGTCCCATTTGTGAAATGTGAAGAATGTTAAAATTTGAAAGTGTGTCATCTTCGAATGTGTAACATGTACAGTTCGTATGACTGAGAGGATTTGATCCTAATCTTGAGATTCAGTGCTCAGATTCTGGCACGAAGCCTCAGATGAACCGAGCAAAGGGGAGGAAACAAATGTTTGCTCATAAATGTTTGACACATCTTAGAGAGCTGTAGACAATTTCTGTATTTTTTTTTCTTCTCCTGCGTTGGCCTATTTTATATTGATTGTTCTCAGCTCTTCATTTCTGTTGGGGTAAGCTGAAAAGGGAATGTATGAAAAAAAGAAAAACTGACCGTCAGGAGAAGCAAAATCCAATAGAGTACGTCAGGAATGGACAGTAAATTTACTCTGAGATTAAACTATTTTTTATGCTGCATTCCTACTCATAGGTTGTGTAATTGTGATTAAGGCATGGATAGCTAAATATATAAAGTCCAAGTTGTAAACTAGCATGTGATTCCCTTGAGATAAATTAACATGATGCATTACCTGCCCTGAAAATGCAATTACTAAGACATATAAATGCAAATGGATCAGTGAAGCATTCCAATAATTATCAAGATCACATCTGCTTTGAATCTCGTCAGAGTCCAGGAACTGTAAAATTGCTGGTCGCTTCACATTAGACTAATGGCTATTTGGAACAGAGGGAATCTCCTTCTGGAGTGGTGAGTAAGCAGGAATGTGTACCTATGAATTGTGCCTTTACAAGTTATTTTCATAATTAGATGCAAATCATATTCTCCAATATAACTTCCAAACATAACTCTTGGCATCCCAGAATGGTTTTCTTAGTTTATATGGGAAAATAACAACAACAACAAAAAGACCTAACCTCTCAAAACACCACACTAGAGTCATACTTTGCAAGTATGTGCGTTATGTAGGGCTGTAGTTCGGAGTTAGCCATAGCTGTGTTATGATAATCCTGTATTGGGATGGGGATTTAGGAACTGTCTGTATCGGGTCATTGTTTTTGCTTTATGCTATGGTGTATGATCAAAAGTCATCACTTGTGAGGAGCAGAAAGCAACTTCTGTCTGTATTGGTCAGGCTCTGATAATTGTAAATAAACCACAAAATCTTTTAATGGATAGGACTCTTTCCCCTGTATACAAGCAACAAAAAACATATGCTGTATTCAAGTAATCAAAATAGACCTCTTACTGATAGGAGATAAGTTTAATAGTTTCTGATACTGTACCTCCCTTTACATGCAGAGGGGAATGCATGATCGTGTTCTTCAGACACAAGTAGTGCTATCAAGAAAATGCAGCTTGCCGTCTCTCCCAAGTGGTGTTTAAATAAAATATACCTAGTGATCACAAACCACAAGTGGCCAAAGTCCCAGTACACTTCAGAGGTTCATAGCTAACCCAGAGTAACAAGATATGCTATTTTAAATTAAGCAGCACAGTTTTTAGAGATTCATTAAATTCACTTTCTGAATGGAAGTAGCATGACTTTTGTGTTTTGGCAGTTCTCAAGTATTCTATAGCCTATTAGAAACTAGAGTTCAACAAGGGACAGTATTTATTGAAGATTAAGGGATGCAAAATGCAGCTGGTTTAACAGAAGTTCAGATCCAAATCTTGATGTGTAATCTTGCTGTACTGTACATCTTGTCTCCACAAAATAGCTTCTGTGATGGATTTTCTTCTATAAAATGAGTTTGGTAAAAATTAACTTTTCTGTGACACGGAAATATTACCATGAATCTTCCCTTGGACAAAAAGGAGCTGTGATATCAAAATGACTTATCCTTCAATAGATAGGATTTGCAGGGGGTTATAAATCCTGTGTTCCTTGACCTCCCACGATTCCCATTAATCCTTCTGCAAAACAGAGGAATGAAGAACTGTCCTTATCCCGAAAGGGTATTGGAGGCTGTTGCCAATGAAACAGAGGAGAAGCTTAAGGGTTTCAAGTTTCCCAGATAGGTAAGTGTTTCATGATGAGCAACTTACACCAGTTTGATAAAGAATTCTTTCCTGTTGGCCAGGGGGGTAACTTGAAAATAAATAATAGGTTGCTATGTTCTTTCTTTGGTGATAGGAAAGTAGATGGTCCTTTGTGCAGCTTCTGCCAGCAGCAGCAGGTGAGTGGGGTCATTCGTTGGTGCAGTTTTGCGTCAATGGTGTGTTGATTGGTGTGGTGTTACAAGAGCCTCTGTTGTGCACAACAGTTAGGTGTTAACGCTCAAATATACATGCTCTGACAGGGACAATTTATGGAAAACCTGTAGAACCACTGGATGTTTTAGAAATGGCCGTTGTCAAAAATAATGGTAGATTTGGCTTTCTTCTTGCTCGTATATGATCCTTGCAAATACACTGAAGTGTTGCTACAGCATCTCTTTGCTCTGGAGAAAGAGGTGCATAACCCAGGCAGAGAGGTAGCTATTTCTCTTCTTTTATTAAGACTGTTTATTAGGTCTGAACAGTTAGTTATAGTTGGAAGTAATTATCTGAATAGGCTCACAGTAATATTCCTAAAATATTATCTGAAGCTACTTAGATATTTATTCCAAAAAGGTACATACTGGACATGATCAAACATGGATATAAAACCTCCTTTTTTTGTGTTGGTATGAGTTGCAGCTAATTTACTGCCTACAGAGTTTAAGAAGTGTAGTGTTCTGATCTTCCATTGCAAAGGAAGAACGATAGTGTTAAATGTAAATTTTTATCATAAACAAAAGCTAAAGTAATACTTTTGGCATTGTATGTTGTCCAGAGTATAACTTGCCCTTGATAACTTTTCCAGAACAAATTGGTATATAAAAAATGACCAGCTTTAAATACAAAGAATTTAGCATCTGCAAAGTATTTATGTCCAATCCCTTATGTGCCATGGAAAGCAGAAAGTGATGTTGATTTGATGTTAGTTTTACTAATCAAGTGATTGATTGCTTAATTTAGTGCTGTGTGATGGATGAAATTAGGGATTTGATTTCATTGCAATTGTCAGTATTCTGCTCCCTCTACATGACCTCGACCAGCCCGTTGCTCTTGTGAATATATGGCGTGGGGAGGGTGGCATTGAATAGTTAAACTTTCTGAGACGGAACTGGTTTATCGGGCAAAATCACACGGTGCAGGTGGTAGGAGTAGCTAGGATAGACTTGTTGGGTCCTAATCAGCTTTAGCTGCCATCACTGCAGCCTTGGGGTCTGCAGCAGAGGATAGTGAAATAGACCCCTAAGGATCCTTTCCTTAGTTCACGTGGATATGTACAGCAATGAAAGGCATCTGATGTGATTTTTCTTCATCAGTTAAGTGGCATGGTAATGACTGTTGGAACAATATGGGAGGAGAGAATAAGGAAAAGGAGAATTGCATCCTGGGAGGAAGACAGGAAAATAGTGTTTTTAGATCAGAAGGAGAGAAGGCGAGTAGGTTCCTGCTTTCCTTATGCCCTCTCCTTCTGCTTTGATGTGTGTTAACCATTCAAAACTTCTGTCTCTTTCATGAAAACAGCATAAATGTGCTGTCAAAAATAAGTTTGCTTTATGAATTATTTTTAACAAAGTAATGCAAATAGGAATGCATGTGGGTCCTGATCTTCAGAACTCATTAAATGCACATGTCTGAATGTTCATGCAGTCGCACAAATCTAAGTTCAGAAAAGGCCCCCTAACTGTTCACCCAGCTATTTACCTTGTTTGATCTTAGTGAAGCTGACGTTTGCTGCATGCCTTGTGCGTAAGACGACTAGAGGTTAGTGTAAATTCATGTACTCTGAATCACATTGAAACAGTCAGCTGGTACTTGGAAAGCTGAATCTAAATTACTCGCTTTTTGTGCCTCTCCTAAAGTTAATTTTAAAGGATTAATTTGCCCATAAATCTGAGATTGCTGATTTAACATGTTTCATATTCTATTTTCAAGAACCTTCAGCTCAAGTGAATTGAGAGGAATTGATGTACCCTTATAACCTGCACTAATTAACTATGTTACAAAATACTTGTTTTGCTCCCTGAAGAGTTTGGTCCTATTTGAGCCTGTATTTTAGAAGAGTTTCTGTAAGGAGTAAGGAGCCCTGTTCTTTTATTTATTTGTTTAAATTCATATTCTAATAGGAAATGCATCATATTAAAAAAGCATTTTGTCATTGTTGTCTGTGTCTGCTTTCCTCTGTAGGAGTCCGGAATTCTTAATAGTCCAATCTCCACATGACGGTAAAACTTTTACTGCCTTTTCTCCAACTAACTTGCCCAAATAAAGCTCCTTAGCAGTCAATAGCAACAGCTGGTCTTCTTAAATGATATGAGAAAAGAGAAGTGATTTGATTCTCTTTTTACAGCTACAGTAATTCCGGTGTGTTTAAGTACTGCAGGTGGTTAGGGAGTGAGAAGAAAAGACTTAACATAATGGTAGATTATTTTCTGTCTCTTGGAATTAGAAGATGGTGTTGAAATGACATTGTGCAGATCCTCAGCTAATATCTTTTGTAGAGAGCAATCTCTAGGGCAATACTTAGGTTGCAAAATACAGGAAATGCATTTCACAAGCAGTACCATGTTTGTTCCACTGCTATTAATGAGCTGAGCTGGAAAAACTCATTTTCTTGGACTATCTTGTATTCTGTTTGCTTAGAGATAGTTCCAGTGGCTGTGGCAGGGTCGGTCCTCATCTTTCTAGACAGACAATTTGATCTGTTAAGCCTTTTCCAGAAAATTAAGCTAAAATACAGGTGTGTGTGTGTGTTTTATTTTTGTTTTTATTTTTATTATTACTATTGTTTAATTTTTTATTTTTTTAAACAAATGAGCAGCCTCATGAAGGCTGCTATTTTTTGTGTTTGTTATAGAAAGTTCTTCTATTCAGCCCTCCAAATTATTTTGATTTTAGTGAAAATTTCACAGGCTGAAGGCAAGTGGTCATTAGTATAACAAATGTTTAGTGTTTGATGAATATTACTTTACAGTCAGGCAGTGATTTAGAATTGTGCAGTTGGTTCTCAAACAGCCAGGTAGGTTGTTACAGGTTAGGTGAAAATGCAGAGGTTAAGGGGAGGGTGTTTTTTTTCCCATTTATTGAGGTTAGCTTTCTTTTGTGTTTTCAAAGTCAGTCATCTTAATGACTGTCCAGGACTGCTTATGCCGGGGGCTTCCTTTATTTATTCATTTTTACAGTCAGAAGATTTGTTGTAAGTTCAACTGAGAAACCCTCAAGTGTTTTTCTGAGTTTGGCTTAAATAAGTTTAAATGCTCCTTTTGTGTATAATGCTTCAGGTGAGCATGTGATGATGGATGCCGCTTAATGGCTCTGCAGAATGTAAAGAAAATAAATCTTTCACTTTCAGAAAGTAAGAATGATGCAAGATGGAGAATCCATGCATTTCAGAAATTTGGGTATAATATATGCCCTTCTTGATAGCAAATAATAAATTGCAATGAAAAATGTCTTGTTTTCTATGTGAGCTTCTTTCAGTGAATGTTCTTTTTGCTGTCTCTAATGCATCTTTCCAAAATGTTTTGTATTTTGCTTAGAATTTTTAATGCTCTGTAAGAGAGAACTGCTAATTTATTTAATTTTTATTTTTTTTAAATTCTAAAGGCAAATTGGTATCGGGGCATATTGAATTCTAATTTTCTGTTGCATGAATCATCAAGTCTCCTCTAGGCAGGCTGTTTGCTATGTTTAGCTGCCTGTGTTGGAATCAGCTACAATGCAGAGTGGCTTCTTATCATTGCTACGTAGATTCTTAATGTGACTTGACAATAATTAATTTCTCTCAAAGATATTTTTCTTATAATTACTTAATAAAGTATTAATATATAGGTTATAGTAATATAAGGTATACAAATACTTTGAGTGTATATATGTATTTATTAATTCTTATACTTACTTAACTACAAATACTTAGGGAACCTAATCTGTTTGAATACAAAATCAGACCTTCAATGATGTTACAGAAAAACAGCTTCATATTATCCTTAAGAAGTCAATTCTTATGTGCTGCAGTGTGTGAATTTTCGTATCTAAAGCTTAGAAACATTTTGTATAACACTTTCACCATTTCACAGACTAGGATTTTTTTCTGGTTTTCCCTAGTAGTACGAAAGTCTGTGCTATTCCTTAAGCTGCTTCTTGCAGCTGTGTGGTCACAGCCCTTGGGTTCAGCAGGCACCCAGTGCTGCAGGTCAAGTGCAGTGGTACGCAGCCTCGGCGGAATGCCTTAACCTGACACCATGCTATTTCTTTCCTAACCTAAAATAGAGATGAGACACTTTATTAGTGTTTGCAGGCCTGTTTAAAAGAGCACAAGTATTTGAATCAAGTGTGGAGATGTCATTATCGGGCTGCAGCTCCCTAGGTGCTGCTGAGGTGCTGAGCAGTAGCAGAGTGCCAGGGCAGGGCCTCCTCAGCCAGCCTGTCTGGTGGCACCCGAGGGAGGGAGCGGGACAGGCAGCAGGACAGCCAAGAGCCCAGCTCATCAGGCAGATTTGTGGTGATGTCAGTGGTTTAGGGCCAAATAGTGCATTCGGGGCCCTGATATCTGTATTCGTTATTCCTCATATTCAAGTGTAGTTTTCTAAAGTTGAGTGTAATACATCTTGTCTTTAGGAACAGAGAACTACGAGCAGTTTTATGTGAGGCAGTTACATGTCTGTAATTGTCCAAGATAGTAACTAAAAAGCCTGGGCTGGAAGCGATCCCCAGTGTAAGGGGCAGCTGTCGGAGAAAGCTGCGCTAGGTGGCAGCAGGCAGTAAGAGCAACAGTGAGGCAGCCCCCAGTAGCACGAGCCCAAAACGACACTGAAGAAGAGAACCTCAGTAGGTAACAGTCTGTTTTCTGACAGTACAAAATCTGAAATCTTTCTTTCATCTTGAAGTCAAGAAAAAAAGGATTCTTGCTGTAGGCCCTGCTTGTTTTCCTAATGGATTTTCTATACCTGACACTAAAGGAGAACTTTTAAACGGAGGCAGGAAATCAGTAGATTTTAAAGATCAGATTTTTCAATATGGAAATAATTGAGTACAGCATTAAAAATTAGTGGTTCATACCATTTAAATAAAACATGATGAAGAGATGCTTGAGTGATCTGAAAGTATTAACTTTAGAAATAATATATATGTATCCTTCTGAGCTTATCTTCCATAGTGTTCTGCCAGACGGTAACAGTACTAGTTCAGACCAGTACTAGTTCCGTACATTCTCTGAAATAACTTCACCTGTGTGGTGGAGACACAACTCTTTGTACTACAGCAGAACTGAAGGTCCAGGTGCTTTTATGATTTTTGTCTTTGAAAACACTTGGGATTTAATTCTGCAGGGTATGTTGGCAATGTTCGAATTATTGCCTAGTTCTAGATACTGTTTTTCCTTTATATCCACAGTGTTGGAAATTCCTGTGAGAAATATCCTCCCTGTCTATTGTTGATGAAGTTACTAGCCTAAATCTTGTTAAAGAAAATTGCCGAAGTGGGTTATATTTTATAGTAAATGGATCTGTGAATATTAGATGTCTGGGTGCATTTCCTGTACAGAATAGAAGAAGTCAGATTGTTGTTGTTGCTGGTGTTGAAAGTGTGAGTAGAAATTAATAAGGAAAAATATTAATAACTTATACAAAAAAGTTTCTATAATCGGAAAAAAATATAAACTTTTCTGAATAAACAAATGTCACCAGTTACTGTAACTAGCAAAATAAAGGAAGTCTAAAAGCCAGTTCTTGCTGTGTGCTTCCACCCATTCAGTTGGCTACTGCTGCCTTAAAGGAGTTTCAGCAGAGCTGCAGTTCTGTCATGCTCTAAGCTCTTCAAAAGACGTGCTAGACAGACATTTATTCTTCTTTATGGCAACATCAGCTATATTGGTGATTCCTGTGCATTGCTGCAGTAAAATTAGTCATTGACCAGATACGGATTTTGTTTTCTCATGGAATTTTCTTTCCCTATGCCTTGTGGTAGTAATCCATAGATTACTAGCATCACGGATGTCAGTGTGCTAGGTTCTTCCAGCCCGGGCCAAATCAGATTGAATGGCACAGTGTATAATGGTTCAAAGTGATGAATCTTCTGATAAAAGCAGTGATTGGAAACAATGAACTGTGTTAGGAACAGCGTGAATATCGCCTGTAACCTAGGCCGCTCCTGGGCAAAAAAAGGAGTTGTGTACAAAGCTGCCTTTGGTTGTCTTGGTTGTCAAACTGAGAAAAGCTCAGTATGGAGTATTGCAAAAGCGTTCTGCAGAACTATGATGATGTGGTAATTTTAAAGGACATCAAAGAAACAGAATCCTTTGGAAGAAATAAATGTGTAATTAGCTTAGAAGCAGCTGAATGCTTGGGGGCTACAGAATGTCAACAAGCTTCAAGTTATTCAGTGAACATTAGCACAAGCGATCATGATGCTGCCGGCTTTCCAAGGCTGAGGAAGTTGGCCGATAGCTAAGTTCCTGGAATACCCGAGACGTTTAAATGAGAGAGAAAGCCCTTGGGGGAATTTTTTTAGCCAAATCTCCCATTCCCTTCCTGTGGTGGCAGTAGCGGCTTCGTGGCTCTGTAAAGTCTTTGCATTTATCGTTTCAAAAACTGAAGAGAAGCTGAGGAAGATATTCCTGCCACATGGCATGTCTCCGCAGTGCCTCAGGTGAGGAGCTGGCTTCCTGGCTCTTGTCATATCCTGCATCCCTTCTTGTACTGTTGGCAGGGCTTTATCCTGAGCCGGGGAACATCAAACCATGAAGTGTTTCAGCCTATCAGAGTGCAGGCAAGCTGCAGTGATCAGTTCTAGCTCAACTTTTGGAAAAGAAGGTTCCTGTTGCTGTCCCTATACAAGTAGCCCGAACAAAGGAAAGAATAACAATATAGGAGGCATGTGTTGGCAGGTGGATAAGCTGTTTTTTTTTTTTTTTTTTTTGTTGTTGTTGTTGTTGTTTTTTCCTAGCTGATGCAACTGTGAAATGGTGGAAATAGAAATTTCAGAAACATTCGTTTTCCAACATCTCCGACATCTGAAGGCAGGTTTAGAGAGAGTGTTTGTGGGAGGAGAGAAATATTTTTAGTAGCAAGTAATCTTCATGGTTTGTCTAATTGTGAGAGAGAAATCTGTTATTTCCCTTCCTTTACACCAGTAAAAACTTCATTAATATCTGCATAAAAGAGTTGTAAAGACTCACTGGGGTTTTGAGGGGGATTTGAATTTACAAGACAAATAATTGCACACCAATATAGTTGCATTTATTAAAATACAACGACAAAAAAACCCACTTTGTTCTGTATCCCTGACTTGCCTCCTTGAGATTGCTTTGTTAAACTGAAAACAAATTTTGTCCAAGGGAATTGGAAAACATCCTACTTTCTAAAAAAATTTATGAAAAATCTTCCATTAATATAGTATTTTGCTCATTGAAATTCTATGCAAAAAGTCAATGTCCATCAAACAATTTTAGTATCATATGTAGTGTTTATGTGGCCGAGCGGTAAATTACTGCTATGTTGACTTGTTTATGTTTAATTCACTATATTCTTATGATTTTTGCAAAATAGAGGAAAAAATAATTTAAAAGATAAAGGAATTCAAGTACCATATTTTTCTCTCTCTTATAGATTGAACTATCATAAAAATGTTGACTTTTTCCCCTCTTTTTATAGGAGGTTTTTACACAAATCATAGTTAAAACTTTTTTTTTTTTTTAAGTTGAAAAGCAGATTATGTGACATGGTTTAGACTGTCTGCTGTCTTAATGTTGAGATAGCAGCATGGGCAAAAAGGATACTTACACATTCGTGGGTTTTTTTTTTTTTCCCCTCTTATAGATGCTTAGGCATAGCGTTAGTTAGGATGAGACCTAGATGATTTATACAAACAAGAGGGGCCCTTTTTCCCAAAAGTCATTAGAACTCTTTTATTTGGAGATAAATTATTAATATTTTAAAGAATCTATTTTACTGGCCCCGTTGCTAATGCAGTTTTGAATTTTTGTTGCTATACCAAAATCTATTTGTGAGTTAGAGCTGTGAATTAGAGAGAGTCTTCTCCTATTTTTAATGGCTTCACCCATTCTGTTACTCCCAAAGAAATGAAAATGAAGGTGGAATGGATGTTGCTAATCTGGAGGGAGAAAAGGGGTGGTGGAAAAAAACAGTGAATGAAAATGTGACAGCGCATGTTGAACATAGCATTGATACCTGAGGTATGTACTGTAGAGAATTATTTTTATCTGTCAGTTCAATCCATAGTATTTTTTCTTAATTAATAGGATTTGCATATGAGGCTCCTGGACGTTAAAATTAGTGTTTAAACAATGCTGGCATTTATTCTCTTCTGACACAAGCTGTATCCTGACCTGTTTCTTGTGCGGAGTTGCTGATGGAGCCTTACTACTGCCCGCCATACCAGTGACAAGCAAAGTGATGTTCTGGCCAAATTTTGGTGAAGAGAAATGCATGCAAGCAGCATAAACCTACGCCAAAGGTTTTTAATACTTAACTATTGATGCAGAATTACGCAAATTGTTTCTCACAGGTAGCCCCTCAGTTAAAATAAGTTTAGCTGTCTAAGATACAATTTGATCTCACTCTCCTTGTGCTCCAGCAGAGCAGCATCAGCCTTTCCTGAGAACTGGAGCACAGAGTTACTCCCCTCTGGCATTTCTGCATATATCATGAGCAAAAGCAGCTGTAAGAAGTGGGCATTCTAGAAGATCACATGCCAAAATGCTTAGGCGATCATCACCCAAAGCGTCGTGAAAGTTATTTAGAAAGACTGACCAGATTTCTGCCTCCAAGGAATTCTAGTGTAAATAGATGAATCATCGGAAAAGTATATGGAAAGTGTGTGCGCTTTGGAGTCAGCAGCATATCTCTTTTTGTATTTATGAAATTGATTTTGCTTTTCTTCCTATTTTTGAGACTGCTTTGATATACTCTCCCCCAAAATTTATCATGACTGATGTGTTGGCTGAGACCTTGCAAACTACAGTATCAACTAGTGTTTTATAGGCATCAGGAATCTTTGTCACAATGTATTGGATCTTCGTCAGTCTTTCTCATTATATAAATAGTGAAACCCTCTTACACTGCCTTTACACTTCGTCTTTTTTAGTTCCAGTAACTGGGATTTATATGAATCAAGTGAATTTATTCCTTTAATTAAATTCAGACCCACAGTGGGAGAAGGGGGTTTCCAGATACTACCTGTTGTTTTACTACCCAGCAGTTGTTACTCTCAAAAAGTTAACTCATCTTGCAGGTTTCCAACATGAAGTTACAGCCATCAATGATGGATTAACATAAACAACATGATGTTTTCTTTCTCTAATTTTTTTTTGCCCATAAATCAGATATACTTCAATTCTAATGGTGGGTGCTTAATGAAGTCTCGTTTATTATTGCCAGAGAAAAAACAGATGACAGCCTGGTTTTCTCTACCTGTCATGAATTTTATAATTATTTTTTATGTAAGCCTTAATAGGTCTGGGTTTTCATTTTATTAAACTGCATATTTTATGATGGTGTAGAATATTGCTGTAAAACTTTGTTTTAATGAGAAGAATAATAGTCAAAAAAAATCCAAAAGCTTTGTAGAGAACCAATTAGCCTTTTTCAAGGAAATAATATTGTGGAGCACTAGGGGTGTCTATAGTGTTCTTTTAAAAATGTTTTATGATATTCAGTGCTTTTTAATTAACTGGTATTTTTAGTGGTGAATGTTTAAGATACTGAAAGCCAAATGCCATAGCTGATATTTGATATTATACAAAAACCTTATTCTGATATTATACAAAACCTCTCTTGAGATCTCTGATGTTACTTGTATGCACACATTGAACAGCTTGTTTTGCAAACTGTAGGATCTAAGTACATATTTATTGCATCTAAAGAAGATGTGCCTTAGAATGAGCTTTTTCCCACAAGTCAATTGCTGTACATTTGCTTAGAAATGGTAAATACCTGTGTCTGAGGAGAGAAAAAGTAATGACATACCTTTATTCGTAGTACTGAGATGAATGTTTGCCTTCAGCAATTGGATCTTGATCCGCCTCAGTTCCTAACATCTATAGATTTTTTGGTGATGAGTAAAATTTAGTCTTGAAATATAGATGCTATGTGTAGGTGCATGTAAATGAAGGATAATTAGAAATACGAGATAAATATCCTTTAAGTTATTTAACTGTTCCAAGTGGTCCTCAAAAACATCCAAATCAACCGCTGTCCAAGTACAGTAGTAACGATTCAATTTCATCAACTGTATGAGGAAGTTTTAGAATCTTATGAAGAAATATTTGCTGGCTATTGGGGTGAGGATGAGTTTCAGGAATTCCTTTCTTTCTCTTAATTCTGTTGGGATGTTGTTTTTGTATGCATACATGTGTATACACACATAAATTTCTTGGTGAATATATACAGAATCCTTGCATCCATAGACTTAGTATTTTAAAGCAATTAGCTTACATGCAGTTTGTTTCTTCTGCTGCTCAAACAATTAAAAACTGGCACTTCAGTAGGCTGCCATTTTAAATACTGCTTTCTAAGCTTTGGAACGGAGCATGCCGGACACTGCAGGGAAATGTTGGCAGCTTTATGCAATGCAGCGCTGTGTCACCTGGAGAATAACAAAGCATAAAACTCTGCTGTGATTTAGTCCTACTTGGGCAAATACAGTTAATACAACAGTTGTAGAAAGTGTTTCCCCTGCCCCTTTCTTTCTGAGTGCCACTCTGAGCACAGATTGGGTTTTAGTGTTTATTATGGCAGTGGGAGCAGAAGCAAATAACGAACAACGTACTGTGCAGAGGAGGATGGCGAGCAGCAGGGTGCCGGCTTGAATGCCAGGTAGTTCTATCTCAGCAGTCAGAAAAATAATCTTTCATCAAGAATGTAGTCTGTTCTTTGGCAAACACTTTTTTTTTCTTTAATATAAACTTCCCAAAGTCATTTTAATGGTCATTTTTTTAGAAAGAGTGAGCTAAGGCCTAATACTGGCATTAGTTTTAATAGAATTACACTGAAAATGCAGTATTTGTGAGCCTGATTGTTGAGTAGTCATCATCATCTGTTACACTGCTGCAAGCAGGGTAGGGTAAATGGGTACTATGACATAAATACAAATTAATGTAATAACCTTCCCATTCTGGATGAGTCAACAGAATTAACAAACGACCTAATCTCATTTCTCCTTACACAGTTCACAGAAATAGTTCAAAACCAAATGATCTGTCAGGGCTGCCTCCGATAGAAGAAGGGAACAACAAGCATGTCTAAGTTTTGTCTACAAATCTTCCTGTTAGGAAGGAGCTATTTGAGAAAGATGTTGTGGTCACTTATCTGTTGAAGGGATATAGATAAGTGGTTGATTTTTATTTATTTATTTATTTATTTATTTAGCCTAGGAAAATAATATAGCAAAACAAATGCAAGGAAGAATTTATAGCCAGAGGGCCTCTTGATTCTTTGACCAGATTCTGTTCTGTATCTAGTCTATGGCTTGCAAAAAAGCTGCCCTGTTCAGCTTGTGTTGGATTAACTCTCTGAGTCTAGGTGAAAGCTCAAATGAGGAAGCTCCCGTCCGGCTCCACAAGGCTTCCTGCAGTGGCCAGCGCTCACTCTGCAGCGCAAGGGATAAAACTTCCAAAACCATGACCGATTTCCTTTTTGGTGTCAACAGACACTGCAGTCAAATATTATTCTCATATGCTTTTCAGTAGGTGTTTTCCATTGTAATTACTCGGTCTAATGAGTTTCTGTGATTCCTGACCTATGGAATCAACTATGGAATGAAGTATTTGGAATGAATGAAAGAGCTCTGTTCATGATGCTGGGTTGAAGGTATATACTGAATGAATAGAAATAACCTAACTGATTTAGAACAGTGAATAGCCTTCTAGCTTATTTTAAATGTTGATTTATTTTAGCAGCTTGGTTGGTGTCAAGAATCGGAGAAGATGGAGGAAACACGCATGTATGTTTCTGGCTTTACTAGATAGAATGTATACAAACATGTAGTATTAATTACAACAGAATAGGTCAACAGTTTCTAAGTTTTTTTTTTTTTCCATGAAATACTTTTATTTCTGTCCAAACTCTTGAGTAAATAATACCCTGAAATAATTAGTTGTGGTATCTAATTGATATACATCATTTTTAATATTCTTAAATTACTTCCCAAAATTATTTCAGCCATTCAAATTCTGCCACGTAAACAGTGAGTATATGGATAGATTGTTTCAACTTGCAGGATGCCCAGTATTCCAAGATTCAGAATAATATTCTTCAATTGTTCCTTCTTTCCTCAGACTGCTTTTGATTTTGGGAGAAGTGTGTTTGCAGCAGACTTCTCAGCGTTATGATAGTATGTGATCAGGATCTGAGTATAATAGTTTCAGATTTTTGTATTGATTTCCCATGTATTGAAAGTCCTCGGTCAGTATCTGCCACCTCTTGTCAGCAAGAGGATAATATAACTCTGCTTTTTTGTTGTTCAGATATATGTAGCTAGAAGCAGAGGTCTGTAATTGATTTTAACACCTGCTGAAATAGAAGGTTGTGATAGAAGTAATTTACTGAGGATTTTTTCCCCCCTCTTGATGGTGGCTTTTGATGGAAATGTTAATTAACAATTGCATGGGGATTATCAAGCTCTCTTTTGTCATTATGTCCTTACACATTGTCTATAAAAGCCTAGAGCAATCATTTAGGAAAAGTGTGCCTAAATCAATATAACTAAATTAAATCTCCAATATTCCACTCAAATACTGCATCCTGGGAACTGGCTGTTGGGTTGGGAAGATCCTGTGAAAGAAACTTTCAAATGTCAAGTTCAAAGGATAGAAACACGCCTGTAGTCAACAGAAGAAGTGATTATTCCACAGTGCAGTCATGAGAAGTAATTTTGTTTTCAATATTGACTGGGAGGACTGTGTTTTGCCTTTGAAATACTGTATTTTGCCCCTTTTTTCAGGACACCGAAGATCTGATGGTGTTTCTTTTAATGATGTTACTCTAGAATAAAAAAGTATGAAAAAAGCATTGTACAGCAGATAGCAATATGGGCAGCAGGCGTTTTTAACATTATTAGCGTTTTCATCACAGCAATGCTTGGATGAAAAGTAGCATTTTCTGTTTTGTGCTTTCTAAGACTTTGCTGTTTTCCAGAAAAAATATTAGGGGAGAGGGGGACTATTAGCTCAGCTCATCCTATTCATCTTCCTGTCAACAGATGAACATCCCTTGTGCCACCTAAATATTCATATTTTCTCTCAGTAATCATGTTGGTAAGTTAATTTCTATGACAGTCTCTCCAGCTGTCAGTCATTTTCACTGTTGGTCTTCTAATCCTTTCTGATGTGAACACAGTATTCCATATGCTCTATGTGTGGGACAGCTTTAATGTATATACTGTACTTTTATTTTTAATAAATTTCTCTAGGTTGGTTGCATTATCTATTTTAGCTGTAATGCTATATTTCTAATTGCACACAATGCCTATTAGCTTTTCTCAGCTTCATTTCTTTCTACCTTTTTCTTGCCAAGTGAATAATTATGCTGCCAATTATTTTCCCCCTCTCCCATACCCTCAGTGGTTCCAGAATCCCTTAGTTCCTCCGTAGTTGTGATCAGTCGCTCATCCAAGTTACAGTGAAGAAGGAAGCAGTATCATAGAATAAGATATTTAAAAATATTTATTGAGCCATAGATTAATTTCAGTTTGAAGAGGCTTTTGGAACGGATGCAAAATACTCCCCAGCTGCATCTGTGCTCCTGCTCAGGCAGCCCAGGAGGTGGCCCAGGAGCCTGGGCTGCTGCAGAACCTTCCCACCCTGTTCGGTGCCTCTAGTTTGTACTGGAGAGCGCCCAGCCTTTCGGGGCGTCCTCTTTTTGTGCACAATTGTTCAGCTCACTTGGAAGCAGCAGTTATCCAGGAAGGCTTGTAATCAGATAGACCGAGATAGTAATTTAATATAGTATCATGAAATCCTGCTTAGATTTTTGTTTTTCATATACAATAAAACTATTTTTTATAAGTGAAATAAGCTTGCCAAAGACATGCCTGCAGAAAGCTGTTTCTGGTGGATAATTGCACTGTTGGGAAGAAGTCATTATATTCTTCCAATCTGCATGTGCAAAAGGGCTCCGCGCATTGTTGTTGCTGTTTATTATATATGTAGCTGGAATGAAAAAGAGGGAGGAAAATGTTGATCAAATGACCATTCAAGAAAGCTTGAGATTTAAGACCTTTTACAATTAATTACAGTTGCTAACGAAACCCCATTGCAGTGCACAACTGCCACAATGTGTAACTCGGTAAGGCAGCAAGAGGGATCTTGGCTCATACTCCCATCCCTCAAATCCTGTCAAGTAGCTGCTTTTTTTTAGTGAACATTATAGGGATGGTTATAATTCAGGCTATTCCATTCTGACCATTAGGGAGTGGGAATCCTGTCCTGTCCACGTCCTGTCTGGCGTACTAGTAATGTCATCATTAATATAGATTTTCTAGGGGTTTCTTGCCTGCTCTCATAACTCTCACGGTTGTGTGGCAACTAATGGACACTGGGGCAGTTTTCTGCCCGATGGACAGACTGCTTTTGATTTCATAAAGGAAACATGTTGTTTTGAACCACAGTTGATGCTGGAAAATGACTCCTTGAAGGTGCCCAGAAATGTGCTGGTTTGTAATTGAATTTTTGCATTATAAAGATAAAAGAAAAATGAGAAGATGAACATTTAATATAAAAATATATTATTCTGGATTCTTTGAAGACATGGTTGAATTGAGAGGTGATGGTAAAAATTGATAACTCCAAGCATGGGTTATTTGAATGCAATCAAGTATATGTATATTTTGAACTGTTTCTATGATCAGACACAACTTTTGTGTTTGGCCAAGTGCCCAACATCTCTACACTAACAAGCGAGGCTGTGGCCCCTGAAGCTGGGCCTTTGCCTTGGCAGCTATGGGAAGTTATTGCCGGGATTACTCCTGCTTTGTGCTGGCACTTGCCTCCTGGCGGGCGGGCGTGGAGAGACTGCTACATCTGTGCTTTTCTTTCTCACAGTATTTATAGGTAGCAGATGTACCACTGCTTGGAGCATTCCTCATTTTTCTTTCTTGGCCAGTGTGACTGCTCCAAGTGAAGTGACATTGCAAAGACTCTGTCTCTGGGTAGTTGGATTTTTATTCTTTGTAGCTTTGGGGAGCTGCACTAATGATGCAGCAGTCAAGGATCCTATTGGTGACAACAGCTGGCCTAACTGCGAAGCGTTGGCATCCTCAGCTGCTGATCTCAGGCTTCTCAATTTCTATTGCATTGACTTAATTGCTGATTTAAAAGGTGAAAATCTGTAATATGGGGGGGAAAATGATTCCTTTATATACTAATAATATCTAAAAATGCATAATTGCTCCAAATATATGATTGAGGAAAGGTATTTGCCGGTGTGGAAATTCTAAAACTGACAATCATTTGTTCACAGCACTTGAAACATTCCTGAGGCTTTGAGGTTCTTCCCTGCATTTCTAACGGGAAATGATTACCATCATTTTCAGTGTTGTTTGCTTGCTGCTTTGGCAGCAAATGGAAGAATATTAATGCTTTGCCATGGTCCAGTTTCTTGTGGATTTCTGTGTCTGACATTTGCCAAAATTTTCAGTCTTCTTCCTTCTTCAGTGTTTTAGGGTTGTAAATGGAAAGTTCATTTGTTCCTAAGCAAACAAAAAAATAACTCTTGCAGATGACAATACTGGGGCAACCACAGCACATGTACATAAATAGTTAACAGTAGAAATTCTTAGATTCCCATTTTCTTCCCTGTTGCTATTGTAATGTGAGCTATAGAATTCTACAAATGTCAGTGTTTTCAGAGTCTCAGGTTGACTTTCTGGATGCTCCTAATCAAATATAATTCCTCAAATTTGGCTCACCATATGATTAGAAGATGGCTTTCCATATGGTATGGTCTGAAAAGATTTGATTCACTTTGCCTGTAATGTTGCATGTGGCCTTGCAGTTGAAACAGGGCTAATTTGCTGAGCTCTTCATCTTGTTCCTGAAAGACTCGGTGTGGGAGGGTCTAATACAAACAGTCCCTTGTGCTGAGCTGCTAGAAGGAGGGTCTGCAGGCAGCCGGTAATCTGTAGAGTAAACTGAGGCGAGAATGTTCCTAGTTCTGATTTTACTGAAATTACAAAGATGAATAGGGTATGAAAGAGACTTGCCACAAAAAGGAACTGCCTGAATTTTAATCAGGGTCAAGTTGTTGAACACAGCTGTGACAGATGAATGCAAAATTTAGTAAAGTACCTATTGTAAGGCTCTAAATTAGATGTCTCGAGCAATTGACATATTACTTGGCAGTGTAATCAATCTGGGTTAAACAGTTGCACATAAATTAGTGTTTTTGCAAACTGTTCCCTGAGATACAGCTGTCATCTGACAAATTCAGTTTTAAGTTATCTGCAAGATAAAAGCTTACTCCTTGCTCTTCATAATACATTTGCAAGAGGTTAAGAAAACATATGTTTCTGGCCCTAATTACCTTTAGATGATGAGCTAGAATAGCCGCAGTATCTAGTGTTTCAATAAGACATATGCCCATACATAACGTGTAAGCTTAACTTAGGGAGTTGTTTCCTTTCAGTTGCTAGCATCTATATACATCCAAAAAAAATACTTTGATGGTGCAAGATTGTTGTCTTTCTGAACAGCTACAGGTACATCAAGGACTTATTTTTCCTTTACTACAATCTCAAAGTAAATTTTAAAATTATAAATGCCAAATAATCTTAGATTAAACTGCATTTCCACTGCCAACCAACCAATGGCACAAGTAATACTAGGTTTAAAACTGGGAATCATCAGTAGCTTAACCAATCTTAAAAAAGAGGAGATAGAAACTGTGTTGTTTAATTATAA
Organism: Crypturellus tataupa; assembly: GCA_034781795.1. Taxonomy (NCBI): domain Eukaryota; kingdom Metazoa; phylum Chordata; class Aves; order Tinamiformes; family Tinamidae; genus Crypturellus; species Crypturellus tataupa. The sequence goes on along the minus strand of JAWLRI010000032.1, from coordinate 3,707,282 downwards.
ATGCATAATGGTATATGCATTTTCAGGCTTGGGTTTTTATATCCAAGTAACATTTACACAAAAAGGAAGCGGTCTGACAGGTGAAACTGAAAAATAAACAGGAGATGTTGAGGATGTTTACATTTTTTGTTCATTTTTACATATGAAATAGGGATAATACTAAGTTATTTTTATTTTAAACAGCTAGTGTGTGTTATACAAAGAGTTATGTCTTGGTGATGTGAATATGAAGAGTAAGGTGTGTAAGGTTAGTGTGTTTTCTGAAAGTTTAAATGCACAAAACGCACATCTCTATACCTTTTACATTGTGACAGAAATATTATTGGTATGGTTATCAATATTGCTCCAGACAATCACTATGCTGACATTAGCAACAAATATTAGGACCACAGTATATGCAAGATTTGAAAAAGTAGGGAAGTATATATTTATCTGCACTTTCTTTTTTTTTTTTTTTTTTCAAGTTACAATCGCGTGAAAACATCTTTTTAAGTGTTTTTAAGTTAAACGGAATCATCTCTCTCTTCACAAAAAGATAAAACCAATCAGATACTACTTAGAAATTGCTTTCTCATTTTTAAGGTCGTGTTCCTAGCTAAAACATACAAATAGCTGAAGAAGTCAGTTGCTGGTCAGGGAAAGTAAACATTGGGATGCTTAGCATTAATGAACACTTAAAAATAAAACTATTTTCCTTCCTTCACACCTTAAATGCTCCCAAAAATGAATGTTTAAAAAATGAAACCTTTTAGCCATTCATATCAGATGGGTAGATGTGGTAGAAGCAATGATGATGGACAGATCTGCAGGATTTCCTGTCTTTGCACAGTGCACATGTGTGTCTCAATTTCTCAGTGCCTGATTTAATTTGGATTTTTTTTTTTCCTGTTTGCTTACACGGTGCCTTTTTTCCTGGCAGTTTTATGTTGTGATCAAAAAACAAGTCATTCCTCTAATCACATTATTATGTGATTTTCTCTGAACTTTTCCCCTTTTCTGGGTAGGACACTTTCTTAGATAGCCCAAATCTTCTATGATTATTCTAATACCTGTATCCTTTACATGTCCTGTAGATGTACTGAATTTAGAGAATGTGCTTTGCCTTGGAGGAGACTGCTGACAAGTCAGCTATTACCAGATTAAAAGCATTTTAAAGCAACTCTCCTGCTTTTTGCTTCTAAAGAAATTGGGTAGTTTATGGTAGTAATTTCAAATGATATTATAATAATTCTGTGACCTGTGAGAACAGTTTTAAAAAGGAGGGAGAGAAGGAAAAGATTGAGGCGTGCTTTCCTGATGATGATGATGGCTTAACCCCTCGATTTTTAGCAGTGGTGGTACTATATTGACCTGCTGAACATAGAACTACAGAAACAAATCTGAAATTACAGCTCTCGTTGTCTCTGGTGGCACAAAATCTGCACAAATTCTCCCAGTTTTCTGTCCCTGAGTTCTTCAGAAATTTGTTAGAGTTGGAGTCTAGTGCTGTGTTTGCTGACCTCTAACCCATGTCTGGTGGATATTCAGAGGAAGTCATGTTGCCTCATCTTTTCATTAGGCCTAGTTTTGATCTTGCTAAGTAGAGATCACTTGGTCATAGGTGAGAGTAATATAGAAACTTAAACCAAGATGCTGTTGCTTTAGTGCTGTGTCGTACAGAAAACTTAGCTGAAAACCCGTCCTCTTCTGCCTCTCCCTGTGTTCGTAGTTTCTGTTTCGTATATAAACAAGACGTCACTGGCATTTATCAGCCTTTGGAAATTAAAGCCTCCATTCCTTTCCTGTTCTAAGAAGAGAAACTGTAAGTGTTTGCTTTTGGGGAAGATATTCCTCGGAAAATTAAAATGCAAATGAGCAGTAATAACAGATGGGGGGTTCTACAATGTCATGAAAGGAAGGCAATTTTCCCAGAGAATGAAAAATGGAAAAGAGCTGTTACAGTACAATTATCTCAAATAAGGTACTCTTCGGCCGTAAGATAATGAGTGACATTTTATGTTTTCTGAGTAGATTGTTCAGCCTTTTAAATTAACACTGAAATTGCAAGCCAACAAGCAAAAGTCTAATAATGTCAATTTATAAGTGATGTAATTTGCTATTAGTGTCCAAATCTGGGCTGATTTTTGGTAGATTCTGATAGGGCCACCTACCTCTTATAGCCCAGCTGGTGGTGAATCTTCCTGCTGTAGCCTAGTTAAACTGGTCTTGCATTTTGGAAACAGTCTGCCACAAACACTGAATAGATCTTCTAAAAACTTCCCACACTTGAGAAAAAACAAGTCATTGAAAATTATGTTAGCTTTTAGCTGGATTATTTGCCTTTGGCATCTACAAGATCTTAGAGAATTGTCTTTTTCCTTAAGCCTTCTTGCTAAATGTTAGATGGAGGGAAGATGCCAGCAGTAAAGGCAGCAGTGACACGCCAGTGTAAATTAGGTAGGATTTATGGCAGGTTACTATGATAGCAGACCAAACTCATAGTGCATATATAGCATCTCTAGCAGCTTTGTTTCAAATTATCATACGGAAACAGTTCTCCAGGACAGATGTTCAGAAAGCTGCAGCAAGATGCTAAGATCAAAAGTTTTTCTGCTTTTAAATTGAACAAAAAAGGTGTGTTATTTTTCCCTGCAGTCATTTTAGCATTATTGTTCTGTGCTCTTGTGTTCAACATTTCCTCTAGGTATTTCTTATATGCGAGTACTTTGCTTCATGCTGTTTCTGACCAAAACTTTACCTGTACTTTTCTCCAGAGTACTGTGATCTGACATGTTTTTTTCCATATGTTACAAGATACACTTGGTGACATAAATTCGGATCCTGAACCACTGGATTAATCTGACATTTACTCCCACTGCCAGGTGAAAAATCCTGTATCAAGGATAATACTAAAGTGGGGGGAGAAGGAAAAAGGTCAGGAGAAGTCCATGGACAACAAAGCTTTCGGGTGTTACACAGTGCTACCTGCTTTGCTTTCCTTTTGCTACAAAGTTGTCAAGTGGGTATACTGCAATTCCATAAACTGTGATTTCTAAAGCATTTGGGTAGTATTTTGCATCAAATATGCGATTTCAACATGAGTTGAAAATACTAATAAATTACTCATGAATAGGCTAGATCTTGAAAACAGCAATAAACGTATCTATGTAGTCTAGAGGGTAGAAACAGGCTTCATGGCACCCCTGTGTAACAGAAGGAGCAACTATAAATCGTTCAGGATAAAAGTTGAAGTCTGTTGTGTTGATGAGGAAGGTGCGCATGTGTTGTGATTCAAAGAGAGGACAGCTATTAATATGCCAAACATGCCACTTCCTCTATTTCTCCACAAGAATTTAGGTTCCTAGCAATCATTAGGAATATTGTATTTGTAAGAACTGCAGGAACCAGCCCCTAACAAGTACAAATTGCTCTAAGAATGAGTGGAGTTGTCTTGACTTTTCTGAGAACTTGGTTATGCTTTTTAGTTTTCCTGCTGCTTGCCAATGGTAATGACAGGATCCCTGAGAAACTGGTGGTGATTCTGACACTTTTTCAAGAAAGTCCTAGTTCCCTTTCATTAAGCAGGCTTTGTCAGTGACGGACCTGCTGCAACTGGATCAGTCAAATCAGTTAAAAATGTGGCACCATTCCGTTTTGATGTGCAGGCAAGACCCCTTTTGTAAGCTGTCAATACTGGTTCCAAATATATTTTCTTGAAAGCTTTTTGGATAAGGTTTGATATTTATTTATTTGTTTTAAAATTCTAATTTCCCAGAATTACCAAGTCTTAGAAGTATGCTTCCATTGCACTAAATATGCTGATTTCCCCCATGTGATGTTTTTCTGAATCCACTGCTACTTTACTTTTTCACTGTTAAGAATATAATCTACATTTTATTAATTAATTTATATTGTAATTTGAAAGAAGTGCGGAAAATATAGTCAACAGTGATTTTCAGCAGAATGATAGTCATTGATGAATAAGAGGAAGCATTTCATATTAAGTGGTGGTTTTTTGATGTATTATTTAATTCATTTCATGCCACCAAATAGGTAATTCTCTTTTTCTGACAAATTAGTTTTTGCAGTCACTGTTTCATTGATTTTGCTTGGACACGTCAATATGCCTGTGCTGAAATGAGCAGAACTTGCTCATTTGTCTTGGTAAGACTGAAATGGTGCCACTTTGTCTCCTTGTTCTATCCAATTCACCAGTCTGTGACAACCCTAACCTTTTATCATTTAATAAATCTTAGAAGTTTTCCTTCAGGCTCTAAGCACCTGGACTGCTTTGTAGTTACTTGCTTTGAGTCTGTTTGTTGGTTTAAGCATAAGCACACGTATTCAAGGCTTCTGTCAGTCTGTTAAAGATAGCTCCTCATCTGCCTATAAAAGTAGGGAACTACTTAATTGAAAACTGCTGATACTTTCCTTGTGTGCTGTTGTGGGATTTTCTGTTGTAAGGTCCGTTCTTTTGTTTACCTGATAATACAAAGATTTAAAAAAAAAAAAAAAAAAAAGGCAAGGTAAAATTTTGCTCTGTTGGTTTTTGAATTTAGAAAAGGAAAAAGATGGGTCTTAGTACCCCTATACTCAGTGGAAGTTAGCTTGAACGTAGACAACTCTGAGAAATCTTCTTTAATATGCTAATAAAAACTGCTTGGAGGAAGATACACTTCTAGCTATGTGAAGTGGATTTGGGACCCTGTGAAGCTCAGGGCTGTTCAAATTAGGATGTCTAAACTGCTTAATTAGTTTTGTATCCAAGTCAGTGCAGTCATTTTGCAGAGGCAGGCCCTCGGAGCTGAAGTGATAAAAGCCAGGTCGGGCGGAAGGATGTTTTCGTAAAATCACTAAGCCTTTTATCAGGTTCTGTGTTTTCTTGCCTTAGACACCAAATAATTTGGTGGTCTTAAAATATCACGAGTTACTGACAAGTGTTCTTTCAAGCAGTCACCACCAATAGTATGTTATCTTAGTATAGGTTATTTTTCTAGGAAGGAATATTTTGAGTTCTTGAGCCTGAATTATAAGTGTGTGTTGTGGCCATAACTTCCTTGCCTGGGGTTTCTCTCCTTGTTAGAATCCATCCTAGCAGCTACTGCTTTTGAGCTTAAAGCAGCAGGAAGGATCTTCTTTTCTTGAAGATACTGGCTTACTAGACACCATTAGATGTAAGAAAGACTTGAGTTTCACCCTGCATAATATGCAGGGTGTTAGGGATTGGTTTTATGTCCTGTGATATAAGGCTGATACAATACAGCGTAAGATAGTTACTCCTAACTTCTTTCTCTTTGCCTTTGAATCTGGTAGAGCTACTGTCGAGAAGTGTGTTATTAAAATCAGAGGAATTTTTTCTTTCTTTTTGTAATGGATATCAGGAATGAATATCAAGCAAGCAAATACAGTAAGAACGGCATCACACTATAATGAAAGACATGTGATTTACATTAAGAAAGTATCCTTTCAAGAGACATTAGTAGTCAAAGGTCATGTTCTTTGTAGACTCAACTTGACAAAACTGTAGCTACTGTTGGTGATAGTCTTATTTTCAAGGAACAGATTGTACTAGATGTCCTCCAGATGTTCCCTCCAGCCATCTCTACAATTCTATATCTTGTTTTCATTCTAGATATGCCTAAGACTATAGGAGTCATTTTCTCTCCATAGATTAATAGAGAGAAATAGTATGAAAGTAATAAATCTGTCATTCTCTCTTCCAAAGAATCTTGGAGGTTAGAGTCTCTTCCATAGAGTTATGAAAGAAGTTCAGATCTTCTCTTCTGCGTTCTACCTGGATGCTCTAATTCCATGGTACTACATCAGAAAGATGGTGAATTGTGACTTTTGCATATGTTGAAGAGTTTGTGTTATTTTTCAAAACAGTTATCCTCATTCAGAATGAACTGCTAAGTGCAACATAACATAATTTGTAATACTGTAATACCTCATCTCAGCAGGGGTTGGGGGGGAAAGAGGAAAAAGAATAAATACATTCTAGTGCATATAGCTGTCAAACTGATAAGTATTACCGAGAGTTTCTTGCTTTTTGCATAGTTCTGCTTTATTACCATAAGTGACCATTTTTATTAAAGAATATGGATATTTACTTATGCACAGTCCTGAGAACTTGGTAATAGTTCCCAGCCAACTAACATCTTTGTTCTGTATAGCTTGAAGTAGTGTGGGTCAGTGAGACTTGAAAGTGAGAGTAGGCTGTGAAGCTTTACAGGAAGCTATTCTTGGTGTTGTGGAAATCTTTTATGAGGAGTTTGAGATGTATTTTTGCTAAGCAGTAGGTAGCTAATAACCATAAAAGTGATCATGTACATACAATGAAGTCCCTCTCCATTTTCCTTCTAAAAGGAATGAAAATGAGATGAAGTAAAAGATGAAAGGGCTTGAATGCACTAGTTTTCTATTAGCATTAGGTAACATTGTTCCTATAGCTTTCCCATCAAAGGACATTGTTCCCATTTTTCAGTGTCCACCAACTGTTTTTAGTTGCTTTTCCTGTCACTGTCTCCTCTTCCCTTAGACTTCTAGCTTTAATTTTCTTTGGGTCAAGAAGCCAAATTCTGAAGTATTGTATATTACCTGAAATGTGTATTACAGTCTCAAAAATAACTGTTAAACGTAAGATTATAAGGACTGAATGTATCTTCTACTTCAAAGAAGGCTCATGTATCACAGTGTACATTGAAAATCAGTTGTGTAAAGTTTGAATCGGATGATTTACTACTTGATAGTGATGAAAGAACTACTGTTCAATTGAGCAGTCCGTTACTTTGAGAGGGACTTAATGTGAGAAAGACACAGGGCTTTAGATACCAAAAAGCAAAACGTATAAAATACGCATTATCAAAGACTTCCAAAGCACCTGATTTTATTAAGTGGAATCCCAGAATGCAACAAGCAATCTTCAGATATTGGAAAGAAGCATTATCTAATGGGAAACGCGTTAGAGTCTGTCTGTCTTCCAAAATAGCCAATGACAAAACTCTTGTGGTATCAATGTCAGCTTTGCCACGTATAAATATTGTAAAAGAAGCAGTACTGTTCTGATTAATAACTCATGTGTTACAAGTGGCAAATTAATTATGATGCATTTTCTGTGTGAGAAACTTTGAACTTTTCATCTTATTAGTTCCTTGATATTTAAATAAATGCATATAGAGATAGAAATTAGAAGATGTTAGAGAAATTATATTGAGAAAATATTTGCAGTATTCTGTAAATATTTAGATATTTCTAGAAAAAATAGTAATTTTTTGCTCTTAAAACAGCAGAGTACTGTTTTTCCATTTCTCTCAGTAAAATTGTAGTTAGGCCTTATTGTTTCCATTCTAGTTACATCTCTGCCTTCAAGGGGATGATGCATGTTAGACTTGTGATTTTTCAAATCAGCTGCTTCCTCCAATACAAATGTTTGAGAGTCTTTTCATGGACTCTAAGACACTTAATTCGGAGGCAGTTTTCTGCAAAAGCTTTTCATGATTAATGTGAGCTGAAACAATGTCAATAATACTTACACATACAAATTAGGGGAATAAATAGACAGGCAGTGCATTTTGCATTAATAATTCTTTTTATCTCAGTAAGGGGCATAACTATTTAAGAATCTGATAATGCCCATTTGGAATCCCAAAAGGCAAGAATATTCAGCAGAGGCAAAAAGTTCGTGCTGAATAGCAAGGGCTGGCTCAGTGCTGTTCTCATGCATAGTAATGTGCTTCAAGGGCACCTGTTGACTTCTGTTAGCATCCTACTGTCCTGGTCAAAGGCTGTGTGGATACTGTATTTACCAATGCAGTCTCATTTGTAGTCTCGTTAAGATACATGTGAGGCTTATTTAAGAATTGAGACGTTTGCACGAAATTTGTGTACCATTCAACTTGTAATACAGCTACAGACTTGGAAGTTACTTCTCCTTTGATGATATGGCAGTATTGCCAAAAGGGTCAAATAAAGGAACATTTTTTTTTTTAGAGTGGATTTGGCCGTTGCCTAGAGACGTGCTGGGGTCTCCATCGTTGGAGATGCTGAAAAGCTGTCTGTCCTGGGTGCTGGGTTGCTGGGTGACCTGCTCTAGATGATCCTGCTTGTGTGGGGGGGCTGGACTAGATGAGCTCTCAAGGTCTCTTCTGATCTCAAATGTTCTGTGATTCTGTGAAATTATTATGAAATACTAGTGCGTGCAAAATGGTAGAACAATTAAGTGATTGAATATCTTTTTAATATCTTAGTTTTTTTTTTTTTTTTAGCTATGGGATGTGAACAGTATGTACAGTGAATATTGTGTAGCTTGTAATAGCAAAACCTATTGCATTTCCAGTGTCATAAATTTCAACACTGATACAATGTTTACACATGAGCATGCCCTTTCAGGTTTCAATTTTGTCATTTGAAAGGTCTGCTCAGTTGTGTACTGTTTTCCAGTGAACACTGTGACATGTAAAAGTTAACATTTAAAGCTAGTTATCAATCTGGAGCGTGTGAAGTAAATACATCTTTACTGCTGATGTAAAGCCTCGTCTATGTTCACTGAGATTACTTCATCCAAGCAAGCTCAGAGGCAGAAACCTTGAGCTGTTTTCCTGGATCATCTATTGACAGTTTCTTGACTTGAACCGAACTCCCTAAACACAATAAGACTGTGATCTTTATACCAAATTTATGTTCTCAATACTAAGATCTTTCAAAGAGTATTTTTATCTTGCATATATGGTATTTGAATAGTCTGCTATTGCTAACCTCTTTCAAAGGGTAATACTAGTGCTTAAGTTGTATGTCATAGCTGAGAGTGTGAAGGTTTTTCTGTGGTGTGGCATGTTTGTTTGGAGGAAAAAAAAAAAAGTGTGTATGGGGAGCTCGCCCTCATATTGAGACAAATATCTCTCTATTCCTCCTCGGTGTGACAGTCAAGAATCATTGTGTCAGGGGCTCCTGACTGAAGTTCCTGCTGATGCTGCTTTTGTGGAATCCTGGTCTTGCATTACTGTTTCTGAGAACAGTTACTGTTCATAGACAGCCACATGGTGCATGCAGAGGCCTGTGTAAGAACATACGCAGGTTTTGACTCAGATGCATCAGAAGTTTTAAAATTAGAAGGCTAAAGTAGATATCATCCCTTGCACCATCTCATTCAAGTTGTAATATTTCAGGACAAGATTGCATGGTAAATATTACTAACCTAATGCTGTGGGAGTTACCATACATACATATATACCTGTATATTGTAATGGCTTCTACTCAAATAGGTACTGATTATGTTTCATACAAAAAAAAACCCTTTATGCTACTAAGTTTTTTTCTTTGAAAATATTTATGTAAGTAACTGGAGGAAAAAAAGAAAAGGATATTCCAGAGGCCATCAGTTATTTCAGAAGGAAACAATTATTCTGAAATTTTGCTCATTAAAAATGCACTGTTAATATAACATTTTGTGGGATAATTGGTAAATCCAGTTGTAAACTTTTCCTTTTTAAAAAAAATGCAAATCTCAAAGATCCTGAGACTAAAATATGTGTAGCTCCAAAGCTGTGTGCTATACAGAGAGAATGCTTCAGCAATTTGAAATTTGGCACAAATAGATCTAACCTTGAACTATTTTATTAATGTTATTCCAGATCTCCCAAGCCCATGAAAAAATGTTCTCAGGATATATCATTACCTGATAACATGGACCAAGCCTCGGGGAGTGTTAAGGATGTATGTCCCGCAAAGACAGAAGTAAGTTCTTGTTTTGTTTTTCTTTGCTTTGTTTGTATTCCTGATTGTATTTAGGAAGGTATGCATGTATACCCTCCTGTAAGTTCCCTTCTACCTCTACCTGTACCAGAATAAATCAAAGCAGTAGTTTGCAGCCCTTCCTTTGACTCCAGGGAAGGGTACCCATCGCAAGTTTTGTGAACATTCGGATTTTTTTCTACCATTCTCTCTCTGCTTGATGCTGAGAGGCATTTACTCATTGTGAACTAAGCACTCATAACAAGGGACGTAGAGGGAGGTTGAGAAAAGATGGCTTTGAACCTGATGAATGTGACTGAGATGTTTACGAACCTGCCTCAGATGACTTAATTAGCCAAACCACCGTAATAGTGACTCAATGTTATACTTAATAGCAGGGCAGTCTCTATCGGACAAATGCAGTTAAAGTACTTGGAGTTCTTGCCAGCCTCTCAAGTCATGTTTCCTGTTTGACTTTACTCACCTCATTGGATTAATGGTAACAAAACAGAACGCTACACAGTTTGCCTGGTGTGCATCTACTGCTCCTCACAGCAGTCCTGTCAGTTCCATTTAATGAAGCTGCAATGGCTATGACTAATTTATTCGAATTTTAAACTTAGATATTTGCTTATCAAAATATGAGGTGGATATCGTATGGACTAGCTGCTACTCAGTATGATCGAGTACTAATGCATTACCAGTGAATATGAAAATATGGGTTTTAGTTGCAGTTTAATTTACATATTTCAGTGACTATGTTATACACTTTTGAAAAAAAAAAGATTTGAACTTTCAGTGGGAGAGCCAAATACAAATTGTGCATGCTTAAAGCTTAAAACACAAATGCAAGCATTGTTTTTGGATAACTCAATAAGTGCCTGATTGATTTAAACAGTGGGATGATAGCATTATAGACTCTCCCTAGAGTATAACATAAAGTTTCCTTTCTGTTTTGCAGTAGTGCTGTATGGTGTGGCTCATGATGCTGTAAGGTAAATAATACATTAGAAATAACTTTCTTTGGAACTCATAGGTGGGCCAAGTGCTCTGAACGTTATTTTGGGTTAGAGTAGATGTTGTATTTCAGCAACGAATTTTGATATCTGATAGGCATTTCTGTACGCATGCTATTCATGTTTTAACTAAGCAGTGTAAAATCCTTCATGATTGGCTCTCTGAGGTGTAGTTTAATTAAGTGTTGTAATTCTTGCTTCTTTTAGATAGTCTCAAGTGCTTTGCAACTTTAGAAAAAGTAATACACGCATCAGGGAATTAACATCCATCAAGTTTGAATTTCATTTCCCACTCTTTCTTCATGTAGAAGTGTCTAGAGAGCCTTTTAATTAAATGGCAGGTACAACACTAATGAGAATTGCTGCAATATTGGGTAGAAAACAGATGGAAAGTTATAGAACTATATGATCCTAAGTTCTAAATTTGGGTCTGTTGACTTAGTACCCTTTAACAGTGACAACTTTATCTAAAATGCAAAAGGAGAATAAATTATTTCTTTCCTTGACAAGCCATCCCGTACTTATACTATGGAATATAATTTGGTATCATGCCTTTTCCATGTTGTTCAGGTTCCCGAATTGTACTTAAAAGGTGAGAGGGCACTATTGCACATTAAGAAATTCCCAGGGGAACATTCTGAGGTGTCACCTGCTACGTTGGTTCTGGGCTCCGATGCCCTTCCTGCTGCTGAATGCTGTCTGGGCAGTTGAGAGGGGCCTTCCAGGGGGTTAGGTAGTTGTGGAGTGATCTATTGCTAAGCTTCATTGCAGTATATCCATCTACAGGGTCCTGTCAATTGCAGGATACATCTTTTTGAAAATCTGGTATTTTTTCCTCTGCAATAGACACTTTTTTAAAAGACCAAATATTAGTATGCCTAATTAATACAGTTAATGCTACTTTTACTGGAACCTCTGGCAAAACTTCAGTGCCTACCTGGGAAACAAGAATTGATTGGCTTCAGTGTTCAACTTCAAATACACTGACCCGTGTGGCGCTGCCGGCCTTCTCCATGTTTCGGGAACAGCATAAGCAGAGAGCCCTCCTGATGCAGTTTTGCCTAGCTGTATGTTGTGGGAAGGGAGGCTGCTTTGGGCACGTCGGAGCTTCATCTGCTTGTCCAGGCTCTGTTTTTTTTATGCATCCATGAAACTAAAAGCCCTAGGAAAGGCATTTCAACTTTTTGTTTTCATAGGGGAAATAACCCTGTTTATGTGAACAATTCAAAACATTTAATATAATTGGCAATTAATAGAACTACTTGGTCATATCTCAATTATCCAAGATAACAGGGATTGAGAACAGGAGATAATTAAGTGTGATAAAAAAACGCATTTAACTTTAGGCTTATAAGAATATACTCAGTAAGATCATTTTTGAAGAACGTGTAAGCGATTTCCCATGGAGAGCAGAGGCAGCATGAAGTGGCAGGAGGCAGAACGGAGGCCGGCGCAGGCGCTTCCCTCCTTGCCCGCAAGCAGGGAGGCTGCGCGGAGCAGCCGCTGCCTGACCGCGCACGGCCCAGATTCACTGGCGCGCTGGCTACAGCGTTAGGCTGACAGATATAATGACGAGTCATAATTAGAGGTGAAGCAGTAAACGCAGAAGAGGATTAATGCAAATGCAGATATTGAAGAGGGCTTGCTAATCATAAAACTGTTGCTGTAACTACCGAGCACAGAATAAAAATCTCTGTTAATTATGTGCCATTATGTCTGCTCCACTGCTCTTGTAACTATAACGTGTGCCAAAGGCATGCTTCTGTCTTTAAGTGGATTATAGGAAAGGTTAGAAAGCACTCTGCACACTGATTTCTTCTTTTGTTGCATAGGAACAAACACTGCATACTGCCGAGTCAGTCTCTTTTATATGGTATCCCAGAAGGTATGTTTTCTTCCTCAAGAATGCAAAAGCATCAATTAGCATTCACTGAAACATACAGCACAAATCCAGACATGCAAGAGGGAACCGTCTGTTTCATGGTCAGGAGATTGCATTGCCATCAGGGTCTGCGTTGAAGGCCACGCTTAGTCTTCACACACAATCGCTGGCCAGAGGTGTGCAGTACAGCCCTGCTCCTAACAAAGCCAAAGAGAAAGAAATGAGTAGAATAACTTACATTTTAGGACACTGCAGTAGCAATGAATGTCAGCCATTTTGAACAATCATAATTAGTTTTTTAAAGTAAATTAAAATGGTACTTGTCATGTAGATATATACATATTTGGGTAAAGTTGATCATTTTGCAAAGGGATGTTTAATTGAGGAGTAATTTAAGTAAAATTTTAAGAATTTTAGTGATTGTATTTCAGTCAAAACCAACAGTGCTCTTGCACACAATATAACATTCCCTGTTGGTGCTTCTGTCTAACCTATTTAACTCTGTGGTGTTGTGTGGGTTTTTTTGTGTGTGTGTGTGTTGTATAAACGTAGAGCAACTGAAGAGGGGGGTGATGCTGCTTTTTTGTTTTCAACTTATAATTTTATGAAAATTAGTGTACTTTAAAATTTAACCAAAAATAGTTTCTAGATGTCTGTGAATCATGTCAGTCAATTCATAAAGAGGAAAATAACTTCTAAGGTGTTTTTTGTTTGTTTTCACCAATTATGAGATTCAAATGGATTAAGTACTTGATTTTGTGTTCAGGTTATCAAAAGCTTTAATCTTAGGAATACTTTTGATTTTCAGGAGTAGAAAAGCATTGAAGGACAGATAAAATGAATTCTGGATACCCCTGGACATTCCAACAGATTTCATAGAAACCTGCGTAGAATGCGTAGAATGATTTAGGTATTTAACTTGGTCTAGCACACAAAAAATAGACTACTCTTTAAGAGTAACGGTTTTGAGAAGTCATTGTAGTTTACTGATCTTAAGGATCACTTAGGGTCAAAAAGTATCCTAAATATTTTTAAAATTCCATCTAATAATTTGCAGAATTTTCCTTCAGTCTCTTCCAAAACAAATTACAGGATGCATTGCCTTACGGGGTGGATTTATATAGCTACATTAGTCATCTTTGAAAAAACATATTTAATTAGCCCATAGGCTAGATTTTATTCAAATTTCATTGACACAGATACAGGTCTGGATCCATTCCTTTTAGACAGGCAGGTCTGCAACTAGCCCAAATTTCATCTCTTTACAGCAGTTTATGATAAAGGATTTATTTACCTTTAGTAAAATAAGTATGTAATTCTTTGTGGCTTAATGAAAAGGGAATTCTGATTTCAGTATTTTCTGTCTAACCTCTGTGTAGGGTATGTGGATATAAAGAGATAAGGCCAGGGTGGATCTTACAGGGGAGAGAATAGTACTTTCTGATTGTCTCTTTGACAGTCCAGTTAGAGGAAAAAAGGCTGTTTTAATGTCTCTCTGCTGGTGACATGCAAGCTGGTGACATGCAATGCTTTTTCAAGGGTCATTTGTATGTTTAAAACTGGAGACCCCTAAAGTCATTGAGTATGGTATGTGACCTCCACGTTTACTATGCCATGGAAGCATTTCTCCAGTGCCCCTGTAGTCTGTGGTGATCCTTCGTTCATTTGAGGTGAATGTGTTGCAAGGGAACTTGAGAATGATGCATTGCTTATTTATTAATCTATAAAAATAGTGTCTGAGTTACGTGGTGATAACTCTGAGGACGAGTTGGTTAAAACAGTACTGATGTGGGATTTCTGCCTTACAAGGCTCCACAGCTATTCATTTTTAATACTTCTCACTTAGCAAGTGGAGTAGAATAGTAAATGTTTCTGAATAGTAATTACTATATAATTATAAATGAAGGGAATAATTTGCATTTTTATATCTTTAACTTTAAATTTGATGTGCTACTACTAGGTTATATTCAGCTGATAATGTGAAGCAATATATGCAAGGAAATGCAAATTTAAGGCTTAGTCTATGTTTAAATACTGTCAGGACTCCTTAAGGATAACGTCTTTAGTGTTTAATATCCTTATTTGCACACAGGGTGCAAATTGCCTCCAGTGTAGCTGTGCGGTTAATTTGGACTTCTTAATGTATCTAACTCGCCCTATCATGCCCGCTTTACCCTTCTGTTGTTTCTCCAACAAGGATATTGCAAAATGCTTGTAGAAAATGCTAAAATGTTAAATTTAATCAGTTCTCCATTGGGAGCCTTTAAATAACATAGAGTACAAGATCTGTGCTCTCCATAGTCAAGGTGTGAAAGAACATGCCTTTCCTCAGCCTAGTATGCCAGTGCAGGGAAAAGAACCCTAGAAAGCAAGCCTCAAGTTCATAGGCACATAGGGCAAGACAGTTTTATCAGAGGCCTGGGGTAATAGCAGAAGGAAGATCTTTTTATGATGAGTGTTTTGGGTAGCTACCAACACTGAAGAGTGCTGGATTCAAGGTTAGGCAGGGACTGCAGCTGATGCACAGATACAGGTTTTCAGAAATTTTTAATGCTAGTGTCAGTAGTTTTGGAAATACTTCTACCAAGAATGGCTTCTTAAGCACTAAAGCAAAACAGCATTTGGTAACTTTTTGAGATCTGGTCTTTTATCCTGCATACTAAAATAAATCAAAGTAATTGTGCTTGTATCACAGAGGTTATAGTCCTCATAGCTAAAGGAGATCAAATCAGTCCCTTCATTTGCAGTCAGAAGCTTTTACCTTCTGCTGTCCATGAAGGCCTGAAAGAAGGGCAGTTGTTTTATTCCCAGGTTCCTTTGAAGCAGCCTATTTTAGTACAGTCATAAACACTTCTTGTAAGGAAGAGTAAGTTGTGTGTGCGTCAGTCTGGACCTGAGTAGGCAAGTAGTCTTGAAGTTTCTCTGGACCAAAACTGAAATATGTCTGGTCTATATTTCTGCTTGAATAGAGCGAGGGGTGGAAAAAAAAAATGGGACAGGGGTTTATCATCAGTGGCTTAGGGAATTTGGGAGGCTTTTGAAGAGCATAGCTAGGGCATTAAACTCAGAGAAGTAGCCATTTGTTTTATTTGTTCCGGCAAACAAAAAGCATTGGAAATAACAGGATTGTATTCTCTGTATATAATGTGTGTATAAAGACTATACATTACCTGAGAACCTATAACTTTTTTTTTTCCTCATTGGCAATATTGCTTTTTTCTTATGTGATTCTTAAATATTTGTGAAGGAAGTTTTTATTGATATGTACCCTCTTCAATTGCCTTTGAAGTTACTTTACTGTTGAGCATTAGACTTAATATACACAGCAACATAATGTCTTTTGCATTTCAGTCACTTGTATTTGTTCTATGCCTGATGGAGCATTGATTATTTATGTTAAACTGTTTATTCTGGTGTCTAGAAGGGAATCCAAGTCATTTACCAAATAACAAGCCTTAGAGAAAGTATATGCATCTTAGCCATGTTATTAGGTAGCTTAAAAGGTTAATTACTTGTTGAAGCAATTGTTTTGGGGATGTGAATGTACTGAATTATCTCTTCATGAGGCTTTCGGACAATTAGAGATTACCCCTGGTCTAAATAAAATCGGTCAGAACTGGAGGTAGCTCTTGTTGCATTTACTAAGAGATTTGGGATTAAGCATGAAAAAGAAATTTCATCTAATAACAAAAAAAATCATATAGCAATTTCATCTCTTTCCCTTCTTAAATCTTAACCCATGCTGCAGGAAAAGAGAATGAAATAATATTTAAGGGATGTGCTCTCTGTCATGAACTGATTCCAGCCTTGCATCTCACTGTCTCTTGTCTCTCTCTTATTTTTCATGGCACCCAACCCTCCAGAGGAGAAATTTGCTTATTCTTAGGAGCCAATATGTACCTGTTAATCTTGAACTATCCCCACAGCTCCCAATGCCTCCCTGATGCAGGCTGAGATATGGTGCTAGTAGTTGTCGTAGTCTGTGCCAGTTGATACTGACACAGCTAAAAATCCTTATTTTCATTTTTGTTTTTCTCTCATGCCAATACTGTGTAGTATTATACCTCACTAGAATTCATGTGACCAGACTATTAGAGAGGAACATGGCTCTGTCAAAACTTGCCACTTGATTTTGAATTTAGAGTCTGTTTTGCCCATGTGTACGTGCAGGTGAGAATCTCATCCTGTGCTTCAACAGCAGCAGACATTGTTTACAGCCACTAAATACTGGCTGAATCTTGTCTCTGTGGTAACCATTTCAAGTGAGACCCTGGGTATGCAGCTAGTTTGCATTTGCTTCTGAGCCATGTAGACTTCGATTAGCTTTTGTTTCCACAGGAAATGTAGGAAGCAAAGATACAAATGAGGATCAGATCAAGCAATTAATATTGCTTGATATTGCATGCATATAGCATGGAATTGTTAGAAAGAGCAGGGCCAAAATATTTGAAGTTTGTTCATGTGTGTGTGAGGGGAAAATCAACAGTAGGAGCATGATAACCACAGCTGTACAAATGCTGTTTTCCTTCCAGGTGCTCTCTGTGGGCTGTTGCACAAAAATGCCTCATCAAGGCACAGAGCTGCTGTCTTATCTTACCAGTGGAAGATTTGAATACAAACGAAAAGACTGAATTAGAATAAATATTTTTGTCAATACATAATTATTATGAATGCCACTAATAATGTTGGTAATGCATTATGTCTTCAGAGTTGCAGATTATTAACCAGGATGGATGCGAACTGCTTTGGGTCATGGATCTTGCTTGTACAATCTTACAGAAAATTGGCAGGTACTGATAATTAGTGTAACAGGAAAATAAAATATTGCTTCTCACTTTTTTTGTGTTCCCCTGATGTAATACTAGAATCCATAGTAGAGTCCATCATTAGATGTAGTGTTTTGTGGATGCCTGTTTGTGCAGGTTGTATACAAAGAGTAACAGTTTGAAGGGGCTTGTCAGGAATAAAAAAATTCTGCAACTCTAATTTATTTCAGGAAGTGAATGTTTACATTAACAAGCTTGGAAATAAACTTCAGAAGAAATGTTTGTATATTCAAAGAAATGATTGAAGGTAACTGGACTTGTTTTGATTGGTAGTGGTCAGGTTTAATTTTTATATATATGTAGTTGTGGGCTTGTGTGTGTGTGTATATAAAATGTTTTTTGCCATGGAAGCAAACATTTCACTTCAGTGCTCCAGAGTATGTGTCTAAGCAAACCAATGGGATTTTCCTAGGTTGTCAAGGTTAATTTATTGAGGATTCTCGTGTATGCATCAATGTCAACCACAGATTTAGCTCGTGGTCTTCAACTGGAGTATAAAAAGCCCTTTGGTAATTGTAAAGTCACCAATTGGTAGTGCTGGCCATATTGAGCTCTTCCCCCCTGCTTAATTGTTTGAAGTTTCTTTCCTTTTTTTTTTTTTTCTTTTATCCTTTATCTTCCCTATCTTCACAGCTAGACATTTTACAGCAGTGAAATCTTTCTGGAGAGGTTTGTTTCCTTATTTGTTCCTTATTTATTCTGGCTCTCTTGCTTGTACTCTGGGTGAGACGTCATGGACTCTCTTGGACCCTGCGGTCACGCACAGCTGCTGGAAAAGCCTCAGGTGGGAATTCCTGTGCCACCGACACAGGGCAGTAGCCGTGTGTGCAGCCTGCAGGCTCCGTATTTTCTGCTTCAGGTAGCTGCTAACATAGGCAGTGACTAAAGCAGACATTTTGCAGAGTGCCTTCTGAGTTAACATTAGAAGCCCAATAGCTTGATTCAGAATGGAGGATACTTACAAGGAAATTTATTTCCTTCCCTCTTGCATTCCATCCTCCAACAGTGTGGACCAAAGCAGCAGTATTGATGCTGCCGAAGGCCAGCTGTAAGGGGCCGCAGCTGTGGGACTCTGCTCATGTTCCCAGCGTCATGCCCTTCTGGGCTCTGGTGCCTTCTCATCATTGACTCTCAACAAAGGAGTTAATATTGAGAGAGAAATTTTGCTGTGCTGTTTGTGCCCATGTCACCCCTAAAATCGTGGTCTGATACTTCAACTACCAAGAAAGAGGGGAAAAAATGATGAGTAGATTAAAGATAATTGGTAGGAAAAGCATTAGATCTGTTTGATTGGTGTCTACATATTTACATCCATTTCCAGTCAGATCAGTAGCTCTGTGCATTTGCTGGATGGGCCCTTCCCCTTGCGTGGTGGTGGTGGACATGGGTACAATACGCAGCTAAGGCCGTTTGTCCGTCTGTGCTATGACCCCGATGAAAACAAAGCTAAATCCAGGTGATATCAATACTGTCACTGAAATTAAAAATTATAGAGTATTTCTGCATTAGGAATAGAAGTATATGCAAATGTGACCTTGATGCCTGGCTTAAGTGCATCTTAGAGGCAGAACACATGTTGGAGAGGCAGCAAACAGCAGGAGTCAACAGATTTTATTTAAATCCGCATCCCTCCTGCCATGGTAATTAGCAGAAGATGACAAGAAATTAAACATGAGGGATTTGTTTCTTAAACATTACCTTTAGGAAGAGGTGTAAATAATGAGGCAAAAATTGTCTTCAATTAATGCTTTCTCATTCCTGCACTTCACTGAGGATTAAATCAGGCTGCAGGAGCACCAGAATATTAAGTAGCCGGAGTTCTGCGCTTCAGGGAGCTCATATCAGATTCTGATAACACTTCTTGTTTTCAGAACCAGTAAAGCAGATCTAGTCGGAGATATGTAAGTAGTGAAGAATTCAGCTTTGTGTAGTATATTGGGAGTTCATTTAAAATGATCTGCTGTTTGCTAACAGCTGATTTTAAAGTTCAACAGTCAGGAGTTCAGATTAGATATTTGCTTTCCTTAGTATTAGGGAGTCTGCTAATCAAAACTTCGAATGTCTGTTGACGTTTTGAAATACCATCCTGAGAAGCTGAGTCTATATGAAATGGCACCTCGGTAGACTCATTCGGCAATGACGAAAAGTGGTTTGAACAGTAACTTCTTCCAAAAACTGAATCTTAACTAGCATTAGGAATTTGGAGAACGGTAAAGAACTGCTCTTTGAAGCACAATCATATAGTGGATACTGAACTAAATATATCTAACCCAAGTTTTTAAAGTTTCACTGACTTCGGGCTTGTTATGAAACAATAATTGCTGATTTATAACTCATTTAGAAGCAGACCTAGGAAACTCCAAAACCACCCGAGGTAAAATGGTAGAAAATCTGATTCAAAATTAAAAGATGAGTCAGAAGATGTAAATGCAAATTGTGACAGTGAAAATTTATGGAAAACAGCAAAATCTTTCCAGCAAAACTGATTTCATTTGCCGTGAGTCAGTGTAAAATATCACTGTCTATCTTTAGTGTTTTGTAAGAAACAAAGAAACATTTTAAAGAAGTAGACAGCTGCTGTTGTGGCTTCTGTTTGGTATTTTTACCTACTTAATTTTTAAATATTATTTCTTAACTGAGAAAATGTTTTATTTGGCAAGTTTTGAAATAACTAATTTACTAACAAAGCAACACGTCACATCTTCAGCTCAAACCTGAAAGCAAACACCTATGATTGAACTTTCCGTTATACAAAAGCTTTAGTAAATGAGATGAGAAGTGTGATTTACACCTACATATTCTGAGTAAATTCCCAGTTAATTAATTAGTCCTTTTGTGTGAGTCACCTCAGCCATCTCTGGAGGTTCTGGCCCCAGCTGCAGCTCGGGTAGCTGTGCTGCAGTGGATGATGGAGCCCCCCCAGCACCTTCTGTTTCGCAACAGTTTTTCCTTTGGATTAGAACAGAAGGAAGATTGATTCTTCAAATGCATGGCTGTTTGCTAGGCAGCAAGGTAGAATATGGAAAAAGGTATTTCTCATGCCCGTGTCTGAAACTTTAGCCCCCAGTTTTGTGATCATTTCCAGTGATCATAATTGTACAGACTTTTAAAAAAAGAAAAAAAAAAGAGAGAGGGAAAGAAAAAAGTTAGTTTGTGAATGGCAAGGTGACATGAGAGACTCCAGGATATTGCTCCACCAGGTAATTTTGTTTAAAAATAATAATAATTGAAGTTCTTGTATTAAGTCATAGTACCCAGCATTTTCATATAGTATAAATCCTAGCCAGGCTGGTGTGTGTGGTGGGTTTTATTTTGTGTATGTGTGTGCATGTGTGTATGTGTGTGTGTAGGTAGGCAAGTTTTCAGCTAGTTGGTTTCTCTGAGATGGCTCTAACCAGCCTACATGAGGAGCTGCAACTTGGATATCTGTTTTAAATAGCCACCTGACTGCTGCTAGGAACTAAACCAGCAGCCTGCACATGTTCTACCATGCACATGGCTACCATGTTCTCAGCATACCGAGTATCATTACAAGCTTGCGTGAGTCCTCTTAGATTTTATTTTAAGCACATTATTATGTGTAGCCCTCCTGTTAGAATTGCTGAGGGACATGCCTCACCCATGTGGCCTATATACTGGCGAAACTCTGCTTTGTACCTTTTGCTGCCCACTTGCATGCAATGTGGGTTTAAAATCGAGGCACATACCCTCAGTGGGCACAGCCCCGCGTGAACATGCAAGAGAGAATATCACAGAGAAGTAATGAAGTTTATTATATGCACAGAGTAATATTAGTAATATAGTTCTCATAATCCAGGCATTTGGGTGTTCACTTTACCGATGACCACTTAGTTTTCTATTGTTCTTTTTGATTGCAGCAACTGTATCCTGTCCTTTCATTCTAGGCTGTCCTTTATGCTGCCTCTCAAGCCTGTTTTTGCTCAGCGCGGGCACTTTGGTTGGGAAACTATAACGTAAGCCTGGAAATGAAGAAAAATATCATTCCCAATTAAGACTGGAGAGGGAATTTAGGGAGACAGAATGCAATTACCTAGACTGGGATTTGTCCAGTGCTCTATGTCTAAGAGCTTTATAATGAAATAATAATAAAAAAAAAGTTTGTGAATATTTAATTTTCATGCGAGCAACCTCCACTCAGTTCCAATCAATTTCAGTGTTACCCAAAAAGCAAATGGCAGCTGTGATGCTCTGGGTGGGAGTTGCACTGCAGGAGACATTCTCTTATCGATTTGTGCTGAGATTTTAACCTCTTGAAGCATGAGATCTAATTTGTCAGATTTCATTCTTCTGATTTTGTGTTTTTTTTTTTTCCTGTGTTTATGTCTTCAGTAAAATTTCTTCAGTGAAATCTGTGTTGATAGAAAACAGTTGATCTTTTACAGGGCACTTGGGTCTGAATTACATATATTTTTTCTTCTTCTCATTATAGCTTTAGAGTGCTGCTTGTTCTCTGGCTTCATCTCTAGTTTACCCACATGAGCAGGTTGGGAGAGGTGCAGATGGGGAGAATACCAGTGCTGTGCTCGCACTTAAGAACTGAGTGTCCACAAAGGAGATGGAGTCCTAAAACTTTATTTGAATGGAGAGCCTCCTGGGCAGATCCCTGTGGGGTGTCTCAAATTGCTGAAGGACACAGCCTCCTTTTATGCCAATTTCCCGACCAGGTAGGCCTCTCCTTTTCGCTTTGGGCCAAGGTACTGAGACCCGGATGCGTGTACTGAACTCTCTGCCTTTCTCCTGTTCTCTCAGCTGGCTCCTTTGACCCCCTGGCCAAAGACGTGGAGCAGCTCCCTCCTTTGTAAAGGTTGGCAGCTACTCCTTGTCCCGCTTCTCAGCGGGAGTGTGGGGCAAGTCCCTCATCTGTAGATACAAACTTGTCCCACTCAGTACTTTCCTATCTTTAAAGGAATTCCTCATTGACTGTACTATTAAGTGCTTCATTCTGGTTTTATTTTCATTGGGATAACAAAATGCAAAGAAATTTGAATGAAATGGAAAGCTAAGTAGGTGATACATTTTAAAATTGTATTGATGTTTACAATCAGCTGTGCAAGTCAGCAGTGATAGACAGCAAGAATTTGGTCTTCTCAGTGGTGCCTGTGATCCTTGG
The DNA here is from genome assembly GCA_034781795.1 of Crypturellus tataupa. Taxonomy (NCBI): domain Eukaryota; kingdom Metazoa; phylum Chordata; class Aves; order Tinamiformes; family Tinamidae; genus Crypturellus; species Crypturellus tataupa. The sequence continues at coordinate 3,684,719 of JAWLRI010000032.1, read as the reverse complement.
AAGGAAAACCTTCCTAGGTGTCTTTTTCTTATCACATTAAAATTGTAGGCTATCTGTTTATTTGTGGTCTGCAACTGCAAGAGTTATTGGGCAGAAAAAATATCTAGAGTAATGCACTTTTTTTTGGAACCATTTCATTTACAGATACTTTTGTTTTAATACTATCTGGTCTAGTTTCTGCAGCATCCATTGCTCATACATAGTGTTTCTTCCCTAGTAAGTACATAATGAATTTACAGACACAGAGCTTCTTTCAACTTGGGCATGCTCTGTCCTTTGTCACAGGAGAGGATTGCTCATTGAGCTGCTGGTTGCATGGCCAGCAATTTGCATGTGTGTGTCCTATAATCTTTGCAAATTATTTTTCAACCCTTGCACTGGTCTCTAAATTGTTGTGTGCTCCCATGATGAATGCAACGCAATACAGGAAATGGAGAGAAAAGGTTGAGTGATTTATATAGCAGTGTGTCCAAAAGAGACAAAATGCTCCTTCCAGGGTGGCACTTGGCATCTGCCTGGGAGCGGGGCCCAGGAGTTGGGGTGGTCGCTGCCCTTTAACAACTTCCTTCATCTTTTCAGGCCTCCAGATCTTGACCCCTTCCACTGGTGCTCTCCAGGCCCAGGTCTTCCCGGTGCGCTGATCTGCTGGGTCCCTCCCAGTAGATCAGGGACCAGTCCGATCCAGTCCCTCTCAGTAGATGAGGGATCAGACCAGTCCCTGGGTCCCTGCGGAGAGCAGCCCGCTGGGGAGGGACTCCCGTGTGCACGTTGGAGCTCTCTGTTGCTGGGCCCTGGCTCTGCAGCGCACCAGCTGCTGAGGTTAGTGCAGTGCCAGCCAGCCTGCTGCTTCCTGAGAAAACAACTGTGCTGCTGGATGAACAAGCATAACATACGAGATAAAGGAGCTTCAGTGTGTGCGCAGTTTATAACTCTTTTGTACAGGATCTTGACAGGTTTAGCGTTTATCTGTTCTGTAAATTCCTGTAAGAAGGTCTGTGTGTATGTGCCTATCCTGTGACTAAGAGATTTGGGGCTTTGTTTGTTGTAGTTATTTAAAACCAGGATAAGGTGCTCTATGTTGGTACTCTGAGGAAGTATCACAGCCAGGTATCTACATTCAGGATGCCATCCATCACTATCTCGGGCAGTTTCTGGTCCTTCAGGAAACGTGAGAACAAGAATCCTTACTGCTTTGACATAATAATCTTAAATATATCACAATGGGTGCTTATTTCAGAATAATCCAGAGAAATGTTTGCACTCCCAAGAAATTATTCTCTAAATGTAGGTGTTTTTCTGACAGTATGAAATAATTCCTATGTGATGTAGAAGTATTCTGGGCTGCTTCAAGGTGACAGATGAAGCATAAATGTGAATCATTATCTTTTTCAGTGCACGCTGCTGAATTTTTCTTCTCCCACTCTTGTATTTATTTCATTTAGAAGTCAAACTGAAAGCTAAGTAAAGTTTATCCATAAATACTAATGTCAGGCGTTATGATGCAGAGCAGTATATCAAAATAGTAATTTCATGATAGATTTATCTGGTGTATTAATTCAGATGTTTTACTATTTGTATATCTAGGAAGGATGACAAATGTTCAGAGAATTGCTAATACTTATAAGATGGAGAGTGGGACTTGGGCACTTTATGTGTGTACTTAATGTATGGATCAAGCTGTTTAGTTTTATTTACCTTAAGTAGCTTTCTTTTTATTCTTAACGTTTGAGATAATTTTCACACTTCTTTCATGTTATTTATATTCTCTAACATTTTACTTGGGGAGTAAATCTTTTCCAAAGTTATGTAGAATTATCTTGGGTGTGGAGCAATTACCAAGCTGGTTTTGAAAAGTGAAAGCCAAGCGAAGCTGCGGTGTGAGAAGATAGGGCTCATTCTAATGGATCATCAGTGCTGCAGTGGCGGGATGGGTTTTGCTGCAGTGGATACTGCTCAGCAACATCATTACTGACTGCTGAGCCCTTCCAAACGCCTGGAGTTCACAGATTCAGGATGTTGTTGTTTAGAAGATTTTTTTTTTTTTTTTTTTTTTTAGTTGGATTAAAAATAGCCATCTGGAGGACCATGCCTGCTTGTTAAGGAACAGGGTAAAGCATTAACAGCTTGAGGAGCCAGTAATACCTGGATTGAAATGCTGGGATGTCTGGGTGGGCAGGAAGGGCAAAAAGCTCATGAAAAGAGGAGAAAAGTAAACTGGTTAAGCTTGGCCTTAGGAAGCCATGTAGAGTCTGCTGTTTTTCCTTCTGTCTGAAGGAAATCTAAGTTGCTTACATGAGCATGTGTGAATGAGCATTGATATTGATGGCTTTAAGGTGTTTTTCTATGTGCATCTGGAAAAAAAAAAGTTTTATTGTAAATGAATTCAGTAAAAGAGAATTTTTTTCTTCATTGGTCTCCAGTACCAGTAGAGACTTAGACTTTTATGCAAAGTTTGTTTCTCTGATAGAATCATAGAATTACATAGTTTGGAAAAGGCATTGTCTACTGCTGCTAGCTGTTTTTACCAGCTTCGTGCATTTGGGAAGAAGAGGTCGAGTTAAAGCTGCCCTTTTGTGTACAGAGATAGATCAAAACTTCATTGCACTCTATGGGAGTCTTCACTGTTTTTACCAAAACTCAAGCCCGTAGTCAAATATATAACCCTCATGCAGTTTAAATTCTCTGGTGCCATCTAATTTCTTTACTGGTTTCATTTCTCATCTTTGAACTAACTTTTTTCTTCAAAGTGGGTCTATTGAGAGTCATTATACGTTTTATTTAAGCAGCTTGTAAAATATTTAATTAGAATGATATGAGAACTGAATCCCTCCAAAGATTTTATATGGCTTTTTTTTTTTCCTTTGCTATTTAAGATTGTACAGTTTTACAGAGAAGTGCCTTTTTAGAAGACAGAATGAGGTTAGCAATACAAGCTTCAGAAATACAGTGGGTTTAAAGAACATCCACTAAAAGCATAAATCCTTAAAAATGGAACAACATGATTCCCAGATAATATTTATTATTCTTTGCAGTACCCATCATGGCTTTTGAAGAAGATAATTGTTTTGTCTGAAAGTTGCTTTAAAGCTGCTGTGATTTCATAAAGAGACTATCATAAAATTTTGCCTATTTTTCTCTGGAAAAATGCAAATGTCTATAGCTGTAGTAAATGTTTTTTCAGAGCTATATTTACAGTTTTATGAAGCACTATTTAATAGTAATTCCTGAAAGAAATGAGCTTGTTCCCACACAGTTTCTAATTCATTTCCCGTTTCCCCAAAGATTTTAAGGAAATTTTAAAAATCTGAATGAACCTGAATGCTCCTTGCTTTTCTTGAGCACAGAGCAATGCCAGGCTTCAGAGCTTTCATGTGCTGCATCAATGTATTCCACAGAAACGGGGCTCTGTGCTTTTCTGCTCGCCTGCGAACTGCAGATCCAGGCCTTAGTCTGTCTTTAGGAACTTAATTTATAGAGAACCTAAAATAGTTGGAGTGCATAGATGGATACAGATTGTCTTTACTAAGTTTTGGAATAAATTACAATAAATTTTCTAATGGACCACAAAGATGGGAACTTGTGGTAAACACAAGGGCCTGGCTGTTTATAAGCTGATAAATTTGTGCTTGGAAAAAGGCAGATTTTGGAAGGGAGAAGTTTTACATCTCACTGCTGTTTCCATTTTTGCATGCACATGTATTGGTGATAAAAGGAGAACGAGGTTTCCACCAGTGCAAACAGAACTGTTGTTATTAGGGAGAATTTGCAGGTAAATTGCTCATTCGGAAGGGAAGAGCTGCCCCAGCTGGGCTGTTTTGCTGTACTTTATTTGCTGTTTTCTCATTGGTTTGCAGTATGCATTTTTAAGAATTTGTAAGATGCAGTAGTTGATTGGACTTTTTGGCTTTCAGGGTAATAGAGCTGGCTGCCCTCGGAAGAGCGGAGCTGGTTTGTTCGCGAGCAGGCTAAGATGGGGACGGAGTGAAGACAGGGTAGCACCAGCAGGTCGCAGGTGCGAGACGAGGGCTGGCAGAGCTCATGTCCTGCGAGACCCCCAGCTGAGCAAGGGGTGAGCACCCTGTTCAGATCCTTTCTGCCTTTGTATTATCAAGTAATATGAGAGACTTGCCTGTGACACTTGGAGGCTTTGGTTCTGGGACATGAGCCCAGTGTTAACTCTGGTGTTTGTGGAGCGTTTGCATGGGCAGGTCACCATTTTTGTCACTTGAGCAGTAAGCTGGTGCGTTGCTCGTGTGCCCTGTTCCGCGCACTGCCTTTCCTTTGTATGCATGGGGGACCCTGCTCCTTGCTGCAGTGACTTCTCTGTTTCTATCATTTTTAATGCACTGTCTATATTTTTTTCTTTGAGGTCTTTAAAAATACCTCTGAATCTGCAGCCTTTTCTAGCTGTTCCCCCCTCCCTTCTTGTTAATGAGTAAGATTTCTGATTAGACATGTGTGCATTTAGCTTAAGTAATGAATTATTACTGTAAAGACAGCTATTTATAATGCAGTAGCATCTAGAAGCTGGTCGGGAGCAGTGTGATAAGCATTTGCTAGGTGGTACCTTTCCTGCAGAAGCAGGAGCACCTGCACTCGAGCTTTGAAGGCCGTTTCTCCAAACTGTGTGTGGGGAGCTGCAGAACACTGCATGGAATAGGCCCTGCTCCCTTTCTTTTGTACAGTGATTCAGACACTGTTTTTGTCAAAACAGTGTAAAACAAAACAATGTCAGGACAGAATAAAATAGTATTATTTTAACTTTGAAATAGTATTTAACTTTAAAATAGTATTATTTAACTTTAAATTATTTTAACACTCAAAGTGTTTTTCCAGATAGAAGGTAGGAGATGTGATGGCCCAATATTACCCCTTTAAATTTTAGTGCCAGTAACCGGCACAGGAAATAAAAGGAGCTGCTAGAGACTGCCAGGACCAAACGGTGGTTTCTGACGGGTGTGCGTTTACCAGCAGCAGCCGCCGCAGACTAGACACAGCTCGTGGCTGCTGGGGAGCCTCAGCAGGAGAAGGTGCTCCAGGTTGGAAGGTGAATGACAGGCATCCAGGAAAAGGAGCTGATCTTGCTCACTGCAGCAGGGATGTAAGGCCCATTTCTTCCCCAGAAACACCAGTACAAGCACTGAGTTCTTTACAAACTGAGAGCAGGCATTGCTCTAGCCGGCAGCTCCTGTGCTCCCTCAGCTTATCCTCAAGGCGCACATCTCCGTTAATACTAACTTGTGACTTGTTTCTTTGCAGAATCAGAGGTCTACCAGTTTGTTTTTATGTTAACATGAGACAAGCCTGTAGGGTAAATAAAGTAAAAACTAAGTTTTAGGTACAGTCATATCTCCAAAACTGGAGGAAAAAAAATACAAATAAAACTCAAAGAACCTATTAATAGTTTCAAGGATTTTTTTTCCCCAAATACTGTCCTTGTGTTCGTTGGGCAATACTGGCATTCCTATCACCCGCGCAGTTCTACACCTTCTCCCTTCTACCAGGAGTGGCTAAGGCAGGTGCGGAAGCCTGTTGAGATCTGGGAATTTCAGTATGCACCCCTGAAAACTCAACCTGTCGACATTGTTTATTTTAACCTAGTTATTTTTTTTGTTCGGTACAATCTCTTTAGGATATTTTTAGCCGTATTTGTGCATTGTAAGTAGTAGCTAGTCTTCATTGTAAATAGGAGCTAATTTTTTTCCATATCTTATATTAAAAGCCAGTAGCGTGATCCTGGGAATCAGCCATTATTTCATCTTGGGACATCATGTGAGAGGGGCGAGTGAGAAGTAAAGCTGAACTGGAACAGACCAAAGCTGAGGCAGCAAGTTGGGTGTTTCCAACAGCTGTTGGATGCCGCGGGATCAGCTGTGCATGGCCAGTAAATGAAAGGCGGCTCTGCAAGCGTGGCCAGCTCTTCTGGAAGCCCGCGGTAGATGGAAGGAATGAGCACTCTGCTGAGGGGCTTATTGGGAGTGTTTGGCTGCTTTGGATGTTTGTTGCTTGATAGAAACTTGCTGAGAGCTTGCTGCTCTCTGAGTACACTATAATATTCTTCATGTGCCTTCACAGGAACGTTAGCTAGATAGGCAACGAGTGAAACTCCCGGAGAAAAGTTCGGACTGCTCACCGGTAGAACTTAGCCCTTGCTGAAGTTCTGCCTTGTCTATTCAAGTGCCTTTCAGATTCTGTGTTTCTATCAAAGGGTGATGTGAGTCACTGTGGCTCCCTGCAGAACAGCATTTCTGCCCTTGCGCATCCTTACGCGCGCTCTGACTCAGCAAGAGCTCGAGCTCTTCTGCCACAAACCGCAGGCTGAGCGAGCACTCAGCACTGCGGGAACGGGGAATTTACTGCCGTGCAGCTGCCTTTGAGCTACTCTTGTGATGAAAAATACATCTTGGTTCACCAACTTCTTTAACTGTGTCAGCCTTCTTGGCTTTGGTCTGCTGTCTTGTGCACTGAGATCTAGCTGCTCTGTGATTTTTATCCTTTAGGTTAAAAGAAAATAAAAATACAGAGAAAGATTCTGTAATAATAGTTACGCTTTGGACTAGAGTCAATAACATTCATGCACACTACCTAAGTTAAGCAAAGGAAATATATTTGAGGCATAGGCCCAAACCTGCGTACCGGGTAATGTTGAAGATGAGAGGTGCAAAATAAAGGTATTTTATGGAATGCTGAATGTTTATTTTTCTCAAGTAAATGGGAAATCAATGGTTGCTACTGTCTGAAGAAAGTACTATGGACTACCTGTAATCTCACGATGCTCCCTAACACAAATCATTTTCCAAATCAATCATGCAGTTTAGGGCATTGCATTTAAAAACTAATGATGTTTTCCAGACTAGCTCCCTGTTTGAGAGAAAACACTCACTGACGCTCAGTAGAGATGAAACCCCCACATGAAAATGGTCAGTAGTGAAAAGCCTTTGACCAAACACACTACCTGCTAATGAGGAAACCAAGGCATAAAAAATACAATATCTGATGTTCTCCTGAAACTGGGCAATAAGTTAATTCTAAGCCTCAGTGGTCCAAATTAGGAACCTGTATATCAAAGGTGAAATAGTATAATTCAAGAAGTACTCTAATTTTTATTCAAAAAGCTCTGACTTTGTTTACTTTGCTGGTAAAACATCTGTCTCTGTTACAGCCCTGTCTTCTGGGCAAAAAGAAATGGTACTGCTACTCTCGAGGCCTTAGGAGGATGGGGCAGAACGGGTTGAACTAGCAAAAGCTGTAGAATGAGGGTATGTTTTGTGTATAATACTAACCTAAATGTCCTGTCATTTACACTGACGTAGGTGCACTCTTAAAATAGAGTAAAGCTGATGCCTGGAGATGCAGGCCTCAGAATCTACTCTTTGCAGGTTTTATATTGCTGTAAGCGGTAGATAGGACATTTTCCACTGCATTACAGAAAATATGTAAGAAAATAAATAGGATTTTATGACAGTATTTATTGGGTGTGAATCCAGTCTTTCAGAACTAAAGTTGGATGCCCTAGATCTGCGCACTACAGGTCACTGTTTTGCCTTCCGTTGGGTGCAGGGAACAGGCCATTAAGTGACTGCAGGAAGCAGCTTTCTTCAAAGACACCCTGTCATGCACCGGTGTGCGTTGTTAAACGAAGCACCCGTCGGGCTCTACAGCTGTATGTCAGGGGTGCAGGTGGAAGTGTGGCCAGCCCGAGTACCTAAAATGCCCCCATCTCTCAGGCGCTTATAGCTGAGAGAAGAGCCTTTCCTTCCATAGGCAAGGACAGCAAGGTGGAAACACAAATCCTTGGTTCTGCTTAACCAACTAACTATAGTGATGGGCTGCATATTGCAACCCATCTCTTCTCCGTTTCTTACGTTATTTAGTCACAGGTGAGAACTGTTTTACAAGCCAGGTTTAGCACTAATCTCATGTGTTCCCAGTAAGGACTGTGTATTGTACCTGCAGTGCATAGCACAGACAGAAAATGCAGGAAACCCTTCCCACTGTTCGTGCAGCTCCGGTGGAAGGGCCTCGCGGGCTTCCCACTGCGAGGAGCCCGTGCCAGCACGGCAGCTTCCCGCAGTGCGGCAGGCGCTGCAGCCTTGGCACGGTGTGTCCGCCGCAGAGCGCTGCCACGCCGTGTGCGACTGCCACAGGGATGCCAGATTCTGCCACCACAGTCTGCAAGGGTTGACCTTATTATATGCTCTTCCTGAGTGTTGGTTCTGCAGTGTTTACTGTGATCAGATAATCTCTGCCAATTAGAGTGCATTTGGAGATGAGGAGGAGAGGGAGCAGCATATGTGTATTGGGTCAGCAAAGCAGTCTTGAACAGGAATTCTTGTATCGTTGTGGCAGAGATGCTTTGCACTCTAGGTAATCCGTGTGTGCTGAGAAGTAAGATAATATTGTTCCAGGGATGCGGTGCGTATATCTCACTCTGGGATCAGATCTCAGATTTTTGGTTTCTAATCCTAAAGCAAAGTTTTTTAATATCAATATTTAATAGCTGGCTCATTCTTAATTCATTTGCATGCCTCCGGTGAATCAGTGTGATACGTAAGTGAGAGCTGTGACAGTCTCCCTGCATCATCAGGAAGATTTCAGTGATGTTCACAGGCACTGGAATGTATTGGACATTGGTTAGGTAAGAGGAAACCTTTCATTGATGTTACCCCCATGTGCATAAACTCCAAGGTAGCTTTAGCTGATGTCATGACTGCTGACTTTTGTTTTTCTAAGATTTATATTTAGGTCATTTGGGAATTTAAACTGTTGCATTCGTCTGTGGCTTTAATTACAGAAACAAATCAGTGCACTTTTGGAAGCTCAGTGATTCGCTGGTTGTATCCTTACTATGAGCATGTAGATAAAAATAAGTGGCTTTGAGGCTAAGTGGGTTTTTGACCCTTCCGAGTTGAAAAAATTGCCATGGAGTTGCATGTTTTCCTGAAACTCTGTTAAGAAAATCAAATCATAGAATTACAAGATGTACATCTTAGTTTCTGAGGTTGGGCTGAGGAGAGGAACTCCCAAATGCTCTGATGAGCTTGCAGTTGGGTGACTACACTCATCCTCCAGAGCCTCAGCCAGGGAAATTCCACTATTTTTTCACTGGTAGCCAATGAACAAACTTCACAGCTGCCAAAACCAGCAGTTTATTCACCTAGTAAAGACTTTTTTTTTTTTTTTTTTTCTGTCTTATTTATCTTTTTGGTTAGTTTTCAAGAGTTAAATTTATCTAGGCCAATGCTGAGCCGAAAGCATAGATGGTGCTTCAGTCCTTGCTTTGATATCTGGCGTAAAACTGAGGTATAAACTGGGAGGGAGAGTGGTTTGCTAGGAGGATAGGGGTGTGCTTGTAGTTATCAAAGACCTTTGTCATCCCACAATATTCCAAAATTCCCACCTTTTTTTTTTCTTTTATTTGGATTTTCTACTGCTTGAGTTAATTTCCATTGTACCAAAATAAGAAAGAATCATAAGTCTCTTGATAAGTTTCTTGATCTATTTTTTTTTATTTGTACTTTCCTGAAAGATAGTGAATTAGTTATATGACAACCGGTACCTAGCAGATGTAACGTTACTTTCTAATGTCCTCTATGCAATGTTTCTTAATGTAAAAAATAGCATAACAAAAGGAAAGAAAATCCTGGACTTTGGCTTGCCTTGTTTTCTTGTAAAAGAAAGTGAAAAATAATTTGTCACAGGTGAATTGAGATTGCATCCTGCAACTATAGAGAATGTAAAGAGAATTTAAAGAAACCTTTTAAAAAAAAGTTTTACACAGTGTTAACAATTTCTATATAAAATAATTTACTATTTTAATACTCTTTAAATTATTTGTATTTAAAACTAATCTTTTAAAATTTTACAATTAGAAGTTTTGGCATTAACACGTAAATTTATTTTTAAATATTAAAAAGATTTTTTGATATTCAGTACAATTCAATATAAAAACAGAAAAAGTAATGTACACTCTTCACACAAAGTACTGTACATGATAGCTGAGCTCTAGAGTGAGCTTTTGAAGTTGTCAGAAAAGTCATAGCTTGGTTGTGGTGAACCACTTGGACATCCAGCACTCTCGACTCCTAAGATCATAACAGATCCTTCCCATCAGTATATATTCTATTGTGTTATAGACACATACTGTATACAGTATTTAAATCCCATATCTATGCCTGGGTTTTTAAATATATTTTTCCCAGCATTTAGATCAGAATATTTTTAGTACATACACAAATATACTTGACATACACAACTTGACAATGATCCTACCAATTTTCTTATCTCAGTGATATGAAAATTCAACTCTTAAATGCAAATTAATGTAATTGAGAAGTCAATCGTATTTACAATTTGTAACCATGTTGTGTTTGTGTTAGCAATAAGAAAATTAGGCTTCACCTGTCTCCTTGGTGCTCTTTCGTCAGTCCTGGCAAGGCTAAAGGCAGCATAGCAGGTGTGATGCTGACATCTTAACCACTGTTTCGTCTGTCGCTTTATCCGCGACCAAGTAATCCCAGTTTCACTGTCTGCGGTGGGGTTTCATTTGAAGGCCAGTTACCAGTCTCTGTTTTTTAAGAGTAGGTACAGCCTGTCATTGGTAATAGAGTTTGTTATCAAAGTGTAAATTGCTTTCCCCATCCTTCTGTAAATAACTGTATTTTAGCAAGACAGTTTCTACTGATAATCTAAATGGTTTCTGATGGAGAAAGGATATTCTCATGCTTCCTTTACATAACTTTAATTGCCATATCCCATTGAAAAAGATAGTTGCTAAAACATACTATTTCTTAAAAAAAGATCTTATTTTGAAGGACCCCAAGACTTCGCAAAGAGCAATGGAATGTTTTACCCTGAATGACTGTTCAGGATTATTTACTGGAGGAAAAACATTAATGCAAATCAGCATTCGCATCAGGAAGCCTCTTCTGGAAGTGCTCAGGAGAGCAGCCCGTGTCACTTGTTGTCTGTAGCCATTCACCAATGAACAAGGCTCAGGCTGTGGATCCTCACAATTTCTTACTCACATGCAACCTACAAAACAGAAATTATCTGCAGGAATTACCATGTTGCTGCTGCTTAGTCTTGCCTGAAAAACACCTTCCTCACAGATATCTGAGGCAGGAAGATTTCACTAATGCAACAGGAGGACTCAAATGCTTTGCCCAGATCTTTGCAGCATGTGTTGAGGTTCTGAATGGTCCTTCAAGAAGATTGTACTGTGTAAGAAAAATCCTGTCTTGTTCTCACTTGGGGGGAATGGACTGAGCAGAAAGGGTATAGTTTCCTTGTAATGACATAGTCACTCAACAGAAAAATGCCTATGCATGCAACATGTCACACATTTATTTTTGAAGTTCTGATCTTGATCTCACAACTTAATGACTTGTTTTGCTTCAATTTTGTCATTTATAGCTGAGTTGGTAGGGAAGAAACATTAATATACTCTTCCATATGGGAATATACTTAACAATAGAGAGAAAAGTGTATTTTTAATAAATATAAGGCATAATAATGATCTCTTAAAAAAGCTCAGTAAAGACCAACAAAAGTCATTAGTTGAAAGACTGCCTTTCTGGGGAGAAAGAAGAAGAAAACAGCTCATCATTTACTGTGAAAACTGTTTTAAGAATTCAGGCCAGATTTTTTGATTGAATTCAGAAAAATACACACATTATGTGCTGTATCAGCTTAACTTTAAAGCTTCTTGCCTCTCAGAGGAATTCTGCATCCTGTATTAGCACTTATGTTGCCTACACAATGCATGGAAGGAGTTACAGGGCTGAGGAAGGAGCTGAAGGAGAGCTACATGCTGGCAGTCGGAAAGGATCAGTAACTGAAAGGCGTACCATTTTTACTGTTCTTCCTTCGCTGGTTGTGATTTTATCCATTTGGTTTTAATCCTTCCCTAAAGATAAGCACTTATAATCTGTTCTTCAAATTAAGATGGGCTACCTTCATTCTTTTAAAACAAAGTCAGGAAGAACTTACCTTTCTGACACTGCCTACCTATTACTTTTTAAAACAGCCATTTGGTTAAATTTGGGTGCGATACTGCATCATTCTGGGGGGCTGCCCTGCATGCCCCTCCTCAGCAGGATAGGCCAAGGAGTTCTCCCAGGCAGCACGGAAAAGTGGGAAGTAGGATATTATTGAAAACAACAATTAAGTAAAGAAAAAACAATTTGATTTGCTACATATCATACCTCAGAGAATCATGTTTTATCTAGGAGTTAAGCAAAATCTTTAGAGACAGCCTCTACAAAGTTTGGTGCTGACATTAAAATACCGATTGTACAAATGATGGTGAAGACTGAAAAAGCCATCAAGCAGAGTCGATCCACTACAGAGGCTGCGAACTTCCATTCATTGCAAACGGCTTCCTCTTCATCCTGGTCTCTGAATCGGTTTGCGATATAGCGAACCTCTTCCAAGATCTTAGCCAAATCCGGGTCACTCTCAGAAGGGTGGCCACTATGCAGGAGGTTTTCTTCTTCTGTTGGTGAGCAGGTCATCCTCCCACAGATCACCCCCGAATCAGTGGTAGGGGTGCAGTGAACCCCTTCGAGGCCCCTAAACCCGATGTAGAGCATGTTCCCGTTGCTGCATTGCTGCCCGCTCACGGTGTTCATCTCCACGCTCGACAGGCTGCACCGCCGCTGTTTGTGTTGACAGGCAGGACGCACTTTGTCTTCCCCCGGTCTCTTCATCCTCAGGAACCAAGCGCACCAGTTCAGAAGAATGATCCTGGTCTGGAACAAGATAACTAAGAGGAAGCATTGCTGTACACATCTACTGTCCTCAGTAGCTATTTGCATTTTTACAGTATGAGTGACTGTCTGATCCCCTGCGCAGCAGTTTAAGAAGATGGGACCAAAATTTTCTAATTGATTCATTTGCCAGCCACTGAGCCTGCTTTCCTACCCTGGCAGTGCTGTTGACAGCCTCAGGCTGCTGTTAAACCATCTCTGAGAGTCATGTTCCAGTCGTCCCCCCTTCCTTGATGGCAGTCTTCGTAGTGCTGGTATTTGTTAGTCTTGAACAGCAATATTAAAGTCCTATCAGCTTTTACTAGAAACTGTTAATAAAAATATCGTTTATCAAAGAGCAATTATTTTTGAACAGTCTAAGTAGCTCTGCTTTGGACTTGGTAAATCCTTTCACTCGGATGTCAGCTTCAATACTTTTGCTTCAATAATTTTGCTTAGCATTTCTGTATGGGCTGCAAATGGGTGCTATAATGATTAGACCAGACTGCTAAATTTTACCATGTTTTGGCTGTGTTGTCCCCTGACTCTCACAACAGTTGATGGCAGATTTTAGAATACAGATATGAATATAACACAGGAAAGATAGAAAAAATATATATATTTTAAAGAAATATTGTTAAAAATTAAATCACTACAATTCATTTTATTGTTTTCCATCCTGTATTAAACCAGCCTTACAGAAAGTGCAGGCAAGCCAGAGACTGCCTCAGCTCAGATTCAAGCTTCTGTAATTTATTTCAGTCAGCTTTCGAGGGCTCATTTCAGTGTTTCTTTTTCAGAGCACTAATGAAATATTATTGTCTCATATAACATATAAGTCTTGCACTGTAATTAATATTAGATCTGGTTGATTTATTCTGATTGCAGATTGCTGCTCAGAGTAGATGTTATATCCAGGCAAACCTCCAAACCAAAGGCAGATGTCGCCTTGTTATTTTATTTCTGTTACTTTGTTTCACCTAGAAGGATAATATTTTCTTAACTGAAGGGCTGACCTAAAACCCATCAGCATGAAAATAAACTCCAATGGACTTCAGCTTCTCATTAATAAAGGTCACTCCTCAATATCAAATACTCTGTCTTCTGAGGATGTTTGACCCAATACTAAATATTTGTCCTTTGTAGGCCACCAAGCCCTAATCTAAAGATATACACCTTTTATTCTCTTCATTCAACTGCTTTTTTTTAGCTCACTCTCCCAGGACAGGCTGGAGAATTTCCCATTCTCCTGTCCATAGGGTACATTCTTTTTGACTAGTGAGGATAACAATAACTCACATTTTTTCCAGAGAGCAAAAAGAGAGAAAGATCCTTCTGTCTTCACCACTGCCTGGTGTTGCCTTGTGCTGAGTGAAGTCAGGAAGGCTGGACAACTCATGTTCATTGATATTTCGTATTTAATTTTCTTTTCAGCAAAGAAAACTCCAGTAGCAGACTGATGCTTTTTTGAGGGGGGAAAAAAAATCTCTAGAAGTGCATTAGGAAGAAAGCCTTATCCCCTTAAAAAAAAATAAAAGTTTCAATTGCATTCAACAGAAGTTCTTGACCAGAGCTGCTAAATCAGCAGTGTAAGAGCAGGTTACACTTCCACTTGAACTACTGTGGCTCTTTTGGCTATTGATGTTTCCTTATTCACATCACAAATACATATAGCAGCTATGCAGTTGCACCTTGAGGCTGGCATGTTTCATTTGTAATCCCCAGCAGTAGCTGACTCCTTGAAAATCACCTTCATCTATTTAGTTAGGTTTTATCAAAATCTTGAGGTGCCCCTAGCTGTTGTGAAGGACATTCTTAATTTAGAAGCAAGATGAGTAGTCCCTCTATCTGTGATACTAGCTTTCAAAGCAAGATGCTAGGGGGCAGGATTTATTTTAATAGCAGGAAGTAAATACAGGTTACCCGATACTGTGTCGCATCTCTTGTCTGGACATTATGAAATAGAGAATGCATTAAAATCAAAGCTTACCCATTTAGGCATTTTCCCCCCATCTGGATCGTGGTGGTGATATTGCAGTACGATGACAGTGACAACAACAGAAAGACCGACAATAATCATAGTGCTGGCAAAATACTGGGCTGCAAAGCAAGAGGATAATGACAGCTGTACTCTGAGTGATACTGCGTTGTGTCTGTGTGCTCGTCTACGCTCACACGTGCTGTATTAGAGTGGGTCTTGATCTACATGCGCCTGTGTTTGTTAAGCCCTTTGGTCAGCTCTGCACTGGCGTTACACATGCCACCACAGGTACTCGGAAAGATAACGAGCTGTGTTAATTTTCTCAGGGAAGCCGAAGAGGTGCCCTGGAATAGCCCTCCTCCGTGTTTCATTGAGCAGGGCTCTGGAGCTGGGCTCGCTTCCCTCTGGGAAGTCTCTCTTGGGGCTGTGCAGGCGCAGCAGGGGATCGGCTGCGGCCCCCAGCACTCTGCAGCTGCGAGAGCAGCAGTGGCTACACCAGGGGGCAGTGCCTCCCTCCAGCCTCCCTCCTGCTCCCCGCCGCGCTCTGCAGGGCTCTGTTTATTTTGCCCCAGACCTTTCTCCAGGTCACCATCCCTGCAGGGGACTCCTGTTAGGGCAGCATTAGGCAGCCCGGGGAGCTTCTTGCATCTTCCCCTGGGCTGTCAGCGCTGCGGCCCTGTCCCTGGAGGACAGGCAGCTCTGGCGCTCGCCGAGGGCATCGCGGGAGGCTCGCGCAGGGCTGAACCCAAGCGCCGCTGCATCAGTTGAGCACAGCAAGCTGCTGCGTGTGGTGTCCTTGCCTCCCTGCTGGCCTTGGTGCAAAGTCATTGCAGCTCATTGGACACAAAATAAAAGTGCATAAAAGCCATACTTAGCTTACCGATTAATGGCACAGAATCAGATGTTGCTGGCATAATTTCAGCGACAAGTAACATGAAGACAGTGAGAGACAATAAAACTGTTATACCTGAAAAATAAACATGAAGTGTGAATTCAGATCAGTGGTTTGCAGTTACAAGGCAATAAATTATAAGAAGGAAATGAATTTGAAGGGGTACTGTCAGCAAGATGCATCCTTGCTGTTACCCTTGCACCTGTGCTCATACTCCTGTCTCAGGCTGGTTCAGCTTCGGGATAGTTGTGATGTTCCATGATACTCGTGTGAATGCAAGAACAATGTGATGCTTCAATAAGTTTGAGTGTTCTGACCTGGCACAAACTGATGTATTTTTAGATCTCATAGCAATGATTGCAGAACAGTTTAGTTATCGTTATTTGCTTTAAAAAAAAAAAAAAAAAAAAGAAAAAGAAAAGAAAAGAAAAACTTAGATAAAGTACTTCTTGCTGTCCGTTTGCTTCAGGAAGGTGGTGTAATTTTGAGCGTATCAGTGTGAGCCACCTTGGTTCACTGGTGTGGAGGCCACAACTGTGACAGGATTCTAATAGAGCAGATTTATTTTTCAGGGCAGATTTTAACTAATGTGTGTGAATGTGTGTGTGTGTGTGTTTTTTAATCAATTGAAACTCTGCTTTTTAAATAAGTTAGAAGTTGTCCTGCCTCCTAATCAATTGCCTGAAACTTTTCCCTCCCACAACTTCAGCCTCCTGTAAGCTCCCAGCAGGGGCTAACCAGGGCCACCATGCTGGAGCATCACACATTGAAATAGTTTATGAGCTAGAAAAGGACATACAAACTATTCCTGCTTGCCTACTAAACTCTCTTAAGTATACTAAAATATAGCAACTTTTTTGGTTCAGTAATATTTACAATATACTACTACAGAATTACCCAGTGAGATCTTTTCTCCTGAGTCCGCTGGAAGCAGAAAAACTAGTAAGGCAAGTGACGATATCAGTACACAGGGAATGAGAAGATTGAGCCCGTAATAGAGAGTCCTGCGTCTCATAGTCACTGTGAATGTTACGTCTGGGTAAGGTTCTTTACAGCATTCATAAAAACTCTCAGTTCTCTTCCCAGGAACTCCTATATAGGAGGGAAAAGAAATAAGTTGCTTTCAATGAACTCTATATTAGTGTAGTGATTACTTTGGATAGAAAAGGATAAATATAGCTTTCAAAATTTTACTTAGGTAAGCCGACTTCTTTATTAGTTTCCAGTTAGGTGTTTCTTGTCAGACAATAAAAGAAAGTCAGCTGAAAGATACTCACTGAATTCAGGAAGCAATTTTGTCATTGACTGTTTTAGGTCGATTTTCATTCTAAATCTGTTCTCAGAGATTCAAATGCCACTAGCTAGATGTTCCAAGTTAAAGGTGTCATGTTTTTTACACACATGTCTAAATGCATGTCTATAAAACCTATCAGTTTGTATATTTGTCTAGACATTAACTGGTTAATTAGATTACTGAAGCAATATGAAGCTGTATTGATAAAACTGATTTGAGTAATAAAGTAGTTCAGTAGCTATATGACTCCATAATGCTTGATCTTTATTTACACAAAGGTCCTTTATTAATTTCACTTCTGCCTTTTATTTTCCAATAATTACTTCCCCCCATTTTGACAATGGAGAGGAGGCTGCAAATTCATAGTACGTATAAGAAATGGTGCGCTTACCTACTAAATCCCACTCCCCATTTGAAATGTAGCCAGAAATGTCTGCTTCTTGCATTTGTAAGTCCAAGGACCAGCCTCCATAGGTCCAGGATCCAAACTTCAGGTTACACTTCTGAACATCAAATGGAAACCAGCGCACGTCTATGTAGCATGAGCTTTTAAATATGCCTAAATTGGATTGTAAACAAGAACACTAAATTGAAATGCTTGTTCACATCATTCCACATATGTTTTGTAACCAGGCCTTGTTCTACCTTGCACCCTATGGTATATACTTGTAAAATATATTTAAATATGTCACTCATGACTTAAGATGTAGAAAGCAAAATTCAGTCGTGCAAAGGGGAGGAATTGCACCATTCATTTATTGATAAACTATTTTCAAACTACACTTACATTTTGTCACATAGTAGGAAAAGATTTAGCGAGGAAAGAGGTCAGATTTTAGTAACTGTTTGTCAGTTTGAGATGCAGCAGAAAATGCAATCTATTTTTCCTATTGCTGTTATTGAATAAAAAGCTAAGTCCTGAAAGACCCCCTCCCCCCTGACTATACATGGAGAGATTCAGGGATAGATTTCTGGTATCAGATGAAGATCCAGACAGGCTACTTTCAGACTAAGAACTGTTTTGATGAAATACAGGGTAAGTCATTTCAGATAGTAGATACATCCAAGATGTCACTAAGCATCTTTTTGTAAAGTGGACTTATTAGTAGAAGAAAGAGCTAAACTAATGAAGTACATTTTTATTAAAAGATATTATCTTTACTTTAGCAAACAGTATTTCACTATGTGAAAAGCTTTTTAAAAACTTCCTTTGTGCATCTACATTTCCAAAACCAATACCTTATGACAGCAGAATTTACATAATCAGTATTGAAAATGTATCTTCTTTGATGGCTTTCATACAGAAGTATTTTCCATGATACATCTAGGCTTAAATCTGTCCAATGATGGCTGGTTAGATAAATGAAATATTGAAATATCAATGCAAATTTAAAACTGCACCATGCATGAGCTGAGTTACTAAGATTTATCATATCAAAGCAGCTGACTTCTTACCTGGTGGCAGATATTGGCAATGTCCTGAAGAATTGACTAAAACATTTGTATGAAATGTAGCATCAAATCTTTCGTCAGCACTAGAATAGAGAAGCCAAATGAATTATGTACTCTGTGATTGGCTCAGTAACACCTGGGAAGAGTCCATTCCTTTTAAAAGGATTATTTCTGCCCAAAATAAAACTTGACAGCTTGTTTCTTGGTACCAGTGGCCTCAGAGTGACTGGCCTAATAATATCGGATTTGTTCCTGATTAACAACCCGCCTTATTCTGCCCCTGATTTCCAGACTGGCCAGGTTCATTACTGCCCCTTGGCTCTGCTGGCTTCTGCACAGTAAGAACTTCATAAAAACTGTTCGAGCATCTGCCTGAGGAGATCTGGTCTCTTCTCGCTGTTCACATTAGCAGCAGCTAGAGAGCATGGAGCAGAGCAACACTCCAGCCTCTCATCTCGTCCTGTCCCTCACATCGCTCAACATTATTACTGCCTGTGATATGAAAGACTGTTTAATGCAACTCCAGCTTTCACTATCTACTTCAGAATCCACAAATAAACAGATATTTACTGCAGCGTACTAAAATAGCAAATCTGTACATATCAGGTCAAATCCTACAGAGATTCATCTGAAATTATATCAGAATTATAAGTGAAAAGAAAATGTTAAGATGTAACTAACAGAAATTTTATTATTCCATGAAGCAGTGAACACTTTGTGGCTATCTGGAAAATCATACCACCAGAAAGAAGCACTTTTAACTAATCTAGTAGAATTAAGCAGGTGGAAGAGGGCCACACATGCCATTAACACAGTCAGCCCTGGATTTGTACACAGCCCAGGGTCTATCCCTGAGTAAAAAACATTGATAAATTGGCCCTGTTCACTTGCCCTGTTCATAAGGTAAGGAATACAGCATTAAATAGAACCCAAAAGCCTTAGCTGATGTAGGGGAATAGATTATTGTATTTGGGTTGTTATGTTGATGATTCAATTACAAACAGAATTTCTTCAACTATTTAAAAATACATGCAGTAGCACAATAGACTAGTAGTAAAATTTAGGATAGCTCCTGCAAGTTTCTTTCTACTAGATTGCAACAATATGTGTAACATTAATATTAAAACATTTATTCATTAAATTGAAAAATTAATTTATTGTTCATTAATTTCTTTCAGCGTGTAATTGCAGATGCACATCCCTAGGGAAGTGTATAGAAATTGAAAGCATCTATCTAAAAATGCCATGTCTCTATAAGAGAACATATTCACATTCCCAATGCAATTTCCCACAGGAATAAGAAGTCATTTTAAATAGCTTTGTCTTCTGACTATCCCTGAATAAGATTTTGGAATAAATCTGTTCCAGATAGTAACACTGTAGAATAATTACTGTATGACTGTGTCATAGTTAATATGATATGATTATAAAACCCTGTATTAACACAAAAACAGAGTGTTCAAGTATTAAGTTAAAATTATTATTTTATATTGTGAATGAGCTGCAGTTAGCATATATGTAGCAGTATTACAAAGAAAAGTAGAAAATTTCTAAAAGGGCCTTATAATTTTAAGGCATGAATCCTCGGACACATAAATTCAATTACAAATTCTGTCAGGTCTGTGGTATATGTGAGGGAGGGATTTATGTGTCATAACTCATCATTTTGTAAATCTCTAACCTGCCTTTGCAGAGTATCCATTTTATGGCATACGCACTGTGTTATTCAGCAGGAGAATGGAAATGAGTGACTGATTTGGTCGACTCACCTAAGAATGCTGTCATTTGTGACAGTGTAGCCAGGAAAAAAATGCTCAAGAGCAAAGAAAAATGCCGTGAAAGATGTATTAATGGGAATTAATGATGCAGGAAGCTGCTCAGGTTGCCTGCTGCCCCAGCTCGGCTGCAGGACACCTGAGCAGCGTTTGTAGGCTGGCGCGGACAACGGGAGCGCTAATTACAGTGCTTAAAGCAGCAGCGAGAAGCAGTCCTGACAGGCACCGAGAGCAGGTATGGGTGAACCCTGGCAGAGTTCACCCCAAATCATTTAGCATTAGCTGTCCCCATGAGAGCAGCGCTCGAAGCCGTTAGCACAGCAGTAATGTGGGCCCTGGAGAGGAACAGGCGCGTGGCTGGCAAGTGCTGTCACTGTGAGCTGGTAGGACAGGCCCTGTAATTCAACACCACCTGTGACAGTGGCATTAATCATGGAGGCAGTCCTCAGAGGGGAAAAGGGCGGTTAATTGTGGCTGACGTACTGGGTACAGCTATTGTATAGGTCTTGCTGAAACAAAAAGCAGCTCCTGAAATGGAGAGGGGAAGCAGGCAGAGGTACAGAGAAGGCTTGACTTAGCAGGAAAACGCCATCAGGAAGACGAAAGCTTCATCAAAAAGCTTTGTGTTGCCCCATGAGAGATAAAAAAAAAAGGTAATAAAAAAATAGTGTCCTGTGTCCCACAGAAGCAGCAGTAAAACATGTGCTGAGCAGAGGTACAGCCTTTCCTGCACCCAAGGCGTTGCGCGGTCAGGCCCACAGTAATGGTGCAGAGAGGCAAGTTGTTCAGAGACACCTTCCAGTGCTGTAACGTGGCCATGGCGGTGGGAAGGGAGGCTCTTGTTGGCACCTCTCCAGGTGGTCTGGAGAGGGACGGCTGAAGGAGGGGCTGAGGCACGGCCTTCAGAACTGCCTCAGGCAGGCTGCTTCCGGGCAGAGGGCCGGCGAGGAGCGCGCGGGCTCCTGGGGCCGCTGCTGCCCCCGAGCGCACGGGGCTCCCGCTCACCACCAGCGGAGCTCTGCCTGTGCCTCAGCCTTCACCGGCCGCGGGCTGAGGTCGTTCAGGGGCTCGCACGCGGTCCCTGTGCAAGGTGCCTTTGCTGCATGCTGGAGACAGCAGCTGACTCTCAGCCACAAAGACACGATCTTTGTAAAGGGCAGCTTGAGCCATGAGACCGGGGAGTCCATGGTTAAGGGTGCTGACCCGTGCTCCAGCAGGATCCTCTTGGGAGAGCAAAGCGTAGAGTCTGAATTGTGCACAACGCGCACGTGGCAGTGGGGGTATCATGACGCCAGCTTGCTGAGCTGGATGGTGCAAGCACATGGCCGGCTTTCTGCCCAACCTGGGATGGGCAGGGATAAAGAACCTTGCTTTTCCTCAGCGTCCTGCTCTCTTAATTACTATCATGGAGCAAGTAAAAAGGAAACTGTTACTGGGATGGAGGCAGAGTGGTTATTAACATCATCGCATGCTCATTTTTTCCAAACAGAAATCACAGGTGGATGGTCCTCCTACTCAGATGGAAGACCATTTGGTCTTTAAAATGCAGGCTGTTTTGGAAGATGTGAGCACACACATATACGTTGTACATGAGCAGCACAAATAGTTATCCTGCAAACAAACACTGATTCGCTGTCTCATGAAGGAAAAAGATTTTTGTTTATAGACTGTTTACTGATTCACCTTATAAGAGCTCCTACAGAGCGTTTGCCAGTTTCTTCTTTGTTATCAGTAAATTTTAAGTCTTAAGAAAAAAAATAATTGAAGTTAATTAAAGGTATTGAGTGTCTAGAGACTTCAACTTTTGAATAATTGAATTTATTATTCTTGGACTCTGACTTGATCTTTTTGGCAAATGCAAGCCCAGATCTTCAGTGTGAACTTTGTGGTCTAGTCAGTATGCAAGAGTGAGGGGAGCAAATAAATAATTAGTATAGGGTGTAGGACAGATGGCAGCTTGTCTGTATGGATATTTCCTACTTGCTTATGGTGCTGTGGCTAATGTAGTTCAGCAGTGGATAGTATAATTTTGCACAGCGCTGTTGTGCAGAAGACCTCGTTGAAAACATGATAGTGCTTATATAAAGGTGGATGCATCCCCTAATACCAGGTTGTTCATATACTTCCTTTCTCTTTCCCCTTGCAAGACTGATGTGATAGAACTGGCGTTTTTTATTCCCTGGCCGCAGCTGTGCAGACACGACATGCATGTAGCTAAGGGAAGAATTTAGTTCACTGCATTCAGCAGAAAGACAGAACAAGCCCTTCTTTTTCAGACAGAAAATCCAGCAGCTTTTTGTTTCATAACAAACTTACAGTGTAGGGGATCTCATTGTAAATAGGTCAAAATCATGTGCAATATATGGGCAAATAGTATGAATGCTGTTTAACTAACATGGTTCTGTTAAGCTCTTTAATATTACACGTATACAGTAGATGTTGCTAACTGAATGCTGCCTTTCCTATTTTCATGTCTTTGAAGTTCTGCCTTTTAAAAAATCAACTTAAAATCAGCTTACAGGCTATAAAAGTCACTTAATTAAGCTAATACTAAAGCTCAGAAGACTAAGCTTAAATACTTTCCTAACTCTTCAGGTATAGGTGACACTACTCTTATTTCTTCTGCTCTTCTGTGTCACCAGGTCACTGATGTGCAAACAGAAACCACAGCTAATTACCTAATATACATTGGCTTGAGGTCTATCACACTGTCAGATTTACTAATAATTTTGCCTTTAACAAGACAAGGCTTACACTGTCTAGAGATAAATATTCTGCTATCAGACAACAGGCAAAAGATGTCAGATGAATTATGTCGTTCACTGTCACTGCACATCACTGGGTTTTCCAGTATCTTGGGCTGTAAACAGGAGATCACAGTAGAAATACTTTAAAAGCTTTCAAAAAGAGTGTCTACCTGTTATAGAGAAGAATATCTGGCTTCCATATCAGGCCATCAGGAAAACGGACGTTCTTCACTCCAGGGTATTCAGACACATTCCACTGTAAATAATAATCTGTCCAGTACTAAGACACACACACAAAAAAAATGTGTCACTTCTCCCATTAACGTAAGTGGTTTTTTGTTAAAGAACTATTATTAAGGTTCAGTCAGTGAAATGTTTAGAAAAGATGAAATAGACCAGCCAGAGTTCACTGAAAGCATAAAACTCTCAATTCACCCTGCAATGCCTAGAACAGTCTATAAAATCAGATTAGGAGTGCTTCTGTTTTGTTACTCATGCCGTCTCAGGCACCAATTTGGGGACGAACAACTTTTTTTTATTATTCATATATTAACTTTAATTACATTTCTCTTTAGAGGGAGCTCTGCTTGTTGGTGGCTGAACTGTGAGGCGCAGCCGAGCTGCCCGCAGTCCGCCGGGAGGGGACGGCAGGATATTCCACAGAGCCGGGCAGAGGTTGCCGCAGCAGCACCCGGCACAGCCTGCGGTGCTCCCCGAACCTGCTGTTGTGCTTTCCCCCGGGGTGTCAGCGTGGCGACTGTCTGTGTAAAAGGCCTAAAGAAGAATTACAGTTCACTTTGCTTCAAACAATTTATTATTTTCCTATAAATCTGTGTTTAATTACATTGGGCCTGCCTGTATCCTCATATTATATTATTTACATTAACTTCAAATAACTGTAGGCATCACATAAGTTACAGTGGACGCTTCGCTATATTTGCAGTGCTGTTGTAATGCCAAACATTAGTCTCTTAAATTAAACCTTCCAAATAGGCTGTGTGTACCGCTTAGCACTTCAGGAGTCTAGTGGCCCTTGCCAAAGCCTTTGGCAGGTATTAATAGCAGAGAAATTTTACCTTGGGCATTGTAGAAATCATATTATTGATTATTTTCATGGGGCATTCACATCAAATTGCTCTGTGCAATTCCTTGCCTAACAGTCCAAGGAAAAAATCATTCCCCAAACAAGTCCCCAGTTAGCCTCATGTTGCATGGATTCAAGTTCTTTTTTTGTGTCTCTAGACCAGTAATTGTAAATATTTTGCTGCACATAACACATTTAATAGTATCTATCACACATTCACCTTCTGTAAAGTTTTGCTATGCAGTTTGTTGGCATGTGCTCCCATGATGTATCTCATTCAGTGTTTGCAGTGAATTTGCAGTGCCTCGTCACCTGAACAGATTATCTGAGCTGTACATTCTGGTTCCTTTTACTCTACAGGTACCTTTTTATAACCAAAGTCTTAAATCGGAATATCTCACCATCTCTCTTAGCTTGCTTTCTTTTTCAGCACCTGTCCAGTCTCAGTTCTCTAATTACATCATGCATATCATGCTGCGCATGTGCAGGCAGCTTCCACAGGCTGATGAACTATTTCTCATTTTCTGTTCTTTATTTTTTTTTCAGAAATCTTATGTCTTAGTAAGTTCTGTTTAAAATTAACTTGCTGATCCCAATAAAAAGTTGTTACCATTTATTTTTAACCACTTTTCAAGGAATTTAGAAATAGTGAGATTCTCATGGTATAAATTTTTTTGTTTGTTTTTTAGCAAGTCCAGCAATGTAATCAAATGTGCCGTGCCTTTTTTAACATGTTGTGCTTGAACCCAGGGCTCTCCCTGGTGCTGTCTTGTTCTGGGCGGGCAGGACAAGCCTGACTGCCTTGCGGTTTGCAGCCTGGGGCTCGTGGAGCAGCTGACGCCCCCCCGGCAGCTGTGTGGAGTGGGGTTCGTATTTGAGTTCTGTCTAAACTGCACTCAAATAATAGGGATATATCCAGCACTTGCCTATTAAAACGTTTAGCAGTTATCATGACCCAGTACTGCAGAGCATAGTGCAGTAGTGAGTGAAGACTGCCCAAGGGGTGATGGAAAGCCTGAGACTGGAGTTTGCAGCTCTAGAAATCACGACATTTCACACTGGACTTGCTCAGTTTAG
Source organism: Crypturellus tataupa (assembly GCA_034781795.1). Taxonomy (NCBI): domain Eukaryota; kingdom Metazoa; phylum Chordata; class Aves; order Tinamiformes; family Tinamidae; genus Crypturellus; species Crypturellus tataupa. The sequence continues at coordinate 3,659,668 of JAWLRI010000032.1, read as the reverse complement.
CCTAGTGCAGAAATCCTTCTGTACCTGTCCAGGGGGATACAAGCTGTTTCACTTTGTTTTAACTTCAGAGCTACTGTTTACCGTGTTGCTGAGGTGTGTTTGATGCAGAGGAAGACAGAAATTAGCTTGGAGTGTTGGGGTTAATATTAACCTGCCTGCCTAGGCAAGGCTCCTCCTATAACTTAAATCAAATGTAATATTTTGAATCTAAACAGTATCACCATGGAGATAGCATTCAGGATCAAAAAAAAAAAAATTAAATGCATAAAAAACAACTTTATATTCACCTCCTTCTCGGGTTAGTTTTATTTTAGTATTTCAGTGATGATTTAGATAGAAATTATTCAAAATCTATCTATAACTACACACACATACAGCAAGGGAGGTGGTGGACAGTGCCATTCTGAGAAAGATGCTGTAAGGCTTCAGGCTCTCTAGCATAATCCAGCAGCAGCCGTTGGCCTGCAGCACGCGCTGGATGTGCCTGCGTGCCGTGAAGAGCGCGCTGGGCACCCACGCGGTTCTGGTCTTTTCCAGAGCCCTTGAGCTGTGGCTGTATTTTTTTCTAGTAATCATCTGGTCTGCCCATTGCTATCCTAACATGCATAGAGTATGTACAAAGACAAATGAATCTATAAAAAAAAAATGCAATGAATACTTAAAAGAATCAAAAATTTCCCTGGGAAAAAAGCCTCAGAAATTACAAGGACACTGTAGGAGAGGAGAGAGAGAGACAAATAAATGATAGTTTCTGAAGTATGAACTGCTGTCTGTTATCCTGGTAAGAAATCTCAGCAAGTGCTGTCAATGTAGCTCTAAGGCAAAAATATTACATCTGACACTGAATCTTACTGTAAAACAAGTCTGTAAATAGCATGAGCCGAATGCTTCTTCCCTGTCAGCTTGACTTAGTGAATAAATGGCATAGCTGTGTTGTCCTTTGCTAATCTCTCCTGTGTTTTCTAGGGCCTAGCAGTGCAGCAGAGGCATTCTGTTTAAAAAAAAAAAAAAAAAAGTTTAATAAAAGGAAAACAAATTCATTTAAACTGAATGAGCCGATTAGAGAAACTGAGAGGTGTGAAGTTTCTGCTGTAGCAGCTACAGTGTCTTAAGTAAGACCACTCTTCTCTAAGCCTTTGCTTAACCCAGCCAGGTCCGTTTCTGTAATATGGGCAGAAATTGAGGTGCTCAGCCTAGCTGCTCCAGGATGGGAAGGGCTGCCTGTGTGGCGCTTCCTTTGGGAAGTGCTGCTGTGCAGGGGGCGGCGCGTGGAGCCCTCGGGAGCCCCCGCAGGTGGGAGCCTCATCCCGGGCGGTAGCACCCAGCGAATGCAGAGGGATAAGCAACGAGCAAGGTAAAAGTGTGCAGAGCCTTCCCTCAGGAGCAGATCCCTTGCTGGTTAAACGGACAGGGAAAAGAAAGCTGACACACCTTGAACACCCTATTAGCTGTTCCATTTATTAATTGACTAAAAGTTACTCTGGCTCAGCAGTTTCAGCCCCGAGCTAACAGCAGGCCAAGCTCTCTCCTTTGTGAACATGTGTGGCAACAGAGTTTTCTTAAGTGATGAGAGAGACAGAAATTCTGTAACAACTGTGGCTGGGAAGGGGCCTTTTTATATAGCGGCAGAAAGTAAAATAAAACTATTGTTAGAAAAACATATTGACTGTGTATGCGAAAGAAACCAGGAAACTAGGAGCATGTAAAGTGTTGACAGTTGAACATGGGGAAACTGCATCCATTTGCTCGCAGCCATTTCAGCCAGGTATCGGAGAATTTCTAAAAGTAACATAAAAAGCTTTAATCCTTAGCAGTTAAATTCTGATGTTGATTTATGTTTAAACAGCATTTTGAACAACATGAGGACAGCGTGGCTATTTTAATTAAAATGCCTCTTTGGGAGACAGACTGAAAGCAAAGCAAATAGGAAAACAGAGCCCTTCAGGCAGGAGAATGGCAGCAGATCTCAGGAGTGAACAGATTCCTTCAGAGTAAATTTTCCCCTGCATTCCCTTTCCTCCTGCATAAAAGAAAGAACTTCCTGGAGATTTCCAGAATACTGATCACAACAGCTACTATGCAGGAAATCTTTTCATACATGCGTATGTTCTCTTTCACAGCCAAATAATTTACTGAAACACTGGATTTATTGGAAAAGGTGTTAAGGACTTTGCAGCTATACTTATATGCTACCTGTGACTTTTAGGACTCTAGTATCTTATTTTGGACTAGAGTTTTGGGTGACTAAATCAACTGTAATGAGTTTATAATTAATTCAGATGTGGTCACTCAAATTCTTTCAGAAATGCCTGAAACAAAATCAAGCGCTAAACCTCAGTCTTACAGTTTTTCATTCAACTGAAGGTTGTCCATTACGTAGCAAGATGCAGAACAAAGCCTGAAAGCATAAAAAAATTCAAACCCTCATGAGATTAAACTCAAAGATGAGGACGTGGGGGGAAAGATAGGTGGTTTTTTTTCTCTCCAAAACTCACCATTTGTAGCCAGATGTTTGTTGTTAATACTTGATTCTTTTCATCCTGAGAGGAGGAAGACAAAAACAAACCACAGTTTAGTGTCATGCAGGAAGGATGACAGCAATCATTGCATTTGACTATTATGAAATAGTTTTGCTAGGTTTGCCTTTAAAACAAAGAGAGTCAATGCTTCTTGCTGTCTGCGACAGAAGCTTTCATGGGTGCTTTTTACTGTATTTCCTGCTGCCACAGGCAATCACATTGTCTTTTAATCACATTGTCTTTTTAAGAGTCCTGCCAGGCTTTTCCCTGGGCATCCTTCTTCAATAACGTGCCCTAAGGTAAAGCAGGTTATGCTGCCTTTTGCCTGTTTCCCCTTTGCCTGGGAGCAGCCCTGTCACCGACGGCCGCACACGAGGTGTGTGCAGAGCAGAGGGGAGGGACGGACACGCTGGGTGACACTAGGTGCCGGGGACGTGTTGAGGCCATACAGAGTAGCTTCCTACCAGGCAAGTAGTGCCGCTGCTTGCAGTGGAACATCGTATCAGAGCTTTTCCAGAAAACTCTTGTCAGGGCAAAACATTACTATTCTGCCTGGAAAAGTTAACATTTGAAGGCCTTCCCCCTTGTCTCCTGTGACTACTTGATGTAAGCTGTGGTGACAGAATTGGCATCTTAATGCTGCAGTTAATTAGGAAGATTAATTCTCTGCTCTCAGACACAGGAAAATCTTGGTGACCTCATTTCTCTGGAGGTACCAGCAATTACTCATTCCTCAAACCGTATCAATATCCACTCAGGTTGTGCGAAGCTAATGGAATACGCTCTATACTGTCATTATTGGGCACTTTCTGAGCAGAATGCAAAATACCTGGCCCAGCACACAGCTCTTCACCACAGAATCCTCCAGCCAGAGGAGTTCAGGCTAGGGAAATGCCAGGGCAAGTTTACTCACCAGGGCAACTTAGACTGGAGGAGTTGCTCATGTGTCTACATCCTTAAACCTAACTCTATCACCCCAAACTTAAAATAACCTCCCTTAAAATTGCCATAAAAGGTTTAATTCTATTTTATGAAAAAAAGAGCTTTCTTTGGAAAATAAATACTCTTTTTTTTGCCGCTGTTAGATACACTTCTAAGTGAACAAAAGTACCGAGATGCCTTTAATGGAACCCATATTAGGGCAGCACAGTAGTAAAAAGTAACTTGGCAGGTAACCCAGACACAGCTGGCACACAGTGATGTTTTGGATGCTAGTGGAGCCTTTTAAAGAGCAGCATCAGTGAAGGTACTGCTGTGTTGCTAGACTGTGTGTTATCACAACTAAATGTACTACTTGAGACAAATAAAAAAAGATATATAGGCAGAGTGGTACAGTGCATGAAGAAAGTTTACCCACAAATGCGCATTCCTATCACCCTTTAAAATAACATATATAGGGAAGTATAGATCATAGATAGTGATTTGGTACTTTTTGTTTTCTGTCTTTTCACCTCTCTGAACCTTTCCTTTTCAGTAGATCTAAGTCAGGCGAGCAGCGTATTTAAATGGCTTCCTGGAGCAGCAGGTCTCATTCCCGCCAGGTTCCAGAAGAGCCGGGTTTGCTGCGTGGGATGCTGAGGCGCTGCTGAGCGCATCAGCCACCCGAAGCTGCCCAAGGCGCGTCAGCCGCCATCCTTCTCCAGCCCTGTTAATTTGATGCCACTCAAAACCTGCGTATGTTGTTAGGGCACGACAGGACTGGCTTGCGCAGGATCTTTATCTCATGCACGAATAAGCAGCAATGCGTGAGAGGTCATTTACATCTCCCATGAACTAAACAAGTGTTGCAAATAAGGATATGTAAAATCTGTATGTGCTTTTGTTCCTTATGGCCATTTTGAGGTCAGATGCAAACCTCACCAGAGAGTGTATCAATAAAGCTCCGTGAGCCTCTTGTGAAGCCTCGAGGGCTGTCGCGGGTGCGCACGGCCTGCTGTCGTCTGCTGCAGGCGGGTGCAGACGAGAGCATGGCTGCTGCAGGGCCGGGCGCAGGTGCAGGGCTTTGTGCAGGGCTGAGCGGCTGCAGGGTGATTCAGAACCCATCACGCTGAGGAAAGCTTGTTTCCAAACTGCTAGCTGAATTTCCCATCCTCCCTCACTGGCAAACTGAGCGAGACTTGAGTTTTAGTCTTAGCCTGATCGCCCTCTGCACAGCAATGGCTCCACAAGGTCAGTGGTGTTTTAAAGGCTCCGTTTTGAGCAGCAGCAAAGGGCCCCCGTGCACTGTGAGGGCAGCGCAGCCGCTGGCCGCGTGGCAGAGGCCGCTCAGGAGCGTCCACAGAAGCCTTGTCCAAGCCCTGGCAGCCAGGAGTTACTCAGCTCCAAGAGGGTATCTTGAGAACGCTAACTCAAAAATAACTCTTGCAGCAAAGAGAAGCCCTAAATGAAGATGAAGCGTGCTGTTTTCCTGGTGTTTCTTTCAGTTATTTTAAACATTTAGAGCCTGAAAGAGTTTATTTGAACCAAATAGCTCCCATTTGGATCACTGTATTTAAGGTTTCATCAGTGTTTGAACCGTAAATCCCATCAATGCTCTTCAGCCAGAAAAACTTTGCTGCTCGCTGAGGCTTGGTTCATAGTGTTTTTCCCAGGAGAAGATGATTTATAAAATTGTAGTCGTTACGGGCTTGGATCTCCTCATTGCTAGAGGAGAGATTCTGATCTTAGAGGTTTGGCTCTTTTTGGCATGCGCCAGTGGAGCTGCTGGATGGTGGGGACAGGAGACGTTCTTGAGCCCCTCTCCTGGCCTGGGGACTCCTGTGGGCGCCCTCTGAGACCTTTGTGGTGAAGTGCCCTGTGGTTTTCCGCAGCGCTGTGCAGGGCTGCCCCTCTCCTCCTTTGCAGGGCTGCAGAGAACTTCACCAGTGCTTTGTCATTTTTCAGTGACATTTATTGCCCCTGGATTGACGTGCAGGCACCTGGTTTCCAAGCGACTTACATAAAGCAATGTCCTGAATACACTCTTGCAGTCTAAATCCAGCTTTATCTTTAATTATTTTTACATGATAGAATTCCACTTAAATTGCAGAAAAAGGAAGATAAGACCTGGGGAAAGAGAGCTAAGTTCCCAAGGGCTGCAGGGTTGGCCAGCGGCAGCAATGTGCGGCTGTGCCCGGGGGGCCAGCCTGGAGATGCCTGATGCCTGTAGCAGTTTTCAGACCCGTCTTTGGGGAGCAGCTGCTCCTGTCACACCACCTCTGTGCAAACACAGCGCTACTGGGGGCTGGCGTCACGTTCCTTTCCTCTTGGAGGGAAGAAATTAAACATTTATTGAACAAAAGACTAATTACCCTCTAGTCTGGTAACAATGCAGGCATTGAAATAGGCAGGATTTAGTTCCTGCTCCGTAGACTCTTTAATCATTTTTCTAAAACAGGGTAATAGCACGAGCAGGAGGGACTGACACCAGGGCAAGCAGTGTTCTCAGCGGAGTGCAGAGCACTGGGCTGGTGGAGGGGCTGAGGGGAGCGGGAGCGCCAGCGCCAGCCCTGTCAGTTTTCTGGGTTTTCCACAAGCCCTTCTAGACTGAAACCTTTCAACACAGTTTAGTCCGAGTTTGCACATTGCTTCCAAATGACTGAAGCTGTATTTTTTTTCCAGAGAATAAACACTTGACAGAAATCTTTTTGCTTGTCACTGCACTTATGCTGGGGTCTGCTCAGCATTCACATCTCTGAGGGCCACAACACGCTGCATTTCTCAGCACAGGAAGAGGCAACGTGGCTGTTCATCATTAAAATGCTCTTTTGCAGGCATCTTTGGCCTGAGGAGGGGGAGAATTTACATTTGTTGTCATATTCTATGCAATGAAAACCTCCTCCCTCCCTCATCTTCCCCCCTAGGCAACGCTTTCCCCCTTCATAGCCGTTATCTGAAAGGCCTCTAAGAAGATGCACATTTGGAAGAGACAGGCGTTTTCTCCCCCACAGCCTGGCTAGATTCTCCACTCTCGAGCTTATGGATGCCAGTGTTAGGCTGTGCTTTCACACTCGCCTTCAGGAGGAAGCAGCACCAGCTCCTAGAGGGGAAATCTCGAAGGCCTTAAGCCTCTACAGCAGGTGGGGGAACCTCTCGCTCCCCTCTGGCTTTCTAGCTCTCCTGTCTTTTTCTTTGCCCATCTCCTCTACTGGGCACGTCCAACCTTTTCTCCGGTAAGAACACAGGAGGCAAAGCCTTATTTTAATCTTGTCACCCTACAACAGTTTCTTGAAGGATAGAAGAGATTCTTACTCTTCATTTTATTAGTATCTATTAGCATTTGCATTTTATTGGTATTTACTGGTATTCATGTTTGGTCAGGTGTGATTTTTCCCTTGTTTTCTTTAATGACTACTAATTTCATATTTTAGGTATACACAGTGGCATAGCTACATAGGAAGCTTAGATGCAAAGAGATCACCATCACAAGGGACTCAGAAAAGTCCCAAGCAGTTGAACACTAGAGGTTGGAAAGTATATGAGAAAATTATCACTAATGCTTTCCCTGCTCTTACACTATTTTCTAGGTATGTAGCACAAACCACTATCAGAAAAATAATATTAAGCTTAGAAGGACCTTGGTCAGACATACTGCAGTCAGGCTGCATTCTTACTGTAGTGTACTGGCAAGGAGAGGGAGCTTCTTTCAAACGCTGTTCACAGGCTCATATGCTGGAATTACATCAGTAAGTCTATTAAACGTACAGAACTGGAGACTTCTGAAAGTCCTTCCCAGGCTTCAAGAACAGTAATTCCAACATATGCCGTAATCCATAGGAAATGTATGTATTGTAGTATTTTGTAGTGTCACATCCAAGGATTTAAAAATTGCTGGATTTTATAGATTTTTCTAAAAAGGGCTGTGCTGCAAGTGGAATTCAAATCTAGTGTAAGCTACTATATTATCCTTAAGCCTAAATTAGCTGAACACAGTGAAGGTTTATTCCCTGCCTGATTTTAATGTGAAACAGTCACATCTCCAAAATGCTTTTTTAGTAGAAAGCTTTTTACTTTGGTACATCCAGTTAATCTGCTTTCCTTCTGAAAAAGTTCTTGTTAACTCTTCAGATCACGTTAAATCTTCTAAATGATTTAATAGGGAGATATATACAGCTGTAAAGAAAAGAAAATCATTTGCTTTGTTGAAAAACGAAGTCCACCTGTCTCAGAATTCCTGTTTGAGAATTGTTTTCCCAAGTGAGAATGTTCAGAAATGTTTTATAACTCTCTTATGGATATGAAACTGTAAAGGCTCCCCTGTTTTCAGAAGTCATCTAGACATCTCTAGGAAAAATCTTAGCATCAGCAGTCTTTGACTTCACAGGGAACTCATATAACATTTATATATAAATACAGCAACTATAACTTGACTTAGAGCCTTGACTCTGAAGGATTTGGCATAGCCGTGGCATACTGCATAGCTCTTCATGTTAACAGAACAGAAAGCAGCAGACGGCGTCACAGAAGTGGCAGAGCTGCTCCGTGTAGCTGGGGGGTTAAGTTTGCACCCCATAATGAGCAAGGCTGTTGAGCATTTTATTCCTGAATCCTCTAAGGCTTTAGAAATGCATCTTCTTTTCAGACTTCTTTAAGGCCTCTTCAGTTCCTGTGAACCTTAAGAAGAGAGTTGGTAGAAACATTTTGAGGCTTTGCTCATTCCAGCAAGAACAGCAGGCCCGTGGCGGATGGCTGGTGGGAGCGTGAAGGGAATTGCTGCAGGGACAAGGGCTGGCAGCCGCTGGGGGCTGCGCGGGCGCTTCCCAGGACACGGGCTCTGTCCTGTGCTTGACCAGCCCCCCGTGAAAACCAGAAGGTTCATCAGCTCCTCAGCAATCAGCTTGTTGTCTTGGCACTTGCTTGTTAAATATTCTCAGCATCTCATAATCCACAAGGTCAAATTACTAGCACCTAATGAAATTTCATACATTAACAGTTTAATTTGTAGAGTTTTTTTTTCTTAACACAGCTTGGGATTTTCTTCGTCCCTTTTTAGGGTCATGCACTGAGCTCACTAAACTGTATGAAGTGAAACAGTCTAAATTAATCCTGTGTCAATGTGGGGGAAACCTGAAAGCTTAAATGATCCTGGCTTCATGTGCACAGGCTATGTCTAAATTTTTGTATTAAAGTGAAAGGTGGCTCAAAGCTTCTTAGTGCTGTAGGCCAAATTGAACTTTGCTGCCTTGAGGATGAAGATAAAGATCAGTTACTGAGAAAAGCTGTCCGGATGCCTGTGCTGAGACACAGGAGCGAGGAGGGGGGTGCTTGCTGAGGAGGGCCATGGCTGCAGCAAGTCCAGCTCCAGCCAAGCGGGGCATGTTTATTACTCGCGCACCTACAGCATCACCTCCATTGCCCTGCCAAAAGGCAAGGCTAATGAAAACGCAAGTCAGGATGGAACTAAGGAATGTTTGGTTTTGCATAGGAATAAAAAACTCTCAAGTCTGGTGTGGGAAACAGGCTTTTATGTAATAAAAAGGTAAAAAGAAAGCCTGCGTACGGGATTTTTCTTAGGAGGATGAGATTTGAATTCCTGATCTCCTTACCTGACTTGCCTTTCACCACACAATGAATTAACCCTTCTCTTCCTTGCTGGTTAGTGATAGGCTTCTGTACCATACTAAGTGTGTCTGGTTCAGTGTTTCCTGTTATGCAGTAAATTCTGTATAGATGGCATTACCAACGTGTAAATAATGCTGCATGTTACAGTGTGATGCTCAAGAGCAGAAATAGGCGGCAGAATCTTTCTGATTTCTTGAAGTAGGGGTGTAAAATAATTCAATGAAATGTCAAGCCTACAGCTTATTGAATTTTTACTCTATCACTGCATTTTTCTCCAGACCGCTTTTGCTTAAACAAACGCTTATACTCTGTGCTCTGGCTTTTGCCATTTCAGTGAGATTTTTATAAAACACAGGCTCAGTGTCCCTGTTAATATTGAGCTCTGTGACATGTGAGACACAGCCTTGCAGCGGTGTGAGCCGACCCTGGCACAGCGCGCGCTCCCGAAAGCTCCCAGCAGCCGCTGCCAAGCGGGCAGCGGAGGTGGAGGTGCCGTGCGCTGCCAGCGCTCGCCAGGGCCGGCTCCCTTCCCCGCAGCGGCTCTCGCGCCCCCAGTCTGGTGGTCCCGCGTCCCTCGTGAAAGCCGCTCCTCCTGGGTGACACGCTCGGCCCCTCTGCACTGCTGATGACCGCAGTGAAAGCTGAAGGCTGTTGGGATGGCGCCTTTTCTTCGCCTGTACGTGCGCTTTAATGTCAAGCGCAGCCCAGAGGCTCCTGCATCCTAGCATGGTGCTTGCTGACTTTCACACCTCTCAGCTCAAACAGTCTCTTGCTCTGTCAGACCTTTACGGGTAAAATATTGTGGCTGTGCTCAGGGATTTAGCTAAAGGTCTTGTGTAATTTTAATGTCAGTTTTGCAGTTAAATTTCTTAAATTCAGCCTGCCAATATCTTCTTTACTTGTGTGCTTTTTCATTTAATTTCTTTATCTTTTTAATATGTAGTTAATTAAGGTGAAGGTTAAAATATTCAGCTCTGTCCTATTCAGCTCTGAGTGACTTTACATTTTATTTTATTTCTGGTGGATGGCATATGAATAGCTGTTCAGGCTCTCTAAGTGCTAAAACTCTTCATAAAATCAGAAACTGACAGATATTTGCAACATAGGTTTTTAATTATATAGTATAAATAGATTATCTGTTTTAAAAATAAATCATTTTCTTTCCATAGAACTAAAGGGATCAGTGAGTTAACAGGAAAACATGATTTTTATCCTTGCCCACTGGGGCATGGATTGTTTCCCGGAGCACATGCAGGAGATAGTGGCTCCCACCCTAAGGGGAGCCACCTGGGCTCTTCCCTGACCCATCACAGGGAAGCAGCTTCCTCTTTTCCTGCCTCCTGTTTGTGCAAGCATTGAGGAGGTTTCATTTCCCCCCACTCTGCCTGCAATGCAGTTAAATAAGCAGCAATTTCCCTGCAATGCTGAAAACACACTGTGCACTGAACTAATCACTGCCCCTACAAGTCTGTAGAACATAAAAAATATAACAAGGCTACTCAGAATACTCTTAGCAAGTGAAAGTTTCCCAGGATCATTAGAAAAATATCAAAAGGAGTTGCAAGTGCTGCAGGAGGATTTATGTTAAATTCCCAGCTGGACTCTGATGTCATTGAGTAAGATGATTAAGGACAAAAATAATGCAAAAAAAAAAAGCTTCTTTTTGTTGTTTTCTGGCCACACAAGAACAAGGGAGAAGGAGACACAGTCATGGCAACTAAACAGCCCCAACCTCTTGAAATACAAGCAGCAGCTATGAATATACTTGTGTGTGTTAAATTATCAAAAACACATCAAAACTTCTGGAGCGATTACAGCTTTTGAAGAAGAGGAGCCTCTTGTGTAGTGACAAGAGTGCCTTCTCAGAGACTGAAGAGCTAATTAGTTCTCTGCTCAACTTGAGCAAATTGATCAGTCTGATGAGCAAATAATTCTGTCATACAAGATTTCATCATGTGAGGGATAAGGAGAGTGGCAATTTGGTCACATAGCATTTTGCAGAAGAATATTAAAATGGGTCTGACTCAAGTCATGCACTAAAAGTAAACCTCACTCTGGAAGACCCGAAGTCCAGCCGGCAGCAGCGCGTTCCTGCAGCACCAGCAGCGGTTCAGCACCCGAGGGCAGCGCTAGTCGCTCGCGGGGTCCGCAGTGAGCGCGGAGTGCGGCAGGCGCGAGTCGCGCGGCAGCAGGACTTGACACTAGCAGGCTATGCTAGAACGAGGCTAACCTCGGCGTGTTGCACCCGGGGCTTTTGGTAGGATTTATAGAGCATTTTTCTGCTTTGACAGCCTGTAAGTGTGTTCCTTCCCCCAGGAATGTGGGAAATTGTTCAGACTAGTTGCATTTTTTTAAATGAATGCTTCTAAAAGTCATTAAATTGAATTTAAAACCAAGGAACCCCTTAAAAGGTAACTTTGTAAATCTTCCTTGTAACCTACAAGCATATTATTTTCAGCAAATTAAACATAGGGGAAAAGAAATGGGAGCCTGGCTCCAAATAACAATGCAGAAGTGCCAGTCCGTGCTTTACAGTATTGTCGCAAAGCCATTAGGTCCCGTTAGAGATTTCAGCGCTGCGGTCAATATCCTCGGCAGGGCCGTCTTTGGGCAGAGTTGCATGGTCCCTGTGCAACTGCCTAGGCAGCCTGATGGGCTGACACGAGCCCAGGTGTTTGCGGGTGGCAAGGAGGACAAGCGGGAGCCGGGCTGAGGAGCTGAGCAGGGATAATGTAGGGCGCTGCTGCAGGCGGAAACTACCGGCTGCTGATGCATGTCGGGGTCCTGGCAGGCAAACGTGGAGCCACGCGCTGTCACCGCGCTGGAGTCCGCACGGTGAGCTCTTGACTGCAGGTGTTGGGAGGAGGAGCGAGGAAGCAGGAGGGAGACGGTGTGTGAGTGGTTAGAGCGTCCAGCAGGGAAGAGGAGGGCAGAGGAGAGCTGCTGGGAGCAGGCGCACGAGGCTGGCCACAGCTCTGGCCTGTGGTTAGCGGCTGGGCTGGGCACCCGTGAGGCAAAGTTTGCTGGCAGAACAGTGCAGGGAAAATTCAGGCTTAGTGACAGTGCCGCTTGACCTTTTTAGGCATAAGCCTAAAAATACGGGGATGTTTGGTAAGAATTGAAGCCTTAAATTGCCCTGCCTCACTGTACTGCTGAGGTGCATAGGAAGGGGAGAAACAAAACTGTGAAGAAATCAACCTGAATACACCCACAGGTACCCTCTGCTTTTACTTAAAGTTCAGTGGAAGCTTTAAAGGTTTCTGGAATTATCATGCTGCTGATCTCTTATTAATGCATTCTGTACTGCCTGCGGTAGCAGTGGATGCTCATTTTGCTGCCCTTGAACATCTTAATATTTTATTTAAAATAAAAATAAGGGGAAAAAAGTCAATATTTGAAACTTATCTGGGTTAAGGTTGTTTATAGTGTGAGATGAGGATTCTGCTTGCTTTGTTTAGCATTAATTACAGGTAAAGTTATGAGTTAAGGTTTTTTTTTTTAAATTTTCAGATAGTGCCATGTGTGCTCTACCTGTTTCACAAGTCTGAAAACCTCCAGTAGCTTCTGCACACCAAAGGGTCTCTACTTCTGCAAGAAACAGTCTTTGCTCCTTCCGTCACTGCTTTTTCTTGCTTTGGAAGCAAGGCAGTTAGCTCAAAACTGCCCAGATCTGCCCAGCTCCACACAAACCTTGGGCAAAGAGCAGAGAAGAGCCAGCTTAAGCCTGGACAGAGGGTCCCTGCAGGGAGGCCCCTTGAAACACGGCCATGGGTGTCTGTCCCAGATCCCCTCGGACGAGGCCCACGAGCCTTTCGGGCCGTTGCCTGTAATGGGGCTCCCTTCCCCAGGAGACTTGAAACATATTTTCATCTAGCTGCCCAGCAAAGCTGCGGGGATTATAAACACGTGTAAGAGCCACATGATGTACCGCTGCCATGGAGACATAATTGTAATAGTAGTCATTTTATTTTTATTTTTCAATACATCACTGTTAACAAGAGGTTGGATTTAGATTTGAACACATTCGTCTTAGTAAGGACAAGCAAGAACAAGGCTTCCTAAAGGGGCAGAGCATTGCATGGCTAATAACATACTGCAGCACATCTTGTGTGGAGAAAAGATTCTTTTTAAGAGCAAGAGAGGGCAGCTACATTTTGTCTCCTTGTTTTATGAATTCCCGTGATTCATTGTAAGTTTCACTTAGTTCAATTCTAAAATATATAGCATAGAGCCAAAAGTGCGGTTATATTTATTGCAAGAATGCAAAGTAATAACCATGTTCTGTCACTTTATTTACAAATAAATCTTGCTTTAATTGTATTTCGTGGCAGACTCTAGTTGAAAAGATTGAACCCTGAGTTAGTGTTAATTACCGGCTGTAGGGGTTGATTATCGTTGCCAATGTGACCTGGGCGTTCTGGCAGCCCGGGCTGGCAAGCGCAGCCATTCCACAAGCTGAGAGGGAGTAAGAGCCCTCGTCCCCTCCCCGGGGCCTGGGCTTGTGTTAACCACAAGAGGGGAATCAAAGTCTTTGGACTTTAGTGTTTTTTAGTGGACTTCTCTGAAATATATCCTTCTCACAATATTCATAAATGATATGAAGACATTGATACAAGACTGGATATTGCATTGATTGATTTATGTATAATGAAAATAGAAGGAAAGCAGGTGATTTCTTCCCTCAAGGAAGGAAGAGAGCTCATGGAAGAAGGATTAGCTCCTAAATTCCTATAATAACATTAACCAGTTTTCTAGGCATCTCGGAGTCTGTTCAAACGATGGTACACCACAGAGACATCACTGTGGCAATTTAAAATAACCTTGGGGAAAACTATACTGCAAAACACATTGCTTATCCTGCTGAATGTCTCTGCAGCCCTTGACAGAGTAATGTGCAGGGCAACACAAACACTCCCCACCCACCAAAGGGGTGAGCGCCACAGAAATCCTAGCTACTCCCCACTGTGTCCTCAGCGGCAAAGGTGACAGAGCCCTCTTCCACAGAGTCTTCATTTGCAGGTGTCCCTGTACAGAAAGACATCTTGAGAAAGCAGGAGCTTGATGGGGAGGACTCTGCCAATGGAGACAACTGTCTGTGCCTGTTGCGTCTCAAATGTAAGGAGCATCATTACCGAAATGTCAGCACACCTACACGGTCCTGCACGCTGCTGTTTGCGCAGAAGAGCAAACTGTCTCCTCTGAAAACAACATTTCTAGCTGGTGGGGTTGGAGATGGAGTGAACACTCAAAAATCCAGTAAAATTGCTGACTTGTACTATCTTTCCTTAGCTCGCTCAGTGGTTCAGCCAAACTTAATATTGCTCATTATTTTTTCTGTCTTCATTCTTGCATTCAATCCCATCGGTCTTGCAGGGCGAAAGGCCTGCTTCTTGCCTCCAGATACTCACCTGTGGAGCTATCAAGAATAATTATGGGGATGCCAACCCCAAAATACCCTAATTCTCACTGCCAGGCACAGAGCAAGTCCATGGAAGTGCCAGTAGTTGTGTTGTGTAGATTACCAAGAGCCCCGACCCACAGCTCTGCTTGTGCCTGGGCGTCGGTGGCTTCCTTAGGTCACTGCATTGACTTCATAAGCAATAAGGAGACAGGTGGTTGTGGGCCACGCAGCCCTGCTTTCCCATCACTACCCGAGTATTTTGGAGAGATGAACTGGCCACATTTTGTGCTCTTACAGTGCTGCCAGTGAAGTGCTTTATGCGTGTGCTGGGGATGCTCCCCAGTGCGACTGCAGTCCGAGCTAAAATGTTAACAGCCTTTCTGCTTTACAAACCAAAACCCTCTTTCATTTAATGGTCATGATTGTGCAAACATAAATGAAGTATGAATGTGAATGTAGCTGTAATTCTGTTTTTCGCTAGCTATTCATAGGAAATATCTATTTTGATTTCTAGTAAGTTAAACATTAAATTGGTTAACACATAAAATCCTAAGTTATTTTTAAAAGGCTTCTTTGTGAACATACATGCTTGCACATACATGGTCCCCTCTGTCAGCCTGTTACCACATTTTCCCCCTTTCCCCCCATCTTTTTTGTAGCTTTGTGATACCTTTGATGGGGAGCAGTCAGGCTGCAGAGTAGTCTGTTCAGGCAGACATGGTGAGGAGTTCAGGAGAAAATGGCCAAAAGATACAGACTTGGGGGTTTGGCAGGGACTTGATGTATTGCCTAGTATTTGAATATGACACAGAAATATAGGCATTTTAACTATAAATGTTGCCTTTCAATAAAGAGAAGAATCACTCTGAAAACTAAAAGGGAACATAATCATTTCATTCCTTTGGAGAATGAAAATTTGTGTGTAAGAACAAGTACTAGTTAGTCAGATCTGACTCCTAAAAATCGTGTCAGGTGATGTAATTTTACTTCACTATCTGATTACTAAGGACTAGTAATAATTAATAGATGATATAAATTTACCATCTTTTTGCCTTAATAAGAGATCCTGTGTAAAATGCAAAAGCTTTATGTTCCTGTGGTCTACAACAATCCATCATCCCAGGATCTATTTCTATGACCTTAATCAAAGTAAGGCTGCAAACCTCCTTCATCAAAAGGAGTATTATTATATGTCCTCTCACAAAGGATATGTTAGCTCTTACCTTTTTTTGGTTAGTGGAGCAGCCATACCTATGTGATTAGAAAATTAGGAAATAGGTACTGAGATTTTATGATTATTTCTAATTAAGAGGATGAGAGAAATGTTAGAGAAACTAATTTACTCATTAAAAAAGATATACCGTTTTGGATTACAATTCCAAGGTATTTTCAGAAGAGGACTTCTCATGTATAAAAACAGTCCTGATGGTGGTATTATTATTTAATAGCATTTATTTTGTTTGTTTATTGCTTTAACTGTTCATATGTTTTAAACTAGTTAAAATTCATTTTTTCCATTCCATCTTATAGAATATAGACTCTCTGTTTAAAATCCCTTTCTGGATATAACAGTTTGAGAAGAGTAGGTAAGAGAAAGAAAGATGTTGGATATTATAAACCAAGTTTTTTTTGTTTTTTTTTTTTTTTAATAAGTCTGTTGTTCGTGTTTCAGGGGGCAGCTTTGTTTGCTCTTGTAATCCAGTAGCAGATAGTAAATCAATTAAAAATATTGGAAAGCACATCCCAGCACTGCTCTGCTTTTCTAAACTGTAAAGAATAAAATAGTACTATGGGAGACATGGCTGCAAGATGAAAGCAAGAATATTTTTCCCTTCAGGATGGAGGGAGTAAAAACTCAGCAGCAAAGAGACTTGGAGAGACTTTCTTCTGATGTACACAAGTGAATGCTAAAAACTAAAAGAATAATGCAGCTTTGATGAGCTTCTCCTACAACAGTTGTCTACAAAGAGGCTGTTGAGGCTTGATAAACAGCTTAGCAACTTCTTTAGGGCCCTCTCTCAATGAATACGTTGATTTGGTTTAGTTATCTTTGCAGATTAGAATTTCTTTCCCTTGGGGAGTGGGAAGTGTTTGTTTTATAGTCCATTTCTTTATGGAAACAGTTCTGCTTTGCTGAGTGGCAGCACCCTCTTTTAGAAATTTCAAAATAGCTCTCATTCCAGTTTTGCCTAGTGGGCACAGGGTATTAGGATGACAATCTTTGCTAGCTCTTAGAAGGAAAGGGTTAACTAGAACATGTGAAATAAGAAGACCGCACTACATTGGGAAGCATTTCATACAGTCTGTCTTCTTTCCTGTGTGCAAAGTGAGCAGGGAGTGGAACAGAGCGGGAAGGAGGGATAGCGGCAGCGGAGACCCAGTGTGGGACACTTTGCTGTGCAGGGCATTGGGAGCTCTCCTGGGGGTGCTGTAACTCCGAGCACATCAGCCAAGAAGCCAGGTACAGAAACTTAAGGAAAGAACCACGGGAGCAGCTTTCGTTTCTAGCTTGTTGAACCAGTAATTGCTACCACCAGTAGCTGTCATTCCCACCAGTATTTGCTTTTTGTGGTAAATGGGGAAAAAAAAAATCATTTGTTTTATACTGTGCAGGTTAGTTTACTTTATGGTTGGTTTATTTCTCAGCCCTTCAATGCCAGGTCACTGAGAACAATGCAGTCAGTTCTGTAGTGAGCAAAATGAGCTGCAATTAAACAGCTAGTACAAAAATGACAACAACAAAGATGTGTTGCTGTGTTTAAAAAGAATTCCTTTTTATATAGAAATTCTTTTTAAATGCACATAGGATCAAAAACTGCTTTTTGAATCACAGTAGATAAGACTGCCAGTCATTGACTGATACCAGACTGGGTAGCTATCAGTGGATATTTGCCCTTCAGTTCTCTCTCTCTTATTAAACTTGACATCTCCAGAAGAACAGCTCTGCAGAGCCGTCTGCCTGTTGGCCTCTAGCCACTTATGTATCCAACTGTTTACACAGAAGTTAAGGACATGGTTAAAGCCATGGCAGGAGTGTGGAGAAGAGAAAATCCCACCCTTAATTGACATAGGAATGTAAGAAAAACCTCAACAGTAAGGCTATCGTCTGAGTTTGAAAGGTGAAAAAAAAAAGTTTTGCTGTTCAACTTAATTCAGGGAACTTCTCTGATGGATACAAGCTGGGCCTCTGTAAGCTGTGTCTGCAATAGGAGCGTTTGCCCATAGAACAGTCCTTTCCTGTGTGGTTAAGGCTTCCAAACGACCTGGTTTAACACATTCATACCAAATACATCTAGATAGAATGACACCAGAAGTGTATTTTCTTAAAGCTGTGAAAGTAAATAACGGTCTCTCCTGCTCTGTTTTGCTTTGGCTCAAAATGCTTTTTTGAGCTCTCCTGGGTTAGTGTAGTTCTGAAATGAATCGCATGTACTAGTACTAATAGAAACAAAACCAACCAAACAAAATACCAGTTCTGTTCCCCGGATATTAGAATAAAACAAGCACTTAGGAAGTGTTTCAAGAGACAGAGCTGTACAAAACTCCTTCAGAGTGGACCATGTTACCCTGTAATTAAGCCAGTTTCTCCTGCAGCTCTGAGAAAGCACACGCTGCAGCAGGGAGGAGGGAGCTACACAAGTTCATGTTGGAGGCTAAGGCAGTGGGCAGCAGGGGCTTTCCCAGAAGCCTGCGATATGCACTGCGCTGAGCTCCGCAAAAATACACCAGACTTGCCAGTCCGTGCATGTCCATGCACTACAGCTAAAATCTGCATTAAATTTATTCTGGCAGCTCTTTCTGCAGTTGTTGCACTGAGCATTTTTCCCTCCCCTCCACGCAAGGGCGCGCGCTCCAGACCGCCGCCGTCTCAGCTGCCATAGGCCGGCTGTGCCTGGCAGCTCTTGCCTGCTGGCATTTGTGACACAGACACCGAAACAATTCCCTGATCACTACTGTCTGCTCGCACTTAAACGAATATTAACTCTCTCACGGGAAATACATAGCATGGTTCTTACCCTTGGTCCGATAAATCTGACCCCTTGCAAAAGTTGCAGAGCAGCTATGAGCACATCAACCTGGGTACGTCTGTGTCTACTGACCTTTAGATACTAAATGGACAGTGTCTGGATTTTGGCAATCAGCAGCTTGCAAGGGGACAGAAAGCAAGCCACTTGTCATGAATAATCCCATCTTTTTGTTGTTGTTGCCTTCTCTTTTGTACTTTAAGCATCTAATGCAATGATGATGATGATGTTTGAGGTTAACTACTAGTTTTAAGTAGTCAACTTCTTTGTTAATGACCATAGCTATCTGAATTCAGTAGAAATGAATACTGTATACCATTTATATAGAGATTTTGATCACCCTAAGCTATGACAGAATGAGGCTTAAACTACTCATATTTGAGCCCAAAAGATTTACACTGCCTTTTACAAGCCTGGCAAACACCACCCAGGAATATCCCCTGTCACATCAGCCACCTTGGTCTGGAATTGAATAGTTAAATGTAAGTGTATAGAATTTAAGAACATCTTGTCTAAATCAGATGACTAAACCTGTCACATTTTGGCCAGAACTTCCGCCACCCACCCAATCAGCAGGTCAATACTGAGCACCCTTTTTTTCTTATCCTCACAGGCAGCACCTTGTATAATTCAGGATTTAAAAAGCAACAAAGTACAGAGTTCAAGCGTGACACTGAAGATTGCTTACTGATGGAAAATTGGGGAATACTGACCAGTGCTCTAGGAAAGAGACAAACTTTAAATTCACTTATTTTAAAAAGGCAGCCAGCAGTTGTCTTTATCCGTTAAATTACTTATGTTTCCCCAGGACTGTGCAGTTTTCCTTCACAATCCTGACTCCTTGCTGAGAAGGAAAAATTCCATCTGTTCTAAAAAATAGCTTCCTGCAAAGATACAGACTCACCACGTCCATGATCTGCATGAGGCTGAGGGTGAAGTAGACAGTGAGCGGCTGGGAATCATTGGCCACCGGTCGTTCCAGAGGGTTGTAGTTTTTCAGCAGCTCCTTATACAGCTTCCTTTGAAATTCTCCTTGCAGGGACTCTTTAAACATAGGAGTAAATACATAGTCAGGATTCTGCATCAGAAAGAATGTCTGCTTTTCCAGTTATCAGATATTATGAATCTCCTGTTGTATATGTTCCCTTCCAAGTAGAACACCACTGTAATTTAAATAATTCCTTAGCTACTACAGCAAAGTGTTATCCCAGATTTGTGACCCTTTCTTTCCATCCCCATGCCGGGAGAAGGTCTGGGCCAGCACGGGGAGAACCTCACCAGCCCCGGTGCGCTGACACAGGTCCCCGTGGCCGGCGGAGAGGGGACGAGCGCGGACCCCTCGTAGCGCAGCCCCAGACCCAGCAGAGCGCTTCAGCGCGGCAGCAAGATGGCTACAGGTTAGGGCGAAATCAGGCGCTCAGGCTGCTTTAGGCTGAAAACTCTTCGGGGAAAGTATTTGCTGCCGTGTTCTCTGCTGGTGCAGCTACAGATAAAATGGGGACCATTTCCATCTCACATCCAGGCAGGATTTTCATTCTGCCGGTTTTCTGTGGTAGAGGGAGCAGAGTAGCCCAGGCAGAGGCAGCTTCGGGAGCAGGAAATCAGGGTCAGCGCGAGGAGCGGGGCGCGGGGCGGCGGCGGAGGGCAGGAAGAGCAGGCGCGGGCTGGAGCGCCCGCCGCGCCGCGACAGGAGGCCATGGCGGATGTCGCGATCCCCAGTGGCGGCGAGATGGAGCCGGAGCAGCCTGAGCGGACGGAGAAGAGCAGCAGCGCGGGCCTTCCCGGCGCGGAGAGCGCTGGAGCCGCCGAGGACAGCACACAAAATGGCGGACGCTCTGAGAGCGGTAGCGCTGGGGGGGCGCTGCTGGTGGCTGCTGTGGCTGCAGGGGACAAGGCCCCCCCGAACCTCAGCATCACCAGCAGCGGCCAGCGCGGGAGCAGCATCGCCGCGGCACACGAGCAGCAGCAGCCGCCGCCCGGCGGTGTGTTGGGGCGGCCTCCCCCTCTCCCTAAGCCCCCAGAAGACCTGCCTGTTAGGAGGAACTTTCAGATCCCCAGGAAGAGCAGAGAAAAGAAAGGTTGTTCCTTCCCTTTTCCTTCCTTCTCTCCCTCACTCCTTTCTTCATCTTATTCATTAGGCAGGCTCTTTATGCACCTCGCACAGCTGCATGCTAAATCCTGCGGGTGTGGAGGAGGCTGTGGAATGGCTTGGACTAGCAAGGCTGCTGGGGATGAATTTTTTAGCATCAAGGAGGTTTTTACATTCTTTCTTCTCCCCACCCCTTCCTTTATTCTTTTTTATTATTATTTTTACATGAGGAGAAAAAAACAACAAAAACAAACTTGGCTTGAATTTCAGTTGCTTTATAAAGATGGAAAAGCTGGATAAAATTAGGGTGGGCTTGAGAGTGCTGGTCTTCGCTCTGCTTCTGGAGGCGCAGTTGGATGTGACGAAGATGGTTCTCTGGGACGCACGCGTGGACACGCCGAGAAGATGATCTGCTTTTCTCTTGCCCTGTTCCTTCTCCATAGGAGGGGTGTGTTCCTGCGCAGGGCAGCCTGCGAGCACTGAGCACAGTTTCACTTCAGCAATGCGCAAAAGACAGTTATTTCTTACCTCTTGAAACTTGCTCATTTCCAGGGAGGAAACAGGCATCCCACTTCCGTGTGCCTCGTGTTGGAAGTGTTTTTCTTCCAAGTGTCCTGGCTTTTGTATGCTGCTTTTCAAGCCCCACATCCTATAAAAGCTTGAGATGGCTCTTGCTTTCTGTGAGGCACCGTTGGCTTCTGCTTATCTTCATTTGTTATGTGGCCTTGAGGTCACGTCTTGCCTTCTCTCTAAAACTTATTTCAGTTTTTGACCTTTTGCAACTTGCAGTCAGTAGCTTGTTACCTAATGATCACTAAAATCCTGTTTGCATAGGCTTCTAGTTCTTCAGAGAAGAGCCAAAATGTACCTTCTTCAAATGTTTTCCTCTGTAAGGAAGAGATGAAGGTAGGTTTGTTTTGTTATCCAGTCTTTTCCCTTCCCTCCTTCCATTTTTGACAGTTTTGCTTTTCTTCTCCTCTTCCCCTTCCCCACCATTCAAGGAGGGATAGCAGATAGAAGTTCATCGTAAAAAGGACTGGGTTGATTTGAAGAAAAAATATATCTTACTATTCATCTGATGGAGAATGTCTGGATAAAACATAGTGCCTCCCTTAGTTCTGTATCTCAAAGCCACATGCAATTATCTTTGAATTCCTTTAAACTCAGAAATACTTGGTGCCTAACCAAAGACGTTGAACGTTCCTGTCCAGTACTTGGCTCTGATATGATTGAAAATCTGAAATATCGTTTTAGATCAACTGCTCCATCCTTTGCCTATGCAGAAGTATCTTCTATGATATGTAAAAGGTGTGTGTGCAGGCGCTGGATATCTCTGCGGAGAGGAAACCATTCTTACCCTGATTCTAGAAACCACTTGCAAAAGTCAAGGTGGTTTGACCTATTCTTTCAAGCTTTTCAGTTTACAGAGTTTCTTGGACATTTATTTTTAATCCTACTTGTCACTTAGTTTCCAAAATTCTCAAAGCAGATCTTCCCGCAGATTGTCATCACCGTTCGCAGACTTACAATTACTGAGGCTACTTCAGTTGTTGGTGCTACCGTGTGATACCATAATATAAGGTGTTATGAGAGAGTATGGTGTAGGCAAGACTAGCAAAGGTGAGTTAGGAGAAAAACTGCCAGCATGATCTTTTAGAACTAAAGTGCTGTTGATATTAGTGTTGATATTTAAGAAATGATGAATTCTGGAACTAATTCAAGAAAATCAACCCTTAACAATACATGGATAATCTGACACTTTAGTGGCATTCAGTGAGAATTTAATACTTATTTCCAAATACATCTTGCTAAATAAGATGTTAGCATAATATCTGTCCACATCAAAAGAGCTTGCTTGGCCAGATTCGTAATTTCGGCATCAAGGAAGACACATGCAAGGTCATCTGTCCTTCTGCTGGAATTGCTTGTGTTCTATTTTTTAAACCTCAGTTTTATTTTTTGATGTACCATCTTGAGAGGTGCCAGCTGCCTGATTATGAAAAACTATCCTGCCATCTCCAGACTATAAAAAATATCCAAGAGGAAATAACTGTTAACATGAGATTTTTCCTTTTTTTTTCTTTTTCCCCTTAAAGCACCAGAATGTTTCTTGTGAACAAGTATTGACTCTGAAGCAATCAAGAATTGAATCTGCACAATGGAAATGAAGGGAAAAAACTTCAGAAAACAGATCTAGCTCTTTATTCAGCCTTTTTGGAGTCTTCAGCTAGAGTTGGAGATAAACGAAAGGAATGAGAGTCAACAGAAAAAAATGTGGTATTGTGGAGAAATGCTTCTTTTGCAGAAATGTGCTTTTGAAACTAACTGGGATTGATTATCAGGAAGAATCTTTCTTTTGACCTTATATATAATTTTTTGCTAGTTGAAGATTTATGGAAACTTAGTTTTAAATAAGTTTGTGATTTTTTTTTATTATTATTATTTTATTTTGTTTGTGTGTATGTGCATTTGTTTTCCTGCTGAAAAACAACCATTCTTGAAAGTTTTTTTTTTTCCTTGATAAACGCAGTTTAACAGCAGGGCACTATTGTCTCTTGTGTCCCTTATCTGTCTTTTATTGTGATACTATTTCCAGTGGTTGTGGCCTCTTCCAGTCTGATCAGTCACATCTTTGCAGACACCCAGATCTACTTGGCACTTCAGTGGGACTTTTTTTTAATTGGATGAGGGAGGAGAAAGTTTCCGAAGTTAAAGCAGCTAAAGAGTGTCTTTTAACTTCGAGTTAGTTCTTTAGGATCGAGGTCCTCATGCCAAAAGGCAGTTTGAAAAATAAGCACAAATAGCCCCTGTTGACTTAGGGGGCTGCTTGTTAGGGTTAGACGTTTGTTTTCAGTGGTTTCATGAGTTAGGCTAAATGAAAGGTCTTGCCTTTGCCTGCAAAAGCTTCAGCAGCCTTTGCTTGTCTTTTTTTTTTTTAAACTTTGGTGTTTTGTTGTCCTTTATCTCTTTGCTTGCCATCTGTTTTCTCTATCTTCATAGAGTTACCTATCTACTGGTTACTTTTTACCCCCAAGGATTGGGTAAAGCGATCTTTGAAATTGGGAACTACTAAAAACCTGCGAGAGTGAAAGACATCCCAGGCTGAAAAAATCATATGAATAACTACAGCAGGATGCTACATTAATGCTGGAGACTCCAGTCTTGATCTTAAAAAATAAGACTTCAAGGAAATGCCCTTGTCAGACTTTGTATAACACAAGTGAAGAATACCACTAACATTCCACTGACTTGCAATAAACAGTTTGTTTATATTCGCTTAACGCTTAGTCCAGGACTTCTGAAAGAGAATGTCACTGTCTTTCATCTTCACATTCTGGCTTAAAAACAAAAGAACTGCATAGCTGAGAAGTAACAAACCCCTGGCCACCTCCAGGATCAGTGTTCACAAGTTTTGAAGCATCAAACAGCTCCGAAATAGAAATGTTACCGAATTTATAGAATTACCCATGTTGAAACATGCAGTCTAATACTGGTCCCTAGCCTAAATATTACATTAGTTAAACATAGTTTCTACCTTTAAAAAAATGGGAAACTAAACATGAAACTTTTTTTCTTCTTCCACTGAAGAAACTGTGAAAAACCATAATCATTTACTTGTGTATGTTATAAGGATCCTACAAATTAGTCTTTGGTTGAAAATGTATCTAATGAGCACAGACCAGTAAAGAGCATACGGTGACAAGCATATATGTGAGCCTAAAAAATGCGTGTGCATGTGCTCCTGGTCTGTGGAGTTAGCTAGTTAGCAGAGAGAAGCTTCATGACCTCATCCACTGACTAGGAAGATAGGATTTGATGCCTGCTGTAGATTTTTTTTTTAGTCTAGAGATTTTGATTATTTTTTCTGCTTCTAAATCTTTGTGTAAGTGAAGTACAAAAGTGACTGAGACCTTTTTGGAGATGGCTGTACTTGGCATTTATGCCAAAGCTTAGACAAGTTGAGAACTACTGCCTTAATATTTACCACTTTAAGTAATGCTTTGGGCTTCAGGAGGATGTGGCAATCTCTTAACACTGATAGGCCGATGCAAAGCCTACTATGCTTAAAATACTAGGAAAAGAGCAGAAGGGGATTTTTTCTATGATGAAGTAAATGATTAGTGTGTTTCAGGAGTCTTCATGGAGAAAAAAAACTAGATAACAGCATGGACTTCAGCTGATTCTTTTTAACTGCGGAATATGGTAGACTGAAATTCAGAAAACCTCAAGTGGCTTGGTTTTTGCTTTTTTCATTATGCTTTATCCAATTGCCAGCAAATGTTTCCCTTCTTGCATGATTTGGCAACTGAGGAATACAATGCAAGACATTTAAAATTAGCAGGCTGTCCTTGAACAGGAAATGCATTTGCATTTTTTTTCCCACTCATGAGAATGTCTCTTAAATCCCTAAACAGTGTTGTTACTGTTTTTGTTAAGAGTTTTTATTTGAATTGGTGGGTGCTGTGTAGTTTTCAAACCAAGCGTACGTTGTTCATCCCTAGAATCTATGAAAAGATGTCAGTAGGTTTTGGAAATGTTCTCAGAGCATAAGGTTTCCACATTTCAGAAATTTCATTCATGTTTCTTCTTTTCTTGTGTTAATGTAATGATGGACAACATCTGATCATCTGGCTTTTTTTTTTTTTTTTTTTAAATGAAAGGTGCACGTGAGCTGTTTTTCTTCGGCTGATCTGTTAAATTAGATAAGTTTTGTTTTCGTGCTCCACATGTCCTCTGTGTCCAGGTTCTTTAAAATAATTTGGCTTAGATCTCTCTCTCATGTAAAGATGTCAGCAGCTTTTTAGCCTCACTAGTGTCTCTGGCATACTTGTTTTACATAATAAATAAATTTGGTGAGCACAAGAAAGTATATTCTTGAATAATAAGTAACAAAAGCAGGAAAACTTGCTTTCTGTCCACCTCTAAGAAACTGAGAAATAAACACACAAAAAATGCCATCTACCAATTTCAGAAATGTTGCTTGGTTACTTAATTGCCCCTGTTCACTTTCAGAGCTCTCATTCACTGTATTTTGTAGTTAATGGGTTAGGTGAAACTCTTGAGGGCCATTAATTGTAACAGGGAGCCTCGGTGTGCTCTGGTACATCTGTCTTGACTCACTAATCAGAACTGTACTCAAAGTAGAAAATGGAAATGAGAATATAGGTAACAATATTTAAAAGTGCAGGTGACTATTAGAATGGATGGCGTGTAACAACATGCTCTTGTAACAGCATACCCCTTCCTAGAAGTGAGTGTGGGAAGTGGGCAAGACGTTGAGCATTGTGGTTGTACTAGTTAGTCCTTTAGAGTTTCCTGCTTACCTGGGCTCTGCGATAGGAAATGGGCTCCTGGGAGTGTGCATTTCTAGAGGGAAGGAAGGAAAAGGGGGTGCAGCCATCACGGATAAGGAAGCTGAAAATCTGGACAAACAGCTAGTGTCGATGAACTTCAGACTTAGCTAGTCCTTTAAATCAGAAGAGTACTTCACTTGGAAAGTACAAGATGATAAAATATAGGCAGTGTGCTTTTTTCTAATAGTAAGAGCTTACTGGACTTTTTTGTTTTAAGATGATTTATATGTGTTCACATTTAGACTATTTACCGTAAACAAACAAGCAAAAAGTCCTTAAAGGCTTTAAGGAAAGACTAAGCTACAAGCATGTTGGGGGTTTATTGGAACAATTTGTTCCTGGTTCTTAAATAGCTAATTGTTTTAATTAAAAGTAGTTTAGAGAACAAGTCAGCTGCCTTCAAAGCGTAAATTGAGTTAATAACTCCTGTAAATTTTCAAGGACTAAATGTTCAAAAATAATATTGAAAATAAATAAATACCTTTTTTAATGTTTCTGTGATTTTCGACAACTTTAATTTCATCTTCCTAACCTAAATTCTATAAAGTGGTTAATACAGTGCAAGACATCTAAAATGAGTTATGAACTATTCAGCTTTATGCATGAGTTGTGGATGAACTGGAAAATTGTCTGGAAATTCTTTGTTTATGTAGTAGTGCTTATTGTCTTATTTTTTTCTCCTTTTATAGCACTCTTTCAGCCAGTAGCTTTGGGCTCTCGAGAATTTGAAGATATCTTGAAAATTCTGCATTCATCTTACCTGGAACCAAGTTCAGTGGCCAATTTTAATTACAAGAGAGCCAGTCTGGTTCATAGTGAGCTATTGGAAAAGGAAGTGAGTATATTTATGACTCCTTATGAACAAAGTGCAAGTCAAATGAATTTTAATTATTTTTTCCCCTCATTTTAAAAATGGGAGGGGAACTTGAAAGTATTTTCAAGTTATATGCTTGATAATTAATTGCAAAACTACATCTGAGAGCATGTAAGCCTCTGTTTTTTCAGGCAGGTCTTATTACTTTGTAGAGATAAAATCTTTAAAAAGAAAGATTAAAAGAAAAAGTTATCAGGGACCTATTAACTGGTCATTTTTTGTTTCCAAAATCTGAGCTTTTGACCTCATTTTAATGTTTACATTTTATATTTAATGGCCTATAGGTATCATGCTTGAAATGCCAGAAGCATTTTGTGAAGTGCTTTGCTTGATACTGTGATCCCTTTAACCTTGTAATTTTCTGAGAAACATTGCATAAATAAGCTGGAACTAGTAAGCTTTAGGTATGATTAGCTTTAAAGTTGAAGCACGTCTACTGTGCTATATCTGATAGCTCTAAAAGAAAAAGATCCAGCTTTGATTTTTCATTGCTGTAAAACAGATTATTTCACTATTTTTTCAGCCCCAATGTCACAAAATTTTAAGGATGGAGTTGCAGAGTGTGTGATTGGTATGTTGATATATTGTTATAGTTCAGGGCTATTGCAACTAATGAAGACTAGTTCAGTAGCAGTGAGATGCAACTGCAAAGTATGGGCAATGGTTAAGACATATTCTTCTCTCTTAAAAAGAGAATAAGTCTATTTCTGGAAGGAGGTTTGAAAGGTGGCATGGAAGGCACTGAGCTGGATGTCACTTACTGATAGTCATACTACAAAGAAAACATTTAAGCATTACTACACCAGTTTCTGTGGGATGTATATCTTCCTTAAGAAAATATCTAGGCACATTAATCTAGCGATACTTCTCGTGTATAAAATCTTCAGATTCAATTTTAGTACGTCATTAAGGTTACCTTTTGTGTATTTTTTTGTGCTCGAATCTGCATGGGGCTTCAAACAGTAGGCTTAAATGCAGTAGCTATATTCTGTTTGCTTATACTGAGAACTCTCGTAACAGTTCACAGAAAAACGCAGAGAACTGAAATTTGATGGTCGCCTGGAAAAAGAGCTTTCTGAAACCTATGCATTTCTGATGGTTGATCGACCTCAGGTAAGAAAACATCACATATAAAATGCTTTCTTTTTATTGTAATTCTAGAGGTGTTTTCTCAAGCCAAATGTTTTTATTAATACATTTATTGCTAGTCTTCAAAATTCAGCAGTGGTACATGTACATAGATGTAGACAGTGAAGTATGTTACTATATCACAGTTTAAATCCTTTATTCTCTGTGATTTTAAGGTATCCACATTGCATATCTATGCATACTGTCTTGTCTAGACTGTAATTTATAGATGAAATGGATGAGGGGTTGGGTTTTTTTTTTTTTTTTGAGAAGAGGATACCTTAAAGAGCAGTATTTAAAACTGCTTTAACATGAAAACAACCATAGTTCACTTCTTTCCTGTGTATGCCCATGAGACCTATTCATTAAGTTCATTAGGCAAGAGCTGTACTGAATAAATAAGATGTTATGTAGGTCCATTTTTAGTGGATTTGGGTGCCCTAAGTATGCATTTGTCCTACAAAACCTTCCTTAGTATTAGAAAATATTAGGAAATAGACCTACAGTTTATATGGCAGTTTAAACTAGTTTCGACCCCGGGTGATTTTGGTTTTTAACTTTAGTCAGAACTCTGTAATAACACTTCTTACTGTTCTGTTCATATTCCAGCTTTCTGGAAAAATTTACTTGAAAAGTAACATGTCTGTTCTTTTCAGGTCCAAAACATATGTGAAAAGGGGCTGCACGTGGGCCACTCCAAAATAACAATTCTTGGCAGCCCTGCCATGGGTAACTATCTTCTGGTTGTATGCATTGACATTATTTGTTGTGGCAAATGGTGCAGTTACATAACTTTTCTGTCCATTTTGCACTTACTCTAGGAAAACCATGGCTAGGTGTTTTTAGCAGAAGAAATTGACTTTGGGCCATTATTTTATTTTTCCTTTTCTGATGATCTTAACCTTTCCCAAAAGGAAGAGGTAGCTCACCTTTTGTCCCAAGTCAAAACAATACATTGTTTCTCCCTAGTAAATCCAGAGGCCTTAGAACTATTGCAGTCTGGGCTGTATGCACTGAAGCAACATGCACGTGTTTTTGGAAATGCCAAATGGGAATGTTTAGCATTGATGCAGATACAAGTGAAATTGTTGAATCCACAAGTATGAGGAGAATAAAATAATGTCAGACAGTTGAAAGAGATGTGTTTGCTGTTACAAGATTTGCAATAGTGCCTTATAATGAAAGTGCTGAGCTTTCCAGATAGGGAACTGAGAAGTAACTTCATCGTCCTGTATGTATTCTGAGTAGAGTGAGTGCAGAGGTGAAAATATGAATGTTTAAACAGATCTTTGTGTATATATGTGTATATATATTTTAAATATGGGTCTCTTTTTAAACAGAAGAGGTACTGGAACAGTTCATCAAAACTGTGAAATATAGAAATACAGACTTGGAATGACAGAAATTTAAGAAAAAATAGATGCTTTTCTGAGTACTTGAATTAGATTACAGTTACTTGATCTGATTCATTCAACTGTATCAACAAATAGCAGTGCTTGTTTGAAGCCTTAAAATCTGCAAAATAATTTGAAGTTTTTAAAAGCAAATAATTTTACCTTTCTTTTCTGTGCAAGTGTAACCTTACAGTGGCAAACTAGCGTAATTCCTGTCAACAGTGTAATGTGGAGATGGGAGTGTTTTTTTGCCTTATTTCTCAGCAAATATTTGGAGAATATTTCACTGCTTATATCCACCTTGCACAATTGGATGTTGCACAAAGGGGCATCAGCTGTTAAAAGAATTTAAGACAATGTCTGTAGAACTGTTGGGTGGGGCTTGGTTGCAAAACCTTTAGTAATGGAGCTATGTTCCTTTCAAACTGAGATAGCATCCATATTATGCTGTGGTATTTTATGTAGACATAAAAGTTAAGAGTTGGTGCAAGTAAACAATTTTTTCATATCTCTAAATTGCAAGTTGTGAACATACCTTTATACCTTTATTTGATGATATTACTGAAAAAATATATTTATTGACTAGAATATATTGGACTCTAATCCTATAGTGCTTCTGATATTTACTAAAAATTCTTTTAAAAATGAGTATATATATTTTTTTTTATATATACTCCTCTCAGGTATATATATCTCCAGGTATGCTGATCTATTGCAAGCCAATCCCCTAGAAGCTGGAGCAACTGGAGATGTGATAATTTTTAAAATAATAAAGGTAAAATTATCTTACTTATTCTTGAAAGTCTATAAATAAAATAAAGGTGTTCTTTAACCTTACTTATTACCTCCATTCATGCAACTATCTGCTATAAAGAATCTAAAAAACTACTATATTTAAAATCTTATGTTGACATTGAGGTTAAATAAAGAATAGTAGATTTTTATAAAGAGCAAAAATATACCTTTTCTTGGAAAGCGTGTAGAGAATGTGCTTTCATAAATGACTTTATGGCTTGTTTTATTTTACTTTCTCTTCCATCCTCTTGCACTTGGGTCAGTTTGTTGTCTTCAGGGAAAAGCTGACATTTATAATTCTTGTGTTTTATTGCAGGGAAAAATGAAAAGCATATATGACTACATTGGTGTGAAAGCAATGGAATCAACAGTAAAGAATACATTAGATCCAACCCCCAAGTACGAGTGTCATGTTTCAAAAAATGCAAGCAAAGTAACTTCGTTGTTGGCTTATCGAGCATATGAGCTTACTCAGGTAGAGGAATGCTGAGCCTGCATTAACTTCTTCTATTAGAACTGTAAAAACACATCTTCTAAACTGCTACATTTCGTGAACATTTAACTAATGCTCAGCGCGTTCCCTAGAGCTGCGGGCTGGTGCATGTTGAACAGTAGCGCACAGCTGTTGTCCACATAGCCTGTATTAAGAATTACAGAACAGGATGGCAGCCTCTCCTGTTTCTCTGGTCTGTGTGTCCTGTTTCGGACCTGATGGAGAAGTTCTCCTTCAGATCAGGAAACAAGTGGGAGTGGGAAATGGCTAGGCAATGAACATGGGACTAGAATATAAACTGGGGAGGGGAGACGATTCATACCTGATGTTTGAAGTGCAAAAATAGAACTAACTCCTGGGCACTAAATGAGACTCCCAAGAGGCAAAACTTTGGCTAGGAAAGAATTCATCCTGAGTTCTTAGATCTGAAAATAGTGAGGGAGAAAAGAGTGGAATTAGATTCCACCACTTTTTGGTGTTTGTCTATATATCCTGCTGTTAATGTAGTCCATCAGCTCCATAGATTTCAGACAATTAATTATAAGGTATTCTGTTTAATATTACAATTTCCATTGATTACTACAAATCAGAGCCGATGGGAAACCAGATTTCTAGGAAATGAATGTGGGTTTTGTTTGTTTGTTTTTGTTCAAGAAAGGCTTGCCTGACAGTTTTCTTTCGTGCAGGAGTTTTGTAGCTGAAGAAGAAATTCACAAGAGTATTTAGTTGCTTCCATAGCAAAACCCTTTTTTTAAGAAGTTTTTTATTTCTATGTCTTTTTTTTTATATAAATCAGTTAATATGTGGCATAGTGTGTTTCACAATATTGAACTGTTCCACTTAGTTTATTCACATAGTTAAGCATGAGGTAGATTCTGTAAGCTAGTCTTGTGGAGCAAAGAGCATGTGATTCAGGGAAGAAAGGTCATGGACCATTAGAGTATTTGCAAAATGGAGTTTACCGGATTTCTAATTTAACATCCCATTCACTTCTTTTTTAGTACTATTTTTATGAATATGGCTTTGACGAGATAAGACGAAGACCTAGACATGTCTGCCCTTATGCGGTTGTTTCATTTACTTACAAAGATGAAATGGTGCAAGCACCGAAATTCTTGCCCCCATCAAGGTAAGCTAGGAAGTATATTTTTGTAAAAGGGCCTTCTACTTGTAACTCCAGATAATGATTTAAAATTGTTTTTGCTGAACAACTGTGAAATGCACAGATCTGTCACAAGGACTTAGTGTCATAAATAAATATTTCTAGTTTAGGGCAAGAGGTGTAGCTGGCCTGTCTTGCAGGAAATAATTCTGCTCTTCTCACAATGGAAACTACATGGCAGTGTATTCTGCTCAATAGAGGAAATCTGGAGACATAAAAATATTCACAGGAGTATCTTGGTATTCTAAAAAATGTTTCATATACTTTGTTATGGTGTTGCTAGTATTTTCTTATTAGCTGAATAAGAGTATCTAAATAGGAAGTTAATTACAGAGGTAATGGTAACTGTACTGATATGAGAATATCCAAATGTGGGGACTGTACTACTCTATGTAGTGCTAAAAATAGCTGTACAAGATGCCTAACATCAGGGAAGTTGCTACAGCGGCAGTAACTTGATGTTAACATATTACTGGTGTTTGCTAGTCTAATAAAGTTAATGTAATACTTACCTTCTGTGTCAAGCTAGTCATTCTGTTTGCTTTTGTTTTTGCTAGATGCAGCAGCTTCAACACTGATAGAAGTACAGGTGAGAGTGTATTGGAGTATGTGACTTGGCAATATTAGACATTTATGTATTAGACATTTTTTCCCTTGTAATTTCATTTGCACTTCACCAGAATCATTGCTTAGTTGTCCCCACCCAATTTTTATCCTGTACCACACTGATTGTAGGGTTATCTTCTTCCTTCTAACAAATACCTTGAAGCGTTATTTTCTATTACTACCGAACAACTTGGCAATTTTTTTTCTTCTTTCCCCTTCTACTTGGAGCATAGTAAGAACTTGCCTTCTATTCCTAGTTCTGTTGAGAGGTGCTTCAAATGATCTGATATTTTGTCCTCCTTTCAACCTTAATGCAAGCAAAATGCATATATAAAAGTGGTTGGCAGTAGAAGTAAAGAAAGAGCATGTTACTGACAGCATCTGTGGAATGGGGACCTGCTTAAGTAGATAGGTACAGGTCACTTGCCAGCAAGTGAAAAGAAGATACAATAGCAAAAAAAAGCTTTCTTGTACCTTTTAGCTTAATATTATTTCCTCAAAACTGCTTTTGGAGATTTGGCAGACTCTATTACCATTTCTGTTCAGTCTGTCCAAACGTGGTTTAACTTACTTTCTGTTTCCATTTTAATTTAGATAAAACTAACTATACAGTATGGAGGGGACAGCTCTGGAATAAAGGCAAACTCTTGTGCCATGTTTCTTTGAAGTCAGCCACACGTCCTCTGCTTCCATGCAAACTGTGAGTATTACTGTTTAAAGAATAATTTTTAAAAATATTGGAGTGTGAACTCTCCTTATTCAAGACTGAGGAATTGTGGATACTGTGTATTTAGTTGAAAGGCTAACACATATGTTGACCAGATGTTTTTTTTTTAAATGTGTCAAGCTGGACTCTTGAGTCATCTAAGAGGGTCCAGAGGTTGTCTTAGTTTGTGTATTAAACACAAACTAGTTATGGTTAGTTGTGACACTGTCAGCCAGTCTCTTTTTTTATTTGCAGAGTTTGATTTTTCTCTCTCTCTCTGTTTAAATAACATCTATCCGTGTGGGTATAAAGACCCTTGGCTCACAAGGTATCCCAAGGAATGGATTTTTAAGAGTGTGTGTTTGATAATTTTTACCAGATGAATGAGGGTAGTTCTTTTGGAAAAAGGTTTTGATTTTTTTTTCTCTTTCCCCTTCAACCTTTGTCTCTAGTCCTGAGAAGGTTGATATTGAGAAAGTTGTGAGCATTGATCAGTTGAAGAAAAAAATGTCACCAGCATTGTTCTATAAGGAAACTTACGTAGGAGCAAAAGAAGGTAAAAGAGTTCTGTCTTTCTTTGTTAAATTCAGAAATTCTTAAAATTTTTGTGAACTGCAGAGTGTTTCTTTTTTTCCTTTTTTTCCCTCTCACCATGTCAGTGTTAAAGAACGGAATGTACTGTAGTCTTTATGAAGTTGTGGAAAAGTCTCGTTCTGGTACTCACTTGGAAGGTTTACTTCAAAAGCTGGAGAGAGAGAAACTTGTGAGTGGCACAGATGTGATTATTCCTTTTTCAAAGTAATTTCACTAATTAATAATTGAGCTATACTAAAAAGAATACCCAGGACCTTGCTAGAATTCCTTAGCTGGCATGCTCTACAGTGTTGCATCATCACTGCAGCACTTTGTCAGTGATGAAATTTGGCTTAGGGGAGTTCGAATGCTGCTAGTGAGCAAATGTTTTGATCTTTTATTGCTTGAAACTTTTTCTGCTTAAAACACAGGTTCTTGTTAAACCACTTCTGGACAGAGGATTTCTTTTTCTTCTTTCTCCTTGGCAAATGACCTCACCTTATGGTATGCACAGTCAGCTTTCTTGTGCTTGATTTTTTTTCCTTTTTTTTAATCTTTTTCAGAGGCTTGGGTTTTTGAATATTATGTTATCTTTTGAAGTACATGGGGTTCTCATTCTTAAGAGTTTCTATTTTGTGTTTATGTGCTAGAGCACCAAGCTGGACGGTCCCGTATGCTACATGCATTGTTTCTGTTTCCAGAACCAAGAGGTGTAATGAGCTCAGGTAAGTTCATTTACTGCCAAGAGTGTCATGTACCACTCACTTTAATTTGGTGTATGCAGTAAAGCTGAATGCCCTTGCAGAAGGGTCCAGAGAGCCCAGAAACTGGTCCCAGGCTGGGGCAGGACTGCATGGAAACTTACATTTAACTATAAACTAGATATAACTTATTTGTAACTTTATGATTTGATTCTAATGACAATTTAACCTTCCTGCTATGGCAGTGCAAAAAAATGTTCCATTTGGAGCACAGAAAAATTCAGCTACTACGGTGATGCAGGAAAACAAGGAGATCGTTCCGGAATTCACAAAGTTTGTTCAGTCTCTACACTTCGCTTTAGTCCAGTCTCGTAAGGACACTACTGCAGATTTCAATACTATTGTGGAAAAATATGTAAATGAATACTTGAAAAGATGCTCTAGTGGCCCTGGAAAATACAGAGAATTTATTTTATATCCATATGAATCACGGTTGGATGAGAAAAGATTTCTTTATTCTGCTCCAAAAAACAAATCTCATATTGACAGCTGCTTGCAAAACTACATTTTTGGTCATGAGGCATATCAGCTACCCGTTTCGAGAGCGAAGGAATTGATGGAGGGAAAACAGAAACTTCAACAGTTCAGTCCCATCTCGGATTATGAAGCCGCAGAAGACGATACTGATTTTGCAAATACAAAAACTGGGAAAACAATTGGTTTAAAATATGAAGCTTCTGCTGCCAAACACAAAGCCCCTCATCCAGGAGATTATGATCCTGATAGACTCAAAGAGCTGATCAACTTAATCCAGTGTAGGAAAAAAAATGTAGATGGAGAGTCTGATTCTGCAGACCTTACAAATAAAAGTGGTCTAAAACGGAAGCTAGAAAATCAGTCTGAAAAATTGCGGAAACGCTTCAAAATAAGCGACTCTACAGAGAACAGCTGTCAGTATGAAGGTAAGAAATGCTTAGTTCCTCTTTACTGTTTTAATTAAAAGCATTTTAAAATTCAGCCTTCATAAGTTGATTAACTTTTTCCTTATTAAGGGTATTTTAATGTACGGTTTCCTCTTTTAAACATTGAC
This sequence comes from Crypturellus tataupa, assembly GCA_034781795.1. Classification (NCBI taxonomy): domain Eukaryota; kingdom Metazoa; phylum Chordata; class Aves; order Tinamiformes; family Tinamidae; genus Crypturellus; species Crypturellus tataupa. The sequence continues at coordinate 3,624,218 of JAWLRI010000032.1, read as the reverse complement.
TCAAGATTTATCAGTAGAAAGGTAGTTTCTGTTTTTATGTAAGCTGCCATATTTGAGAAGACAAGTAAGCAGCAGTTGTCATGGAAGCTGTTTGTGTCTCCTCTTTTGGGGAAGAAGGCTGAATTCTACATGTGTTAGTACTCTGTGACAGCCTTTGAAAAGTTTCACAGTTAAGCAGACTTCTGATAGCAAATGTCTTCTGCAGACTTTAACCTCTATTGTAGCTCTAATTATGGCTCCAAAACCCCATATTAACTTTTAATACATTTATACTGAAAATGAAATTTAAATTCTAAGCATGTATACAGTTAAGTTTTGAATTAAATGATGATATTTGTAGCAGGACAGTTGAAACAGCCAAATAGTTTTAGAATGGAATTGATTTTGTACGTGAGATCTGCACCCAAAATCTAGTAATCTAAGATACTATCTGATACCTAAGATCTCCCAGAAAACCCTCGTTTTCTGTTTCCACGACCTCCCTTTTGGGCAGTGATTCAAGTCTTCTTCATAAAGGGGAAAAATGTTGGAGAAGATAAGCTGGAAGAAGGCAGAGGACTATATCAATACTGTTGTGGTACATGTGTTTAATTCAGAAGATAAAGTAACTGATACTAGAAGTAAGCCTCCATGACTTAGCTCCTTCAAATAACCAAAATACCACCACCCATGAGGTTTGAATTTTCATGTTTTTGTATAATCCTAAAAGTTATGTCTTACAAAAAAAATTTACCAAGAATATTGTGAGCCTACATAACGTGCTATATAAGCATTTTTTAATTGGTCAAACAGCACTGAAATCACTGTACTTGATACATGAGTTTAGGTAGGAGTTAATCAGATACTTAAAGTAATTCTTTGGCTTATCTCTTTCAAAGAAAATACCCTTGATTTTGTAAGAAAAGGGGTTTAGCAGAAGAATAATGACTCAGTTTTTAAGTTATGTTTGGTGTTAAATAATAATGGTAGTTTTATAGTTATGTTTAATCTAAAACAAGTTGTAGAGATTAAGCGTTCGGTTACTCAGCAGCTTTTGGAGCGATAATGATAGAGAGGAGACAGGTAAATATTTTGCTCAAATCTTATTCTTGCAGTAAGTGAGGGAGTATTGTCCAAACTTTCTGTAAAAAAACGTAGTTCTTAGGATGTGACTTCTGATTAAATACGAAATAGGTGGTGTTGAGTGACTGGAAGAAATGTAATTATTTAATCTGAGAGAGACTTTCAGCTCTAGAAACTGCCCTCTTACCTTCCCCGCTGAAAATACATACAAAGAGCATAAATGTAGTGTGTGTTGTATGAACTGATATGAAAAAGTGAGATGGTGGTAGGTGTTTGGGGGTCTGGTTTTGCTTTTATCTTAAAACTTAGTAATGTAACTTTTCCCCTTCTCCCCCCATCCCAAGGGGGCAAAACCTCGGAATCGCCACACTCTGTTTTCTCAGTTATTACTGGTCTTGGTGGACATGATACTGACTTGAGGCTGCAAGATTTATCCGACCCTGCGGTTACTGACACACATGGCCTTATTAAAGTGCTGTTAGAAACACTAGCTAGTGCAGGACGCTTGGATTCATCGTTGGCACAATCTGTAAATCAAGCTTTAGGATTAAGCACTGATGAAATTGAAGAGGATATGAGGCAAAAATATGAATATGAATCCATTCCAGCACAGGAGAAAGATGATCATGAGCTTCCTAATACTGCTCAGGCTGAAAATGTTAACTTTAAGGATCCACAGAGCCCACTGATACTGGACACTGATGCAACAGGTTTCCCCTACCCTGTTGATGTTGATCTGCGACTTCCAGCTAATGAAGTAGGACTTGAACACACGCTACGTATGCAAGTAAGTGAAACTGCCATGTGCGTAGTAACAAGTGTACTATTTTCATAAATATTATCAGAATGAATGAAAAAAACTCTATTTTGTTGTATCAAAAACAGATAAGTACTGATTTTTCTGATGAACATTTTGCTTGACAGGGTTTTCCACAGCTCTAAATAAGAGCTGTAATAGCTCTAATAGAGCTAAAATAGCTCTAATAGAGCTCTAATTAGAGCTGTAATAGCTCTAAAAAAATAGGCTAGGCAGCAGCCTTAGTGTTTTCCTACACTACCTTTTCCTCCTCTCTATATTCCTCCTCCAATTCTGTTGTCTAAGATTTAGGACTTAGTGATAGATAATCAACAAAGATGGCTGTGTCAAACTATCAAATAGGAAAACGAAACCTGATTTCAATACTTCTGTCTTTGACCTGGCTTGACTTGGCTGATTTCCATTACACTGGTAAAGTCTGGCACATTCTTATTGTTTGTCTGTTTAGTATTTGTAAGCTTAATAACTAAATAAACAAAACGAGTTCTGAACTCAAATTTTTGTTGTTTTTTAGGAAGCAAGCACTGGAAGTGTTAGTAGTTTTGATGACCACAGTCCCTGTCCCAGCACACCTATAGAACATGCTTATCGCAGCCAACATTCCAATTCAAATAGTACAGGAGAAATTGGAATGCACTGGAAACTTATTCCCATTACAGGTAAGAGGGTTAATAGTTCTTACGTTGCTGCCCATGGTGAAACATGGTTTTCTAAAGGTTTGTATCTCTCATCTCATTCTTGACCATTTAGGAAAGCTGGTACTTACGTATTTATCAGCCAGGGTATGCAGCTGTTCTGAATTTGGTGTTTGAACTTGGACCTTTCAGTATAATTGCAACTACTAATTCAGAAAAATCATGAAAAAATGTGTAATCCATATGCAAAGTATGTGTTATCCATATGTAGTCCACTTCTTACTGCATCAAGCTCTTCTTTTAGAAGTGCTGTGTAGTCTTTGTCTTTGTGTAAATTTTTATTTCTCTAATATTATAAAAAAGTTTTCTACTACTTCATGAGTCAACAGAATCAATTCTTAGGAAGACTTAACAGGATGTATTTGAATGGTGTGGAGATTGGCTGGCAGGAGCAGTCATTAGGAGTTCTAAATTCAAGCCCTCTTATGACCAATCCAAGCTAGAATAGTTTAATTATACAGACTGAGTAAAAAAATGCCTAAGTTCTGATAATCTAGAAATACTGAACTCTTTTACGCTCTTTTGATATCCATCCTGCTCTATAGTTCTGCAGATTTCTTCTTTTTTTTTTTTTTCTCCTCTGTGTCCGAGAGGGAGGAGAACAGGGGAAATAACTTTCCCTCCACAGTGTTCATAGAGCTTTCAGAGAAATGGTAGGGAATTTTGGATTGCATCTGCAGCTTCTTCATGTTGTTCTGTCATTTTGCTAAGTAACCAAGACTGTAAAGTTGCTTGGGTAGAATGTGTTTCTTTTGCTCTTGGAGCAAATGACCACTGGGTATACAGACAAACGTACAGTCGCAGAAGTAACAGGCGAAGTGGATGATTACACAGCTGAAAAATTCACATGGATGTAGGAGTTAACACAAGAGTTTGACCGTTGACACTTTGCACAGTCATCTGAGAGATGCTTGCACTTTATAATTCTTACTAGAAAGTAAAATTTTCTCTGAAGTCTATTCCGACTGCAGTTCTCCAGGCTATCTAGATAGCTTTTTAGGCTCCAGGCTCTCTAAGGCATTGCTGGATTTCTCAAGATTCTTAAGGAGATCACTTCTTCCGATTAGCTCTTATTGTGATAAGTATTGACTCGTATCTGCAGTATGACGTGCTGTATAAATACCTAGAAAGTCTACAAATGCTAACTGCTGCTCTCCCTCAGGAGGGGCAGGAAGAGGTCAAGAGGATCAGCTGGAAAAGCATGAAGATAAGCAAACAGGTGAGAAGAGTGGATATTTTTTGCATATGTCATTATGGCCTAAAGTACCAAGTAGCTTATATTCTCACCTACTAGGGAATTTTCATTAGAAAACTCAGAATGAGATCGATAATATGCTGTTCAGGGAATGAGTTTGTTTTACTGAATTACATCAAGAAGTCTAGGAGGGTCAAAAGAGTCTAAAATTTTAGGCTACTGGTGCTTGATTTATTTGGCATCTCTTCCTGTATCAAGAGCCCTTGAATTTTCATCCCAAGGGATTTAAGATCTATTCAGTGGTCTAATTTAGAGGAAGCTGCTGTTCCTTTCTACAGTGGATGGCTCTGTGCGTCTGGTGACTTGCCTGTTTCTCTTCGTCGTAGCAAGGTTTCTGTAGAAAGGAATTCTGAGCAGTCTTACCTTTCCATCTTTACACAATTACACAAATTAGCGGTCTCTTGTTTTCATTTTTTTTTAAACAAATATGTTTTACTTCTAACACAGAGGTTATATTCAGCTGAACTTATTCTTAGAACTTAACTCTTTGTAGCTTTTGGCTTGATGGGAGTGCTTATCTTGTTGCTCCCCTGATTAGGCCTCAGAAAAAGTCAGAGGAGAGTTGTTCATAGGTCATTGTTCGTTGCTTTGTGCATACAAGATGTAAACTTCTGACAATAGCAAGCATACTGACCCATACTTCTAAAAGGTAGGTTGTGCCCGTGTGTCCCAGCAAATGCTTGGGAGTGATCTTTGGCTTCAGACATTCAGTCCAGAATTTGTTCTTGCATATTTTTCCTTGTCATGTAGGAGAAGATTAGTGCAGTAATAAGTTTGATGACATTCATCTTGCATACTAAGAAGCAGAATGCTCTAAGCTTTCATGTCAGGTATTGTTTGAGTTTCTGTTTTCAAAATAAAAAGGCACAAGAACTCTCTCTCTCTCTCTCTCTCTCTGGAGTCACTGTAGAATGAGCTCATTTAAAAGCCTTGAAGAATTTGACTCTAAATCTGTAAAGACAGTAGCTTTCTTTGGCAGCCGTGAAATAGCCTTTCTTTCCAAGATTCTGTTCAGGTTGTCATTTTTCTAACTTCTCTGGCATAGCCAGTTACACCAGGTATGACTAAGGAAGAATATATTCAAAGTCATACATTTTACTTTGATAGATGAACTTTCTGTTCTTCTAAGTACAGTAGTACAGTATTTCTTGAAGACAACAGTGATGTAGTTTGTAAGTGTCAAGTAGATAAAGAATGAGAAACATAATCTATTTCTAAGTACCTTGTGTCTCGAAGTAGGTTAAACTGAGTTTGCTCTGTTAACATGATTTGGTACTGTATTCTCCCAAGTCTTTTACAGCTAGAATACTTGAGTATGCAAATGTCCACAATGGACAGCAACAGCAAACCAAGTTCAAAATAAAATAAATAGAACTAATTGGAATGACCTGCTTTATCTCTGCTTTTAAAGAAACCTAAAAAAAATTTGATGTAATAAATCTGTTTTGGAGGATGAAGGAAAAGCCTTTAGTTTCCTTGATTAAAGAAACAAAATAATATGGTACCACATTTTTGGTTTCTCTCTAGTGGCATAAAATGACACTGTGGTCCCCAAAAGGGAATCTTTCTAGTGGCAGATTCCTTCCCTTTAGCAAAATATTTATGAAACAGATACATATAGAAGTACCTATATATATCTGAAATATCTGAATATCTCTTGAAACTTTCACAGTATGAATATCAGTAGGTGTGATTTTTTTTTTTAAGCAAATTTTAACAAAAGATTTGAATGTAGGTGGTAAAGAAACTGGCCAGCAGAAATGATCTCTGATACTACAGCACACTGTGGATCAATACCTATTGAAAGATTTGTATCAAACATTTTTATGCAAAAAGCTTCTGTTCTGATTTGTGAGGTTGGACATACAGGATTTTAAATTTGCAGTTTAATTCTACAAGGTGGTGTGTGGCTAAATATACTGGAAGTCTCTGGAAGTCTCAGGATTACTGGCTAGTAGCTAAGTGAAATATCTCATTTTGTCACCCTTTTGCTGTGGTTAATGTTATCTCTGGAAGAATTGCTTGCATTCTGCATTTCTGAGCAAATTTTGAATTTATTGCTGTATGTTTTGAGAGATTTTCTAGATTCTCACCATCAACTGTTAGTAACACTTGTTTTGTGCACTTGAATTGAGTGAGGGGTGGGACTAATTCCATCTGAAAATGGCATTTCAGTGTTTTTATCTTACCAATGGCATATTACTGTCTGTTTTTGAAATATGATATGATAATAATTGACTTTCCCTATATAGGTCTGAAATCACCAGAGGAATCACCGGTGTATATACCGCCAAAGGATGCCTTTCCTAATGACCCCCGGGTAATAAATAGACAGAGAAGTTCCAATTATCAGTTTTCATACTCTGCCTTTGAGGACACGCAAAAGGAGACAGCAGAAGATGGACTTCATACAAGGGAAGTGGAAACAGTTGAAGATCAGTGTGGGCTACCGGATCAGCCTTTTACTGCTAAGCATTCCATAAGCGCAATAATCGAGACTACACTATTAGAAGAATATAATCTCTTTGCAAAAAAGATTCAGGAAATTTTGCAGCAAAAGAATATTGCGTATGTTAGTGGAATGTCCACACCAGTCTTCTCGGCTCAAGAGAGGATAACGAGACTTTCTGAATACCTGTGTTTACAGGCTTCAGAGATTTCTGTCCAAGAATATATAGAGAGACTCAATGAGAAGCTGAATAGTGTTATTTTGTCCTCTTCATGCAGCAGGCATCTCCCGCTAGTGTATTCCAGTCCTGAGTGTGCAGATGTGGTTACTGCCCCTGCCTTGACTCTTCCGTCAGAAGTGCTGCCGGCTGGCAGGGACTTGGACACAGCGTTGTGCAATAATGTGGAGGATCCAGATACTGGTGAGCAGTGTTCATCAAGCTTGCCATTAGGGAAGGAGGAATTGGATCATGTGAATGCCAAAACAGAGGATGAGTTGACACCTGATCAGACATCTTCCAGCAGTGATCTGATAGAGCCACCAGAAAAGAATGAGAAATCCCCAGAGAACTTAAGCATTTCAACCCAACCAGCCCTTTCTGATTTTATAAGCCAGTTAAAACCTGAAGTATTTAACAGTTTGGTCAAAATTATTAAAGATGTACAGAAAAACACTGTGAAATTTTATATTCACGAAGAGGAGGAAAGCACGCTCTGCAAAGAAATCAAGGTAAATACATTCCAGTACATCCTAAATACATGTTAAAATATAAGGGTATGCAGGGTGTTTCAAACCAGAATGCACAAACAAATTGCTTCAAAAGATGATTTTTGATGAAATTGCCAAACTAGGCTGTCCTGTTTCATTTCTGAGATTTCAAGCTAGTCTTATTTAGCTTGCACGTATGTCTTCCCTTCTTTCCTAATTAAAGAGTTTTGGTAATTATTAGAGGTTACTGGCTTTGCATATTTAAATATATAAGACTAAAGTTACAAGTGAAATAATAGTAATTTCTGTTTTTACTTGAGAACTTGTGGAGGTTTGGTAGGCTGTCAATGGCCCTGTAACATGCTGCTCTGTAAGAAGGGCTTGCTAAAGTAGCCTATTTTTATATCACTGTGTATTTCTTGTTATTGTATCAGAAAGACAAGAAAAGCAATCACTGAGTTGCATTTGAATGAAAAACCATTTTCCAGGGTCATGGGAATAACTGCATGAAACTTGTGGAATTGTTTTTGTCTAACTACCTTTTTTCTTCTTCTTCACTCACCCCTCTCCGGTGTAGGAGTATCTGACAAAACTAGGTAATACAGAGTGCCGTCCAGAGCAATTCCTTACAAGAAGAGCTGCACTAGATAAACTGTTGATAATTATTCAAAATGAAGACATTGCCAACCTCATCCATAAGGTAATTCACATAAATAAAGGAGTGCTACTGAGAATGCCTGTTAAAAATATAGTAAGAGAAGCTCATTTTGAGTAAGGTTATTTTCTCATAGCACTTGAAGGAAGACCTATGTTTAGTTGCCTTCTGAAAAACAAAACTGGTGGTAACAGTATCTAGTTTCATGACACAGTGTTATCTGCCTCCAAACACATGTTTTAATGCATATTTATTCTTACTAATTATGACAACGTATAGAGTTTATACATATAGGGGCTGGAGTAGTTTTGCTTCTAGTTCTGTGATACTCTCATGGCAAGTGACTAGGTATTCCTGACATCCATGGGTTATGAACAGAAAGTGGGTTATTGGACAGAAAGTCCAAAATAGTAACTCAGAAAATGTATTTTGAAGTTTGATGCTTAGTTTTTGATATTTTAGGTAGCAGAGGAAAATTCTTCTGTTTTCTTTTATGATGTATTTATTTAATTTTCCTTGCTTACACATCTGTGATTTGAAACATTCTTAAAACAGATACCTGGCTTGGTAACTTTGAAGAGGCTTTCTTGTGTCAGCTTTGCGGGTGTCGATAGTTTGGATGATGTGAAAAATCACACTTACAATGAATTATTTGTATCTGGTGGTTTTATTGTGTCAGATGAATCTGTACTTAATCCAGAGTCCATCACAGTAGGTAAGTGTGTGGGCGGGCAGCACGCATGTTTTTCTTTTTCTGCCTTAATTTTTTAAGTTTCAATTTCAGCATTTGAGAAATGTTCAGAGGCTCTGTTCAGAGGAGTTCAGAGAAGAATTAAGTTCTCCATCAGATAGTTTTCATAGAGAGTATTGCAAATGTTTTTTGCAGAGCTATTTTAGTGTTTTTCTGACTTCATTGATTGGCTTTTGCTTTGGAGAACATTTCTGGAGAACATGTGAACTTGGAGACTATGATAATTATTAAACAACTTGATCTTGTCTTTCTGTGTTAGACTGTGTAGTTTTGCATAGCAGCCTTTTATTCTTTGTTACTCAATCCACAAATAATCTAGCCAAGAATAATGGAAAAACTACATTCTTTCACTTTAAAATGGAGTGGTGATTTTTAAGAAGCTGGTATTATCCACAGAGATCATGCATGATAGAATTCAGCTTTTTATGCAAGTAGCCACCAGTGGTATGGATCTGACCTACAAAAAGAAACAGACTTGGTTTTGTAATATGGTCACAGCTTACCTGCTAGGAAGAAGAAAACCTAAAGAACTGGGGGTTATGTTCATGGTTGTGTAACTACTAAAGACAGTAACTGCAAAAATAGTTTTTTTTATGTATTTAAGTAGTATTTTTGACTTGTGTACCACAAAATTTAACTTCTATTTCAAATATTTCCAAAACAGATAAACTAAAACAGTTCTTAAAGTTTCTTGAGGATCTGAATACTCCTGATGGAAAATGGCAGTGGAAAGTCCACTGCAAAATACATAAAAAACTTAAAGAGCTGGGAAGGTAAGCAGTGTTCTTCAAATACCAGCAGATAAAATGATTCTGGTTTTAAATTATGTTCTAAAAATCCAATTAAATAGAACTCAATATTATGTTCATTTCTTGGTCTGCATTTAAGACCGACCTTAAATCAAGTACCTCTTCAATAATGGATTTCTATTCCAGAATGAATGCTAATGCTCTGAGTCTGCTGACACTTTTGAATACCTATCAAAAGAAGCACTTGGTTGAAATTCTCTCTTACCATAATTGTGATTCTCAAACTCGAAATGCTCCAGAATTAGACTGTCTTATCAGGCTCCAGGCTCAAAATATACAACAGAGACATGTTGTCTTCTTAACAGGTAAAAAGTAAAATATGGAAACTTGGCTTCCTTCCTGAATATCAAGTGGCACACACTAATATAAAATCTCCTTCTATATATTTAGAAAAGAACCTCAAAACACTTTCCAGTTATGTTGACAATGGAATAGTAGTTGCAACTGTGGATGACTTCATGCAAAATTTTAAAAGTCTTGTTGGGTATCACAACTCAGTTACTGAAGAAAACAGCCTCCCTCCCTCTGATGTTCACGAAAGACAATCAGGTAATATTTCAAGCACTAAAGCTTTTTCCCCTTCTATTTAGATATATGGGGTGGAGGTCTTTGAAACAGTGTGGCTTTACTGTTCCTGTAAAAGAACACTACAGAGGGCAAGGAAAACCCAACTCTCAAGCTACTCTTTTTCTGTTTTAAGTGATGGGGAAAGCAGCTGGGATGGAGTGCAAAAAGAGATCTTAAATACATAATTTCACTGTAACATGGTATCCGAGAAAGTAGACAAGTGCCAAAGTGGCATTCCACTCTGTTTACAGGAAAGGATAAGCTTAATCATACTGTTCTAGAAACTGAGGACTGAAATGTCAGTAATTGTAGTTCTTTAATTGTCTGATCAAACACTGACCTACTGTATAACTTTAGATGCTGTTTTGACATTAACCCCTTTGGAGCTGGGAGTTGGGATTTCCCAACACTAAACATGAACACAATGCGCAGAAGCTTTTAGCATCGGAGTAACTGGACACTCACACAGAGGGTTAAGTGTGTATGTTGAGTAAGTGAACAAGAGTGCAGAAGACCAAGACTTAAGTGATATTGGACTTACAGACCTGAAGCGTAACACTCTGTGAGTAGTGTATAGCTTTTCTAATAAAAGTTTGTATTTCAGTAGAATAGGACTTCTCTCTTTTTTTAATGTAGTTCTTGTAGCAAACGATGAAAAGGATGAGGAGGACATGTCTCTGGATTCAGGGGATGAAACATCACAAATAGAAATCTGCAATGATGCCTCTAAGTATGATACTCATTCTGAAGCTTTGCAGAGGGAGGCCAAGGGAGTAGTTTCAAAAGGGAGCTGCGTATCTGTTGCAGAGGTGTCTCCTGAAGCACAAATTGGTTTGATGGAAGAGACTTCTAAAATTGACTCAGAAGGGATACTACCAATTACCCCAGTTTCTACAACATGCTTTGCTGAAGGAGAAAAACACAATTCAGTTGAACAAGTTCCTTTCAATAACTTCCAAGTTTATAGCAGACAATTAAATATGTCCCATCAATTCAGTCACTTTAATGTACTCACTCATCAGACTTTTCTGGGAACAACATACCCAATTTCTACAAGTCAAAGCCAAGAAGGGGGCAATTACTTCCCATCTGATGGCAGTCAGAACATGGACACAGAAAAATCGTCATTGCGTGGTAGCTGGGATAGAAAATGGGACTCTTCCAGGCCATATTCAAAACAGAAATAAATTCACAAGTTTCTTTTTATAAGTTGCTGTGGACTTTTCTGTTTCTAAAATGGTGGATTAACAATTTCTATTTTATTCTGGAACAAAATGTTTCTTGCCCTTTATCTCAAATGTTTTCTTGTCTTATTTAAATCATGATGGCCTGTACTTGTTGAAAGCATCTGAAAGCTGAAATAAATATATATATTTTTAAACGTTTATTGTACTTGAATTATCTTGTTTGTTGGCACTTTTAAGTTTCTACATTTGTATTTTACCTGTACTTGGGCTTCAGTTTGAAGTCTGTTCTAATGTAAAATTGAATGTTTGCCTAAAATATGTGAAACAGCCATTTTTTAACTGTAATAGTATCCAAATCCATTTTCTTTACATAAATATCAAAATTTATGTATTTATTTGACATTTGACACAAATTTTGTACCAATGTTTTTACATACTATAAGGCAGTGTAGTTATTTTAATGAATATATACTGGATTTTGGCTAAATACCTCAATTAAAATAACCAATGGTGCAGTTCCATTATAAAAATAAACTCTTAATGCACAAGGGACTTGTTAACAATTTGCATTGTCTGTGTTTTATATTGTTTTTAAAATACATAAAATATACAAGAATTTTATTTCGTGAACTGCAATCTTGTGTGTTTAATATCTCATGTTTCATGCTTATTACAAAATCATCAATATGATTCTTAAAATGTGTATGTTGCCATTTTTATTTAGGACAAATACTGTTGGGAATGTGGTAGTTTTAAAAAGAAAAAACAAAACCCTAGAGATGAAGGTTTTACCTTTATTAAACTCTTGCTTTGTGATTTATCATCATATTCAGGCTATGTCTAGAAGCAGCTGCTGCTGGGAAGGAGGAGCTCTGTGGCATTTTTAAAATACACTGAAGCACAGATGTGCACTAACATGATGTCAGGTTATTGGTCTTCTGCAGTTACCTAGAAGAGAAATGCTTTTACCTAAAGTTATCTCATCCTTTGAAAACTAAATGAATACAAAATAACATTTAGCCAAGTTTGGAAGATTTGAACACTGACCTGTTCAGACCTTGTTTTTAAGTAAGCTTTCTTAAACTGAGTTCTACTGCCTTGGTTGCAGCACAGTGCAGTGTGCTGTAAGTGGTGCTGTACTGCTTCAGTTGAGAGGAAAAATAATGCTTGATTCAGTTAATTCACATTTTGGTGGGCTTAGAAGCCAGGATTACTTGAGTTAATAGACATACTGTCTAAGACTAGAAACTGCATGAATAATTCATGTAGAAGCGATGCCATATCTGTAAAAATACCAAAAAGCACTAGCCAAGCCCTTCAAAACACATCTTAATTCCTTTTATTCTTTAAATACAAATACTTAACAATCTTATTAAAAACAGACATGTCACAGTGGTTTTTAGTAAGTGGATGTATGTCTTGAGTCAGTCTGAAGGCCATTCTAAACAGAGAACCCACCATTAGTTTAAAATATTTTAAATCTGAAACACAACATGACCCTGTAGTATGTCAAAATTCCTGTAATAAGTTAAAACGTTAAAAAAAAATTCAAAATTTATTAGACAAATACCCTGCCTTTACATAGAGTAAAATCTACTTGTGTATACCTTTTAAAATGGTGAAATAAAGATCTCTTCTTGTCCTATAGCTGGAATTAAGCCAATCTCCAACTCCTTCTGTTTCTGCAAAAGGCCCTGAAATAAAGGGAATGTAATTATGAATGCTCGGCCTTCTTTCTGCAGCCTCAGCTAACAGTGTCACTGTGTCGCCCATTGAAAACACTTGGGCTCACAGCTTTTCCAATTTGCAACTTGTCATCCAACACGATCTATTCAGAAGAGAAGGAGCTGTCAAGATTTTCTGTCTTTGCAAAAAAACTGTATTCCAAAGTAGAAGCCTGTGCTAACATTTCCAGGGATCTAAGTAAGTGAGAGCAATGCCCTTTTTTTCTGTTAAGTCCCCAGCTGCTTACTTTCAATGACTTGATGAATTGCTTCCTTAGATTATCAACTGCTATTTACTGTATTAATGGATCAGTGAACTTGTTCTGTCTTTTTGACAATGTTATAGTTTTTTTTTTTTTTTTTTAATTGCAAGTTACAACACAAAGGCAGGTAATAAATTTTGTCTTAAATGATTCAGCAATGTAACCAGATGAAACACATAAACAGATGAAATGAAAACCAGAACAAATTCTGCTCACATGGTTTGCAAAAGTGATAAAATCTACCTAGACAAAAGTAAGGTAAAGAATGTAGACAGGGACAAGCAGTGAGATCTTTCTTTGCACGTTGCTGGCCTCAGGTGGCTGGCAAGATTGCTTAGCCATGGCAGGCTGCAACCTGCTGGCAAGTATCCTCATTTCTTATTAAAATATGTTCTACTTCTTTAAAAAATAAAGCTTTGGCTTTTCTTTTTCCTGCATGAGGAAACTTGAGCTTATTCCACTGACGATTTAAGTGGGGAAAATAAGTCTCTTGTACTGCTTGTTACTACTGTCATCTGAAACCCAGGGAAAGATTTCAGGGCAGCAGCCAAGACAAAGGGTGATTTCTCCAGTCCATTCTTACTTGGATGAATACTAGCTAGGATGTTACTGGAACATCCTGACAGTATTAATCTGTCACTCTGGATGTGTACTTAAAAGACTAAAAATGGTCAAATATGTTTTGAATTTGCCCAGACAAAAGGACCACTCCCAGCTATTTGCATTTCAGAAATTACTTCAGAATTCCTGAGAATAAGACACTTTATCTAATTTATGTTTCATTCAAAACACTGCATTACTTTTCCTTTTACAATGAAATACTAATGCAAAGCAGCTGTCATCAGCAGAAGTATATAATGAGTTTTTGAGTTCAACAGTTAACGTCCTATACGTATTCTGCTGCTGCTATGATAATTTGAAAAATAAAGTTATGTGATTTAAATTAACTCATTTTTAGAAGCAAGGTCCTTTGAAAGACTTAACGTTAGTTTTCAGTCAGTGTAAACTGTGAATGCACATTATATAGCAAGAATATCTCCAAGCTTGTGTCTCAAGTTTGTCATCACCAATATTAGCACCTTGAAGCTCATTAGTGTTCATGGCTTCAGCTGGAACAAGGATCAATTTGTGCTTTGAAGCTGCCTCACTCTTAACTACAATGCTTTTGCATATGAAGCCTGGATACAGAACACTTAAAGGTTGTGGTTTATTAACATGAGTGTTTACGAACATTGGGAGAGATCTGATCCAGTCCAAGCTACCTGGAAGCCACTAGAAATTACTAATCTTTTAGTGTTCTTGTATTTTTTTGATTTACATCCTAACCAGGCCATCACTATGTCCCCTCATGACTTCATCTTGAGCAGAACCACAATTCTTCATTGTGCAATGAAGAATACCTGAGGTATTTGGTGTGCACAGCAGAACTGCATCTTCCTAAAGCTCTGCAGGTAACTAAGACACCTAATCACTGGCTATTCTGTTACACTCAAGTCTGTCAGTCTTTATTCCTTTTATTTAGATCACTGATGCAAGTTATTGCCTAGGGGCATAGAAGAGTGGCACTACTCATAAAACACTGCTTTTAGTTTGAAGCCATTCAAAAAAAAAAACAGAGAAGACAGATAGTGACATGTTTGGATTTTGAATGCTCCTCAAAGAAATGTAAGCTTAAAGAAAACCTTTCTGTTCTGTCTTTTAATTCTCTCAGGCCACAGCAGCATTAAAAGAAACAGTCCCTGTAATTTGTCTGCAGATTTAGATCTACAGTCTGAATCTGCCATGGACCATGCTCTGCTGATACTTTTTAAGCATAAACAAATTTGTAAACATAAACAAAGGAACAGCTATCTTTGTTAGAAAGATTTTATAAATGTTCACACTCCAAATGTGTGAAGTAGGTTATTTTTCCAGGATAGACGCATGAGCACCACCCCTTTAACTATTCTGCAGCAGTTGCACAGCTCTGTCATGACTAGCTCTCGTAAAGTGCACTTTATTAACAAAGGCTCTACTATGAGGTTAACAATTTATTTTTCCCTTGAAATTGAAATACCCATATTTTAAGCAACTCTTATTAGCAATACATAGACACTAATAAAGCCATTCCTTTTGGTATCAGTTTTATCAGGTGCTTCACAGTCTCACAGGTAGCTAAGGAGAGTCTGAAGCTGGACATAACAAACGAAAAGCAAAATTAAAGGTAGAAGGAGAAACAGAAGAGCCAAAACTTATCAATACAATATGAAATGAATGAAAGGCTAATGCTCGGTAACTTACCTGGCGTAATTCTGACAATCCTTTGAGAATTGCTTGTTGTCTCTCTCTGATTTTAACCACATCAGGATTCAGAAGAGGATCTCTAACATGATCAGAGCTAAATATCTGCCGTGATGTTGGGTAAGAATCTAAAAGCAAATATGTATCAAATAAATTAGTAACACTCTAGGAATTTGGTTTTAACTTGGTTTGAATTTGGAAATACTAGCTTATGAAAATATATATTTATTAGATTACAATCACTGTAATCTAATACAGTGATTTTTGGTGGTGTGATTTTTTTTTTAATTACTATTTTTTAATACAGACTGTAAAACTACAGTGCATAAGCTTTCTTTATGCTGTTGTGCCATACCTGGGTTACTGTAGAATTCAGTAAAATACCAGATTGAGCAAATTGTAGCACTTTAGAACTGACATTAATAACCTTTCTTCTCTTCTACATGAAGCAGTTGACAATGCATTTAAATACCATTAAACTGTTGATACTGTGGGTCGTGTGTCGAAGGTCTAGTCGCTGCTGCAGCTGGATCAAGACAATACACTTCGTTTGTTCGAACATAGGGAACAAAGTGGGAAGAGGGAGGCCTCTCAGGGTCGGTGAGTGGAGCAAGAGGTCTCCTTTGCTGTGCGTCTGTGTTGGTACTTTTGTCTCTTCTACTTTTATTGTTAAGCACCAGGAAATTAGAAGTATGTATCTGTTTTTGTTGTCCTTGTTGTCTGTTCTTAACTGCTGGAACAGGTGGCGATTCAGATCTGTGTGAAAAAATTTCCATTAAAAAGAAAAAAATACATAAGTAACGTGATTAATTTGCTTGAACAGTAGAGACAAGGAGTACTCAGAGGACTGCACTTTTGACCAGACATTCTTGTGTATTTCTAATAGACAATCAGGTGCATCCAAATTCTTTCAAAAATAAAACAGAATAGAAAAAAGAGCATTGATTTCACTATCCATGATACATTTCATTGATGTAGGGTATTAACCTACCTTTCTTCATTCAAATGATTCTTATGTAATTGTTCTTCCTAGAAGAAAACAAAAATAGCCAACAGCAGAATAAATAGCTTATTGTTTTATATTAAGCATTTTCATTTTTCTAGAAAAGTTTGTTTTGAAATTCCAAAAGGACTGTTTGATCTGAGCTCTGGATAAAGATATTTATCAAAGATTGCACTAAGACTTATTTGTCGTATCTGTGAACTGAATGGAACCAATTACAAAGGGTTAAAATTTTGCTTTTATTTTCTATGTCTATGTCTATGACAGCTCTAAGCACAATCAAAAATATTTGATCTATTTCCCAACGTCTGTGGAAAGCTTCATTTCTAGACCTGAAAGGTTCAGTCCAAGATAATAATTATTAAAGGAGAAGCCCTTCTAGGTAAGATAGGTGGCAGTTTTTGCTTGCAACTGAAAAAATATTAATATAGCTCACACTTCGTACAGTATCAGACAATCTTTAATTACCTTACTCTTCTGCTTAAAACTTATTGGCTGTCTCTGGCATACAGAATTCTTCTATCTTTCAAGGATAGAACGGGAAAGCATTTATATAACCTCAAGTAAACCAACAAATTCAGTTTAACAAATAAATTATTCACATCTTGAAAAACACCTACATGAACACCCAGTCCACATATAGTTTTTTATCCCAACAGCTTCTAAAATATATTTAGGTAGCCCAGTACAAACTAGCTGAACAGGACTGAAGTAGCCACCTTCTCCTACACGAGACCTTTTCTTTGGAAAGCATGAGAGAGCAAGGTGCTGTATGT
The DNA here is from genome assembly GCA_034781795.1 of Crypturellus tataupa. Classification (NCBI taxonomy): domain Eukaryota; kingdom Metazoa; phylum Chordata; class Aves; order Tinamiformes; family Tinamidae; genus Crypturellus; species Crypturellus tataupa. The sequence goes on along the minus strand of JAWLRI010000032.1, from coordinate 3,607,217 downwards.
CTGTGTACAAACACATATACAAACACACACACACACAGTGAGAAATATATTGGTTAAGTGTTTTCTTTAAGTGTAACTTATTTTCTTTAATTCAGCCATAGGTTGCACTGCTACATGTTCAGTGCATCCTCGGTAGGTTTTTTTTTTTTTTTTTTTTAAATATTGCTAGATGTAACTATCACTAGGGCAAAATATTTACAGGACAGAAAAGGGCGAGTCAGTGACACAATTCTACCCTGTGCATCGCTTTCAAAGACAATCCCACTTTATATAATGAATCAATGATAACAAATAAAGAGTATAAACACTTTGGAAGATTGAAATAACATCAACATATAAGTCAGGAAAAAAAATGTACCTATTCTTCTGATCATGATGTTCAAACATTGCTCTAGTACTGTTATTTACCAAAGCACAGTAGTAACTGACTATCCTGTCCAGATGGAACCCAGTGAGACTAGTCTTAAAAATGCCCATGCCTAGGGTCCAGCACAAAGAGTTACCTTGCAGACTGTGTGTCCCTTAGTCTTCCTGCTCATGTCCTGGTAAGGTGATGGAGACCTCTCTGAAGAGCTGCCCTTCTTCTGGCAGAGATTCCCAGGGGTATTTCTTTCTACCAACTGAAGCAGCTCCATTTGTCGTTTTACTTTGTTTTCTTCCCTTTGTTTCTGTAACTGTTTAGGGTATCTTTCTGATGCTGGAATGTATCTTTTTCCAGGTTTGTTAATGTTCCAGTCAGGTCTTTTGCCACATTTTGCTACAGATTTAACTCGTCTTTCTTTTCTTGCAAATGGTTCATATAGATCATTGTAAATGCCATCATTCTCCTCTTCTGCAGTTTTATTTTTAACTGTACAGAGCATTTCTTTTTGGCATTTTTTGCTGTTAGATGTGTCTTTATATTCTATGGAAATATCAGGTGATCCACAACACTTGGTTCTTTCCTCAGCTGACTCAGAATATGTTGACATAATAAAGTCATCTAAAACAAAATGTATTTTAACTCTTATATAAGCTATTCAAATGACCTCTTTGACTTCTGTCTGCATATCAATCTTTACTTATAGATTGTATTCAAAAATTACTGTTACAAACTTATAATGTTTTTTATCATTTGCAAAGTGGAAGCAGAAGAAAACAAAATAAACAGCAAAAAAGTAGAACAAAATCAAATCAGTGCAAGCAAAAAATTAAGTAGAAGGAAACTACATTATCTTAAAATGTAGAGTTCAGTTTCTGTCTCAGTAGCCAATAAAGAACAAAACACAGCTTCTATTTAATTACTTAGCAATAATGGTTTAGTTATATTCACAATGGTACTGCAAGTAACTTATTTTCCCAATATTTGTCTTCCAATAGAGATTGGCACCCTTAAAAGAAATAAACAAAAAAAATTAATTTGCTCAAGCTAACAGCCATCAAAGAGAGCTTTCACTTCTCAAGTGATGACAAGTTAATAAATTAATTTCAATTCTAAATACAAGGCATAAAGTGACTGAATGTTTATGCTAAATCTGCTCTTACAGACCCCATCTATAGCAGTAACAGATACAGATTACACTGATCTGAGCTTCTTAGTGCTGTGATACATCATCAGGATGAAGGCTGCACGGCAGACTACTTGGATGTACCCACAGCATTTTGGGCTGTTTAACAGGAACTGCAGACAGCTTTTGTGCCTGTTTGAATGTCAAGTCTTAGCTTTTCTAATTTTGCATTTATGGACAATGTTTCTTCTAATATACCTAAGGATTTGTTAGGAACCCAACTCAGCTAGATACTATAGCATGTTACTTAAGCATGTGGCTAAAGAATATTACAATATATGCCAAAATGCCTTAAGAATTTTAGTTCTACATAATTTGTGGTTATGACTAAAAACCAGAATCAGACTGGCTGATTTTAATTTGTAACAACTAAGTAACAACTACATAAATGTATCATGTATTTAGAATATAATCAGCATTAGCAAGCCACTGTGCAAGCATTTTTCACAAATCTATCAAAGCTCTTTGCCAACATTTATATCTTTGTCATCTTACTTTGTTTTCTTCTCTTTGTTTCTGTACTCAATATTGAAATTGCAAGAATATTTTACTTGTGATAAGCTAACATGCCTGCGTCCAAGCATTCCTTTATAGTTTTGTTCTATTCTGACAGCAGTCTGTAGGTAAAGTTACACAAACATGCTTTTATCCTTAAAATTATTATTTTATTTTATTAATTAAAGGGCTGCGTACCTGTTTGTACAGCAGTGTCCTTCCGAGGAGAAGTCTGTTGATCAACTTTACTGTTAATGTCGTTAGAAAAAATATGACTTTGATGTGAAATGCCTGTATTATAATTTTCAAATACAGTATCACCTAAAAATGAATACATAATTAAATATATATATTTAACCCATTTAAACCATGTTGTCAAGTTATCACACTATTGTGGTCTTTGAACGCAAAGACAGAACTATGATTCAGCTCCTGCTGTTCTAGTTTTGTTGAAAACTACGTTGACATTACTTAGGTCTGAATATTCTATATGCATTTCTGGTAATATACTTCCGTTATAGAAAGTATCACTTAAAAAGATACCATATTCTCAGTTAACATGGAAGACTTTAAATAAGCTGAAATGAAATTTGATTCCTGAAGCAAAGGAGCAGTTTCTGGTCCTAATATGAATGCAGACTTTGTGACTGGCAAAAACAAAACAGTAACAACAAAAGTAAAAAAACAACATCATTGACTCATGCCAGTGTCAAAGAATGGGAAACTGAATATAAAAAGGTTGGTACTTGCCACCACCAAGATTCTTCTGGAGTTTTGAAATGTCATGTCCTTTCTGTGCCAAGTTTCGAATGCGCTGTTCTTGTTTTAATCTCTGTGCTAATTCCTGAGCTTTCTGCATTGTCTGATAGAGCTCATTTGTTTTAAGGGTCATGAGTTCCTATAATGAAGCATATACCATTATTTATTCTGCGAGTAAGATAAACAAGGTTAAACAACCTCCACATAATCCCTAGGTTTACACATATTCTTATTTCACATACAATGTGCTTTAAATAAAATAAAAGAAGCCAAGATTAAATATCTATCTTCTTCCTCCTATGACCACAGGAAGGAGATAGTAGAAGCCTCCGTAAAATAAGGCAAAATATCCCTTAATCTGAGGTTTTTCATTTTAGACTATGGGTTTAAGGTTCAGGAGTCTGGGCCAAGGAAAACCTCCTTTCCAAACTTTGCTTCTCTCTCCACAACAGTTATTCCCCTACAAAAACTGTACTACCATCTTATCCACCCTTCCTACTGCATTTGCAGGTGGAAAGAAAAAACAGTTGAGAGCAGGATGTGTTGTAAAGGAGCTGAACTGTTACAGGGAAAAATGACTTCCCCAATTTTTATTCATTTCTTCTACTGTCTACAGGCAGAGGCTACACCTCTCCCTCCAGCAAGTTCAGAGATATCACTGATCTAGTACTGCTGCAGTTCTAGGGGAGGGAGCATCGCTGTCCAGCAACACAGAATTCTCCTACTGTTCTAGAAAGCAAAAAACACTGAAAGCTGCTATTGTGCCAAAAGGGTAAGTCAAACATCAGATGAGCCCTTAACCTCTGTTTTGCCCTTCCTACAGATCCTTCTGTAAGAAGCAAGAATGCAGTAAAATGCAAAATGTACACTCACTGGTCTAGAAGGTTACTGTGATTTTAAAATTAGCAGCTAGAGCTTTGTGAAGTTAACCTTAGAACATGCCCTAGCTTTTTCTTTTTCTAATGACTTTTCCAAAATATATTCCGAAAATACCTTTAATCCAGAGTAAAATCACACCCAGTCAGTTACTGCTCATGGTACTCAAGTATCTTAAAATCATCAACTTATGTATTTCCATTGCATATTTTCGTTTACGTCATTTTTTGTACTTAAAATTATTAATCACATTTCTGCATTATTTTAAATTACAAGTGAATTTATGCTTCTTATAATCCATTTCTCTCCCTAAAAAGGAGACAAGGACAAGGGCCTTGTCCAAAAACCTGCCTTTAATTAGTATGTAGTTTTAAGTATAATGAGTGAAGAAACACATTCCTGTTTCAAGTATCTAAAATACAAATAGATTTGATTTTCAGAAAGATGAAGAAACACTATTTCTGAAGTTAAAAAAAACAAGTTGACAAATTATACCATTCTTCTCAAAAACTATCACAGAGTTCTGTAACTGTCTGGTTACCATTTTGAAACTTGGAAGGAGATTTTTCCTTACTTCATAATAATTACATTAATTGCAATGGACACATTGCAAAATCCCCTTCATAGTTTCAAAATATGACGCCACTTTTCACAGCAGTTAAAAATAGTTTATGAAAGCAGTATTTCAGCAGCGATCATCTCATGGATCTTACCTCTGTCCACAATATCTAATTTTACTAAGTACAGACAAGTCAGTAAGATTCCATTTATTTGCACTAAACAAAATGCAAAAACCCACTTCCTTTTGTTTTTGCTTCTGCATATCTTCTTCAAACTGTTTCTGCATTAGTTCTCTTTCTCGGGCTAGACGCTGTTCTTCCTCTTGCTCTTCCCATTTCCTCTGCTCTTCCTCCAGTTGTTTTTTCTTCCGCTTTTCTTCTACTTGAGCCATTATTGCTTTCTAGCATTATAATTAAAAAAGTAAAATTAAAAAACACACATATACATATTTAAATATGTACAAAATAGATATTCTACTAAGTAAAATTTATTTCAAAGACTCCTTTTTTTCATATTTCTCACAAGCAAAGTATTTGCCTTATTGTTTCCAGTAAAAAATCACTAGCTCAAAAGAGCAGTTGGGAGATGACGTGCTAACATACAAAGGAAGTATCTTTCTATGTGATGGTGTGGTATTTTTTGTAAGGAAATGGTGTTCCTATTTTTAGCTTATGTATTGTAAGTTAATTCTTTGATCTAGAATAACAGTTTGATTGTAAGACTTCTTTACAGTGCCCTCGAGACACCTTAATGAAGATTACATACAATTAGAGCGCAGGAGAGTAATATGTATGATAGCAAAACAGATAAAATTTTAAAAGTCACAGACTGTATGTCTCCAAACATCAGTCCTATCGATCAGAGTAGACTGGAGAAGAGCTGCGCACGAACCCCTGTACAGCTCTAAAGATACTACATCTCTAAAGATACAATACTATTTTTCATCCACTCTTTTCATTAAAACAGGATTTGAGTTTAAAACCTGGTGTTCTAACTGTTTCTGCCGCCTTCTGTCTCTCTCTTCAATCTGGGCAGGATCTAGGAGAGCTGTCATTGATCGAAGGAAACTATGAACAAAGAAACATTTGAATTTTTTAATTAAAAAAAATCCCCAAACCATCAGATTTCAAGTAGTACTTTCAAATTCAGACTATCAGATTTTATAAAGTTACTATTATGAAATTAATTGTAGTAAGAACAAAATAATATTATTTGCAGTAAACTTTATTAGTGAACAAAAGAAACAATATCTTCTTTAAAACCAAAAAGTGTTTCTGAACAGCAAAACCTAAGTGAGTAACGTTTACAGTTTTGCAGAATGTTTTTCAAATATGTTTTAATTTTTAAGGAGATACAAGAAATTAATTGACTGAGAACATGATTATTCTTACACAGCTCACTCACCTGACTCTCTGACTGTGTTCCACAGGACTGTTTTTAGCAGCTTTTTCGGCATTTCCCACCTTTGAGGGCATGAGGTTGCCTAAAGCTGCAGGTGAGAAAGGGTGAATAAAAGCAGTCAACTCCTTAGGATCAGGTGATGGGCAAAGAGTTTCAGGTTGCTTTTTGTACACTCCATTTAAGGGGTGTTGTACATTAGCATCAAGGTGGTTCTTTAAAGAATCAAAATGCATTGCCCATCTGTCATGCTCTTCAGCCTAAACAAATACAAACAACAGAAAACAGAAATGGACTCAATTACACTGCTTATGTAAAGTATGGTTAACATAATAGAGAAGACAAATTTGTACAACTGGAACATTTGAAACCTCTACTACTGAGTTATAATGCACACAGGATTTAGTTCCCTGAAAGGAAAAAACAGTCACTAAGTTTGTTGTTAAAATATGAATCAAATCAGAAATTATACAGCTGAATGATATATTTTATCAGCAACATGTCAATACTATATTTTCAGTATATCTACTTTTCCAGCAACTAGGAAGTGCAAAAATTAATTAATTAAAATTTCAATCAAGTTAAATTCAGGCTTTTCTATTCAATTTTTCAAGCCATTACTATTCAATTTTGTAATTTTTCTAAAAGTATTGCAGACTGCTTGACTGACCCATCAGCATGCTGACCACTCAGCCATACTCTCCTCCTCTTGCTAGATCCATATTCTCTCTCTAGTGACACAAACAAATGATATCTTTTACCTTGGCCTGCATTTTGATTCCGGACAGTAGAAGGATTATTATGATTTGGGACTATCTACTGTCTCTTATTAGGTATTAACTCTGGGCCTACTTTTATACCAGAGATGCTCCTATTTCTCCTATTTCATATTTTCAGCTGGACAAGCCTGCCTGTTATAAAGTAAGCCCTTTTTCAGGATCTTTTCCAGCCACACCAATCATTATTTTCAAATAAACACAAACACACACAAACCCCACCCTGTTTTATGGAAGAATTTTTCATAGAGGTGACATCTCAGATTTAAATATCTATTCTTCCTTTTCCACCTGGACTTCTTTGGTTCAGTGTTGGCAAGTGAGCATTCTACAGTATCACTACCAAAAATATTAAGATATTTCTCTTCTGACTAAAATGAGTGTTTTTTCTGGAGGCACTTCAGAATTTGCCTTCTTGAAACAGAAACTAACACATCCACTTAAAAAGTTTTGGGAATAATTCCCCTCAAACAAAACTATCAAGAAGTTTTATATCTATTTTGAAAGAGACAAGAAAATGAAGGTCCAAAGTACTAAGAATCCAAGTGATTCTGCCTACTTGAGTTTTTTCTCTGCTTTTATGAAAGACCAGATCAGAGATATGGGGAAATGTATTTTATTCTTATGTAATCCTGAAGTATAATATGCAGGAGGGATAAGAGTGTAACACACACAAGCACACAAAAAAGAGACACCAAAGAAGATGAGATTAAATGCTTAAAACTTCTTTTTTAAAAAAAGGTTAGAAGTGAAATTGCAGTCAGGTGGCTCACTAGTAACTGTAAACATCTTTCAACAACAAGGAGATCTAATTAGAAAACAAGGCAGCTAATGATGAAATGTTTCACACCTGGGTTCCCCTCACAGCTACAAAGCTCCATTTGCAAAGCAACTCCAGTTCCTTCAGCAGCTTGGGAAATGGGAAGACTGCTATTGTGTGTAAACAGGTAACTGATCCTGGCACCAAGATTTCTGAGGGGATGGAGAGGGAAGCCCTCTTCTACTATGATAAATTCTGCAATTAAAATTATGTATTTATTTTTCAAAAAATTAACTGCTGTATCAAAATTTGTAAATTTTTAAACTGGAAGTAAAAAAATTAGCCTTTAATTCAGAAGGCTGTAGGCTGTGAATGTTCATTTTGGGCAAATGTTGGTAACCAAGCTTCTTCCTTAGCAATATTGTGGAATGTGGTAGATGGAATGGACAGCAGGGAGAGATAAACATAAAATGAGCCTTATGGTCCCCTGAATGAGGACCCCAGGAACATCAGTCTAGTTATGAAAAGGAAGGAAATTGATTGCTATCAGTGTAATAGTAATCCAAAGTCACACAAAGGAAAATAATTTTGTTTTATGGATATATTTTAGAGTAGAGAAAAACACTTGGTTAGGAAATCAGGTCAGAAATTTCCTGTGTAGTCCTATCAATGCTCTCTGCCCTTCTAATCAGACTTCACTCTGGCAGGGCTTTGTATTTAAGCACGCAAAGTTTGGTAATTGACCTTCTGTATGAAAACCTCCAAGGTAAAAGGTATACTGACCATTTCTGATATCATGATGTTATTAATTTACTAAAAATTTCTTTTTACCAAGTAGTGTCTGACCAGAACTGCTACCACACCTTTCAAAACTTAGTGCCTCCAGCCCTTAAGGGAGGAAAAACAAACAAAAAAGAACAACAGAGCACAGTTACACCACCAAGCTTTTATCTCTGCAGTAAGCTCCCTACACATCAAATGAGACACAGTGCAGACTGTTCCTTGCCATCCAAATACTGGAAGAGTTATTAGCTGGCTGCTTTGCTAAAGGCTTATGTTGAAAACCTGAATGTGCTACAGGTAAAAACAATTTTGTTGCTACTTTTTGTTGCTACAAAACAAATGAAGTGTTAATGAGACCTGAAAAAAAAACATATGGGATGCACCTGATGATAGATTAGGCAACTGAATCATTAGACAGTTACAGGTGAGTTGCCTCTAAGAAACTCTTCAGAGTAGAGAACTAGTTTTTGTAATTAAGAAATCTCGGCTGTGGTGTACTTCTTACAAGTATTATCACCTATAATAACCTTCATTTTTGAATACCAATGAACTTGCTTTTTTTTTCATGTCTCCTCTGTCAAAACAACAGCAAGTTGTTTGAACTGGCTGAGTTCTGACACCTCTTGTTACTTTATATTAAAAAAAAATCTGTTGGATTTTTTTTTAAGGACTGTATGAGATATGGCTTGATGGGGGGCGGGAGGGGTGGAAATGACAGAAAAGCTGATGTAGTAAAGACTTTTTCTTACTCCAAAATGTCACTCTAATCTGCAGCTACCTTTGATATAATTAGTTTTTCTTTTTCTTTTTGTAGCTTAACTTCTTCCTTCTGTTTGTCTGGCTCTTCAAGCCACTCTTTCTGTTGCTCATGCTTCACAGCACTTAAAGGTTGTTCCTGTGGTGCAGCTTCCTAGAGTAAGATAGATAATAGTCAGTTATACCACAATGTTAATGCCTTGTATAGCCACAAAAAGCTAGGCAGAGTTTTGTCTTCAGCTGTTAGACCTAATCTAGCTGCTATTTTACAAAAGCAATGTCTGGAAATTTGTAACTGTGACAACTGTCTGTCTGTTCTACAACAGTGCTTCCGTTTTACCAAAGCTGTTAAATAAGTTAATCTTAAAATGTTATTCTAGCTTGAACTACAACTCATTATACACAATGAGAATAAAAATCCTTTTCTCTTTCTGCTTGCTACAGTTCACAGCTCAGTCTGCACTGCTGATGGATTCAGCATTGTTATCTAATTAGTAGTGATCTGCTTCCAGTATATGCTAGATGCCATCTTTCTTTTGTTCCTCCGTATGCATCCATATTACTTAAAAACTTTATACTCCACTGGCACTATCAGTTTTCAATGCTATCAGACAAAAATCATGCCTCTTAGGAGTATCTGCTAGGCGTAATTGAAAGCTATATCTGGAATAGTATGCAATCAATATATTTTAAAGTAGTCTTCTATTTCCAGTAGATTCCCATATATCTATTTCTTTAATCTATGCTTAAAAACTTTGTAACATTGCCATTTGCGCCTCTAATACTGTAGCTCATCCCTGAAAATGCTGTTTTCGGTGTCATTATTTTGAGATAATTCATTTAGACACAGTACTCCAGAGAATCAAAAGGAAAGTCTACTGGATAATTCTGTCTTCAAAGAACTACAGCATTTATGCTCCTGTTAAATCATAAAAAACTGCATGCAATTTAAAATCTTACCCCTTACACAAGTGCTGTGTAATTGACACCTGGTAAGTCAGAAGAACTGAAATCTGAGCACTGCCCGCTGGACCACTTGAAACACTGAGTGGAACTTCATTAACCTCTGTGGTTTAAAACAGTTCTACAGACACAGTTTTCATCAGCAGTAGTAACTGATTCAGCTGGAAATACTGTCTGCAAATAATGACCACTGTGGTTTAAGACTTATTTGTCTCATTTTGTTTGCATAGAATATCCCTTAACATGTAATAAATTATACTTGTTAAAGCTGCTATTCATTGTAACTTCAGCCAGAACTTGTAGCTATGAATCTGGTATCCAGTATTGCTGTGGAGTGAGACAAATTCTTATAGGGCCAATAATGGGAAATTTCTAGAAATGCTGGATCAGTCACACAAGCAATATATTTACTGTGGTTACAGTCATAAGCTTCTGTTTAATAGCAATCAATTTTGAAGGAGAAGCCTGCTCATATGGGTATATTTACCTTGCTTACAGCAGTTTGAGTGACATACTTAAAAAGGCTGGTTACAGTAAAAAGCAAATTGATATGCTTTATTAAAATGTAAACAGGAAGAGGTATTAGAAAAATAATAAGCAATGGAAATAATTATACAACCAGGAATTAGTGAGATTGTTCTTTTGTGCTTACTGCTAGGTTACCTTATCTGGGTCAGCTGTTCCCATTTTCTCTGAATAGGTTTTAGCACTGTCAGGTCTTTTCCAGAAATCAGTCACCTTTCCTTCCAAAGTTTCTTTCAGTTTCTTCTTCAAAGCTACCTGCTCATCTTAAAAACAAACCAAAAAAAAACCTCTATTGAGTTTCTAGTATACACAGGTAACAGCATTTCAGAAAAAAAAAAAAGTATGTCTATAATTTTGATTGTAAAATGGATTACAAAAGGAAGCCATAATTGTCTGACTAGTCTTTAGACTTAAAGATAATTTTGCTCTCAGACAGGATGGCTGATTAGTCCCTGGTAATTGGGAAGTCTCTCTGTGAAGATTAAGATATGGTAAAGGATAACCCAGAAAGAGAAAACCATCAGAAATAACCAAGTAAGTAAATAAATTCTTCCTATTTTTACATCAGCTTTGGACTATGATGTTGTGATTAGGGTTCTTATCTGAGTAGAATTTTGAAATCCAGCAATTTTAATCAGGCCTGGAGACTGACCAAGTACATAATTTTCCAATTTGCGAAAGCTGTGATATAAGTAGATTTTAAAAATTTTAGGGAATGCAAAGTTTCTTAATATCCTGTTACTTAAGCATAAGAAATTGATCAGAAATATATATTCTGTGTTTTATAAGTACCTAATTCCTTCTTCCACTGGGTCTTTTTAAGTTCTAATAAGGCTTTATCCCCTTCTCTTTCACCTAAGGTACTAAACATGTCAGCAGGTTTCCATGAATTCTTTCTGGAAAAGAGGGAAGAAAAAATATTTTATTTTAAAAGCCAATCTGTTAATTTTACGTGCAATTTCTTAATTGCTAATTAAAGAGATTCTTACTACGATTATAAATTACATTAAGAATCTCTAGTACAGACACAATTTTTGTAGATAACCAACAGTACAGATCTACATACATAACAGCTTTCTGTCCTGGTTGTGGATATGCTTCATGTTTCCCGCTTGAATTGGAACTTGCTTCATCTGGAACTGATGAATCTTCACCAGCTTTTTGGAGCACTGTGATAGTATTTTCCTCTGATGTCCTGTCAATAGCTGTAGCAGAATTTATTTTTATATTTAGTCTTTAAGTAAATTGTAGACAGCATACATGATAGGTTCGTGAATGTCTACTAAACTTTCTTCACCACTGAGTAAATAGAGCAGAAACTTGCAATTTCCTCACTATTTAGCAAAAGTATTTTCAATTTATCTTGTATGCCTAAGGTGTATAGGCTACACCACAGAGTATTTTATAATACTACAGATAGTAAACAATCTTGGCTAAGAGCTGAGAGTTTGGTGACTCTGGGAATTATGTAATTGAAGTGTATCTTGTTCTTGATGACAAAGAAAACACTTCCCTTGGTTCAGAAACAGGAGGAAAGATACAATGCGAGAAGACACATTATCATTTCTCAGGCTTACTTTTTACTGTTAAAATTATTAAATATTTGGTTTTTAAAAACAGTAGGTAGTTTTAGAGCAGATGGTATTTTGTCAAGATCATTACAGAGTCACCACTCTACATGCTATAAATTATGAACACAAAGTTAAGTTTTCACATTTTCCATGATACAAAGCTTCCTCAACTATCTTAAGACAAATTCACTTTTGCAGTGTGATGAATCTTACCCATTTCCTCTTGCTTTTCATTATGAACTTCAGAGAAACTTCTAGTTCCTGTTCCTCCTACTGTCATCAAAATCTGTTCAAGCTGCTCTTGTGTTAAACACACCAAACTTTTTCTTAGATCTTCAGCTGATGTATGTGCATTTTGAGTTTTGTGTTTGCTTTTTTTAACAACATTAAGATTCTCTGAATTGAGCATTCTTCTGGTATTATCTCTTTGGAAAATCAAAGAGTTATGTCTAGTTGGGGCTTCATGTGAGGAGTTATTTGCAGTTATTAGCAGTTTTTCACCTCTTGTCATTGATAAGCTTGATGTGCTCCTTGGTTTTGTTAAGCTTTCATGCTGGATAAGGGCATTTTGTGTTGATCTCGGAACATGTTCAGTGTGCCTCATTCTCAAGGCATGTTTAGGGACTCTGGCTTTATTACCCATCTGTTAAAACAGTAACATCACACCATACATTAAATAACTTCACAAAGGTAACAAACTCAGTGCTGAAGCAGCAATTAAAGTGTCACTTTTTTTCTATTTGTTACATCACCAAAAAATAATTCAGTAAAAATGAAACAACTAAGATGAGGATATGACAGCTATACTGGAACATTTAGGGGCAGGAATTTAAAAACTAGTCTTACATAGCATAATGTTAAAAATTCAAATATTCACTCCTTTTCTTTGGTATTTCTGAAAGTGTGGTACATTTTCACCATACAGCCAGTACTAAGGAAATCTTTATTCTTCTATCCTGTCCTAAATGGTGTTATCTTTCTCAGCATCCTCTTTGTACAAGTGTAATGATCTCCTTTCAGCTTTCTCTCTCCATCTCTTTCATTCTAATTTGCTCAGATAAGGATGACCTGCACAATTGAGTAGACACTTGAATACTGTTCTAATACTGGTTTTCCAGAGTTTCTCTGAGAGCTCTTAAACTTACCATTTAAGTGATTCCCTGTATTAACTTGACAAGATAAGCTAATGCATTTTCCAAAAGTTATGCACAGAACTTTGAATTTACTCTAACAGCTGTTATGAACCTGAAAAATACACATTAATTTTTCATAAACAGTGATTGCAAATATTGAGATGCTTCAAAGGTATTTTTAACTGTGTTAATAAATTAACTAGTGTAACTATGTATGTTCCAACCACCAAGTTATTTTTCCACTTACCTTCACTGTGGGTTTTGATGTACCTATTGGGGAAACAAACATGAACATGAGTGAAGTGTTTAATATAATGTCCTTCTGAAAAAATGGATCTTGAGGAATTCATAAACTGTTTGTTTTTGTACGACAAAACTTTTCACAATAACATCTGCCCCAATTATTCTCTATTATACTATTTATCTAAGTTATCCTATTTTCAGTATATTTCAGTATACCTACTTCAAAGACATGTGGAGAAACAACTAGATGTATTCCAGAAACTGTGTACAGTTGTTCACAGATCTAATTGAACTACTGCACCAGTCTCATCCTGCCTTCCTATTCAGCAATGCAACTGTGAAAAGGGCTTATTTCTAACTGTTTTCTTACTGTGATTTTTTTGTTGTTCTGTGACATATCTTACCAAGATAGTCCCTGCATCCAGCACCATTTTACTATATCCTAAAGAAACAGTACTTGCATAATTACTCCATCTCTTATTGTTTCCTCTATCCATTTCCTAAAGTCCTCAGTCTTGCAACCCAAATTACACATAAAGGTAAAGATCTCAAGATATTAAGTACTTTTGAAATGGATTATAATAGCTAATCTATTCATTAAATAATATAGTTTGCTATTTAGATAAACACTAGTGAACTTGGAAGTATGCTATGCTAACTGGTGTCCTGCAAAGACAGGCATTAAACCCCGCATCATTTTGATGATGTTTCAGTAGTGTTTTGGGGCTGTTTCCTCAAGCTATCAAGTATTCAGTACTCATCTGAATATGTAATTCACTTTTTGGCTTTTTTTTCTGTCAATTAAGAATCCAAATAAGGTGGAATTGAAAAGCATGTAAATCACATTTCTCTGTGGAAAGGATAAATATAAGCAGGTCCACTCCTTTGATAAC
>JAWLRI010000032.1:3566340-3593078 GCA_034781795.1 Crypturellus tataupa | reverse complement strand
AGGTGGAATTGAAAAGCATGTAAATCACATTTCTCTGTGGAAAGGATAAATATAAGCAGGTCCACTCCTTTGATAACGAGGAGATATCTAAACACTGGGAGCTCTGAAGTAATGTTTATGGGTTATTTTCTTTGCTCTTGAAAAGAAAAAATATCTCAAACAGCAGCTTAGGCTACTACAGAATAATCCTACTTGAGTCTCTAAAACCATGTGCAGAATTTGACATGGCAGAAAATGGAAACTCAGAAGTAATGCACTTTGAAAGAATTTTTGATAAAACCCTATTGAAGTAACTTCCTTTTATATCTTATGTTGTATAAACATAATTTGTTTATTATTAGGGAAAATTGCTCATTCAAGGTGCAAGGCTAATGCTTTATCACACAATAAAAAAGTATCCTAGAATGTGTACTGGCCTTGTCCTGCAAATGGTCTTTGCTACAGTTAGAAAAAGTGAAAGTTGTAGCACTCCTGTATGGGGGGATCTGTTGTTTTTTTTCCTCTGCTACCTTGGTATTCTTTATTGACTGAAAATATCCCATATGCTGGACAGGTATCTAGCAGACGCAGAGAAATGAGATGCATTTCAGAAGGCATTAAAATGGAGAATTTCTGTATCCCAACTATAATGGAGAATGGTGGAAAAGGGATTTAGGCTTGCATATATGCATGGCAAACGAAAGATCTAGAGTTTATTGTTTTGTACTGATAAGAGGCAATTCTCTGTAAATTAAGCAGAGTACAGCAAAGTTACTAATATTCTCAAATGATGTATGCCCATCTATAACGTTTTATAATGGTCTCTTTAGGCACAAAATAAAAAAAAAACAAGATGTGGAAAGAATCAAGTTGTAAGATTTAGATCTTAGGTTAAACTTAGAGCTTTAAAGACTACTTGATAAATAATTTAAAAAATACCGTAAGAAGCTAAAATTAGTCTAGGTTTTCCATCCAATATTTTGGTTTCAAGCTTCAGTCCATCTCTGTAAAAATGAGAGAGAAAAATCTGAACTACTGAATTCCTGCTAACAATAACATTCTTACATTAACAGCAAAAACAAAATTCTGCTTTACCATATAGTGTTATAAATAGTTTATTTTTAAACAGAACAAGCTCTACTGTAAAGAGAAATGTTATTTGTGATTTCTTTAAATTTTGCAGTTAGATATGTGTGCAAAATAACCAAATGGCTTTCCTTATTCCCTGTATTAATTTAATAAGTTCACGACGTCACTGTCAGCCATTTTTGAAGTAATACATGTCTCAATTAAAGTTGCCTTAGCTTGGGATGAAAATAAAATCAATCTCAAACTTCCACGCAATTTGCATAAAGCTTGTTCGTTGACAAGGCAGCAGTGCAGGATACGCATCCCGCCTGCCAAAAGCGCGCGGGGCAGCTGAGGGAACGAGTGCCTCTCTCGATGTTTATTATTATCTGCTCATTGAAAATCTCCTTTGCTCCGTGACGCCAAGGCCGGCGGCGGCGCCGCAGCCTCCCGGCCCTGGGGGCTCCCCCCGGGGAGGCCCTTGCCGCGCGCCCCGACACCGTTCGGGGCCGCCGCGCCCGCCTTACCCCAGCTCCATGGCGTCCGCGCGCTTCACGGCCGTTGCTGCCCGCGTAAGGAGTCGCCCGCCGATAGGCTCCCCGCGGCGGCGGCGCTTGGCCAATGGGCTGCTCGCACGCTGCGGAGTGCGGCCGAGGCGGGGCGACCGGCGCAGCGGTTTTTTGAGGTTCTCGCCTTTAGCCTCGAAATAAAATGTGAAGTGAAATGTGAAGTAAAACCGCCCCGCGGAGCCCACCTCCTGCAGCGGCCTGCCGGAAAAATAACCCTGCTGCGTAATTTCATGGAAACATCACTGTAGAGAGGCTCAATTCTGTTTTTCTGGAGGCAGAAGTGGTGCAGAAGAGGGAACTGTTTACATTTTCCAGCTCAACTTGTAGCAGTCACAGTGTTTTTCAGCACTGCGTCTGTAATAGGTGCCTTTGGATGGTGGGTTTGCGCTGTCGTAAATCTGTGATTCCATCCCAGTCCTCTCCAGCTCATGGTTGTGTGGACAGAGCTGCCACAGGTTGGCTCCCGTGACGGGCAAGGCGCTGGCCGAGCCGTCGTCAGGGCCCGTTTCCGTCTTGCTCATCTCTTTCCATCTGGGCTCAAGCAAAGCTGAGAAAGAGTTGGCCCTACATAATCCTTCATGTTTTCAAAATGGTTTTTTTTTCATCCCTTCCTATGTTTATGTCCAAAGCAAAAGAATTTAGATTGATGCCGCCATCATTTTTAACAAAACGTCAAACATAATTGCTTTGGGTTTCTACTTGAGACAGTAGGTGGCAATATAGTTTTAAGCAATATCTGTCATACAGATATTTTTTCTCAGCAACAACAATGAATTTCAGTCATTTTGGATTATTAATTTTAATATTTTATAAACCAGCTGTTTTACTAGACAAGTGCAAAGAAATGGTCTTTTAACAGGCTGTCAGTCTAAACCTCTAAATATAGCAGATTACGTGTCCCTGTTTGAGACTTCACCTAAAATGAATAATTCAAGTATGTACCTGACAGTCTGTTCTCTAACTCACTTTATCAGATGTCCACAGAAATGGTAAGCTCACAGCAAATCTTTATGCTAGTGTCCAGGATCTTATCAAAATAGCCTTTTTCATGCAAATCATGGTGGCTTCAGGACTTGGAGAACACTATGCTACCCTGTTCTTTGTCTACACCTCAAAGTTATCTAGAAAAAAATTGGTACTATATACATATGGAACTGGAAGTCCAAAATGAAACAAGTTTGACAAGTACATTATACACAGAACAGATAATTCATTACAAGTCTTTAAAGAAAAAAAAATGCAACTAATATTGCAAAGCAAAAAGCAAATAAAGCAATTCCAACTCTTAAATCAAAATTTTGGCTGTAGGATCTCGGTGCGGGGTGGAGGTTAAGGCTTCCTTCAATGTAATAGAACAAATCCATTCTCTATCAAGTTCTATATTTAATGCTATTTCTAAATGAATAGGCATGAGATTTTCAAGAGAATTCATACACACCAGGATGTTACAGGAAGGCTATAATATAATACCACTACCTCATTACTGCTCAGTCTTCATAGCTATGGAAAATTATAAGTAACAAAAGGTGATTACCTTTTTATTTAGAGCCCATCAATTCCATAGCATGCTTGGGGATTTGAGTTTATCACATTTGTTAACAGTTTGGCAGAACTGTGCTTTAGTAAAACTTTTATCTTTTTTTTTGTTAACAACCTCAAGAATAAAAGATTGGGAAAGCTAGAACAAAGTCACCTTTTTTGCCCTCCCCGAATTCATCCTGCAGCTCTCGTGCCTGATGATGCTGTTGGTATGCCACATTACTCTTAGGCTGGCTTTTAATTCACTTGCTTTCAGAATTCTTGCCTCCCTGCAGGTCACAATAATTGCTATGAACAAAAGCATTCAGGAGGCCTGAATAAAAATGCTTTCAGGGTACATGCCTCTTAATCTTAAGTATCATGAAATGCCATACAAAGCACTTGCAGCACTCATTAATTAAACTATCTAATAGCCCAGATAAGCAAGTTAAGAGGATGAGATTTCAGTGGGAGGTGAGTATTGTGAAAGTCCCACCAGGTATCTGTGTCTGTCTTGATCTCCAGGCACCTAACTGCCATTAATAGCTGGTCTTAAGTGACTTAAGAGACTGAGTCCCATTGATTTTTCAATCACTTATGTACTCATGAAAATACCAGTCAAATATTATGATTGGTATCTAGGTGGGAAAATGAATTTGCATGGTGATTAAATTTAACATAAT
The DNA here is from genome assembly GCA_034781795.1 of Crypturellus tataupa. NCBI lineage: Eukaryota > Metazoa > Chordata > Aves > Tinamiformes > Tinamidae > Crypturellus > Crypturellus tataupa. Next base: position 3,589,261 of record JAWLRI010000032.1, on the reverse strand, counting down.
TAGTGATAGCTTCTGGAGGCTAGAATGGTTGAGTTTGGGCATGGGATGCAAAATGTAATTACAATAGAATTAAAGCTGAACGTTTCACTTGAGAATATGCTTCCTTGGGGCTTGCATTTGGATTGTAGCAAGATTTGTATTTGGCATTGTTGCTGGATAGGACTTTTTTGTTTTAATGGCTGAATTGAATATACTGCAGATGTTGCTTGAGTTTGTTCACTTGTGGTTTTGGCCGTTTACTTTGAGGGAAGGGAGTCTCAAACATTTTCAGAATGTCAGCTGCAACATTCAAGACAAATGCATCCTTTTACCTCACAGTGGCTGATTTCATCATCCTTTCTCTCAGTATTTGTAGTCTTGCTGGGATAGCTAGATATCCCAGGGATAGGGAAAAGTAACTGTGGAATGTCCCTGAGATATATTATTCTGGATGAAATCTAGCAGATTGAGCTATAGGAAATGATATGTGCACATGTGAGCAAATTCAGCAAAATGTGTCAAATGCTCTACACGTCACCAATATGACAGTGATCACTCCTTAATAATTGCAGCCCTCAAATCATGAAGATTTCTCATGTATCATTAGACAGATTCAAAAAAAAAATTCAGATCATCATAAGTTATATGTGAAATGTAAACATTTTTGGCCTTGCCTGCAATTCAAAGTTGTAGCCATTTTTTTTATTGCTTCCTACAAAAGCTTTGCTTTGTAGGAAAAGATTTAAGAATAACCATCAACTTTCTGCAATCAAATGCCAGCATGAGATTGTATTAATCCTTAGCTAGCACACTTAACAATTAATGAAGTGAATGTATGAACTGTGTGCCAGGTTCAAATCAAGCAATCATTTTTCAAGACAGAGTGCTGAAGAGTAACAGACTAATTGAGGCTGCATGTTCTGTTTTTAAAACAGTATTCCAAACAGGAGCTGATGTGATGACCATAAACTGGAGTCGATGTCTGATATCATAGATTACTACACATTTTTTTTTTAAATAGTAGGATATTTCTAGAATATTTTCCTATGTAGCAGAGGAATGTAGTTTCCTGAAACTTGCAAAGGGTCTTTATTGCTAAGAAACGTGCACACCATATATACCATACTGTTGTTTGTAATACATGCCAGTGCATGTTTTGTCCCTTCATATTTATGTCTTTAAATGACAATTATGCTTGTGGTTGGCTCAAGAGGTATTTTTAGCTCTTTTTAAGAGCATGTTGCCTTGATAGGATTATGATGTGGAATATTTGTCCTTTTAAGTTTTGAAATATATACTATATATAACATCAAGAAGCATATTAGGAATGCATTTAAGTTATGTTCTTTCTGCAAATGCACTACCAAATAACATTTAAATGGGAAGACAAACTTAGGAGTAAACCACCCCAACTGGTATAAATTGAAGCCTACAAAGTAGTCTTCAGAAACCTCCTTATTTGAAAGTTTTTGTAAGTAAAGAGGGAGTATTGTTACTGTTACTGGTGAAGAGATGCAAAGTGCTGAAATAGAAAATACTGCATAGTAAGGCAGATGATTACTCATAATCCATTTTTTCCTGGATAAAGTACCTGAGTGCCTGTAGATTTTACTATGTTTTCTTTCTAAATTCTTACCTGCAAAGAAACAAAAACTCAATATGGTGCTGTCATATACAATGATTGTCCAAAAAACACGATAAATGGATTTGAGACTCATTTCTCACATTTCCAATCAAATGTTGAGGCAAGAAGAAAGTCAAAGTGTGTTTTGGTACGGTTTATAATAATACTGTGAAAACAAAGATTTCCACTTCCATTCCTGTCAGCAAAGTATTCCTTCTGCAAAATACTTACAAATGAGCCTCTTCTCAAGTCATGACTGAAATGCTTTATGCAGAAGTCTGACAACTATTCAGTACATTTTGCAAGATGCAGAGAATTTCAAATATGCTTATATGTCTAGGCTGAAATTCACTGTATGGCAGGAAGTTTAGGTAGATGCTTTGCTTTATATTAGTTTACATTGTGCTTAATTAAGATAAGGCAAGCACTATCTTTTGACGACTAGGAGTTTTTTGCTCCAGGTCTAATGTATTTGTAGTTAATGAGCCGGACTTTTTTCCCCCGCCTCTTTTTTGATGTCATAAAAATCCAATAGGCTGTCAAGTTTTTGATTACTCTTTTTGAAGGAGCTTTGTTTTTGGATTGAGCTATCATAATATTGGCATAGATGAATTCCTCAACTGCATGCATAGTAACTGCACTAAGTGATCTAACCAAGTTCTTCCACATTGCAAAAGCATTTATATAATAAAATAAATGCCTCACAGGAGATATAAAACTAGCAGCAGAAAATGTCCTCAGAAGTAGTAAATCAATTAAATCAATATGCAATTAGATACATAGAAATGGAAGCCAAAGTAAAACCACCAAACCCTAACAAGAAATAACAGAAAATAGTAACCAAATAACTGAGACAGTAATGCTGTTTGTTTTTACTTGCTGTCAAAGATGGATGATTGTCATAAAGCAAGAAACAGCTATAGTAAATCAGACACTAATAAAGTAAAACTCTGTTAAAAACTTTAACTTCAAAATGTCATCTTACATTTGCAGTGCACAGCAGACTGCCCAAAACAAACAGTGGAGAATAATGGGAGAAAATGAAACCCTCTGCTACACCAGAAGGGGATCAAGCATTTAATGAAGTACTAGGCAAATACCTACCTTCCCTCCTTTATTCATTTTCTATGTACATAGAAGTACAACTACTTTTAAGACAAAATTATTCATAAATAGTTAAAAAAAACACTGAAGATAAAAATAAATTGTATCAAGTAGGAGCTTGGATAAATCATCATGCAGAGGATATACTAAGAGAAAGCATTGAAACAATCAAAACAGCTGCACAGATATAAACAATAGCTTTATCAAAAAACATTAGTAATTATATTTTTATCACTTTGTGGTATATCATTTTGTCTTCTTGGGTTAAGATTTATTTGACAGTTTAAACCATTCTGATTTCTGTGTCTTAGGCAGAGGAAGTGTTCAAAAAACTCCCCAATGAAAAAAAAGCAGATATTCATGTTGTAACAGCTCATACCTGTAATGTGAAAGGTATATGGCAGCTTCTGAGCCTTCCTGTGTTCAAGATTTAAACCCAAATCTTGAGGGATTTTGGAGTAAGCTTAAAATTGAGATGTAAAGCTTTCTCAGCTGGAGAAGGGAAGTAAAGGAGTAGAACTCTGTAAATCAGAAAAAGAGGAGACATTAAATAAGTATCACAAATTTTGAATAGCAACATTCAGAATCAGAGCTAGACTCTGTATGGCCTTGAAAAATCAGCTATGGGTTGATTTTTATCCTCAAAAAAAATCAAAATGCAAATAGGTGATGAGATGATTATCATTTATTTACTTTAAGTTATATATGCATTTATGATATTAGGGAGACCTTGTTTTCTTTTATGACGTGCTTTTATGACAGAATGATAAAGGTTAAAAATTCCTTGTTCTTCAAAACAGGTAACGTCATGTATTTTTCCCTTATGTCATGTGTTTTTTTTTTTTTCCAATTGTTTCTGTTTGGGAAGAGAGAACTGTAGAAATTTTATATATGCTAAAACAGTGGGCACATAGCAAAGATACAAATATTACACTTCATTGTGACAGGACGCAGAAAAAATAGTTGAAATAGTATTGTGTTCTTTAGGGAATATGTGGTCTATTTTGTGTTTTTGGAAGCTTTGTAAGATGTACAAACTAGCTCACAGCACTTTTCTTTTGCATGGTAAGGGAAGTCCAAGCCTGATCAGTAGCCAATAGGCTCCTACGTGATTCAGTCCTTCAGATGTAACCTAGTACTAGTTAATTATGTGAGAACGCTACCACAGTCCTCAGAGACAACCAGGATCCTTATAAATTGCACTTCTGGTTTGCTGCAAATGGGTAAAGATGATGTTAACTCATACTCTCTTTCTAGCATATTAATACCACTTTCTATCTTATTAATATAAAAGAGTAAGAAGCAAGGGTATGAACAAGAGGAAGAAGGAATCTATCTACCACCATTTCTGAACTTTTTTTTTTTTTTTTTTGCTAATCTGATTACAAAAAATCAGAATAGATAATAGACTGAATATAAAGACATTTGTACTTACGGATAAAAGGGGATGATTTTCTACCAAATTTCCTTCTCTTTTTCTGCACTGTAAACCATGGTATTTCTGTAGGCATTTTCATATTCACTTGTCCTTCCCTTTAACACTATCTGTCGTCTTCCTGATGTTTCAGCATGTTCTTTCTTTGCTCTTGAGCTGTACATGTGAATGCATTAAAGATGTTTTGGAGAAAGTGTTAAATTATTCCACGTCTCACCTTCTGCGTTATGTAGAGCAGGGAGCATGTAAAGAAACTGTCCTATATTTGGTGGTTCCTGTACCTGTACAAAGAATTCTGTTGGGGATGTAGTTTTTTTTACTGATGTAAAAAGGTGTTGTTAAAAATTACAAATTACACAATGGTGGGGAATGAGTTGCTTGGTACCATATCATAAATACTTCAAAGTAAAAAGTTTAGTTTTGCCTTCCTTCAGTATTTCACACCTGTAATTAACGTCAGCATTCAGTGGAATTCCATAGATTATATAGAATATCTAAAGTCTACCCTAAGAGTTCTGTGTTGCAGAAATTCTCTGGATTTCTTTCATATTTTCTGCAGGATTTGGTAAATCTTTGACTTTGAAAAGTTAACCAAAACAGTAACATCAAATTCAGGTGAGATTAAAAAAGATAACTATAGAAATTGATTTAGCTCAAAACCTATCAATTACACTTTTTTTCTCTTCTTTCCCCACACCCTAAAAAATTATACATCATAGAAATACATCAGCAGCAAGAGGAAGTCTAGGGAAAATGTTGGTCCACTGCAGAATGGGGAGGGTTCCTTAGTGACGGAAGATGCAGAGAAGGCAGAATTACTAAATGCCTTTGCTTCTGTCTTTACTGCTAAGGCTAGTCCGCATGAACTACAGAGCCCAGAGACAAGAGATATTACCGGGAGAGAGGAGGATTTGGTTAGGGATTATTCCTAAACTCCATGGAGTGTCACTAGAGTGGACATTATCTATGGGCCCAGGTGGGATGCACCAAGAATGCTGAGGAAACTGGTGGGGGTTATTGCTCAGGTGCTTTCCATCATCTCTGAGAGGTCACGGAGAATGGGGGAAGGTGTCAGACCATTATAAGAAACCAGTGTCACTCCAGTCTTCAAAAAGGGCAAGAAGGAAGAGCTGGGAAACAGACTGGTCAGCCCTCGCCTCCATCTCTGGTAAGGTAATAGAGCGACTCATCCTAGAGACCATCTCTAAGCATGTCAAGGGAAAGAAGGTGATCAGGAGCAGTCAACATGGATTCACCAAAGGGAAGTCGTGTTTAACAAACCTTATAGCCTTCTACAATGGGAGGACTGGCTGGATGGACAATAGGAGAGCTGTGTCTACCTTGACTTCACTAAGGCTTTTGACACTGTCTCTCATAACATCCTCGTGGGTAGCTCCAGAAGTGTGGGTTAGGTGAGTGCACAGTGAGGTGGATTGAGAACTGTCTGGTAGAGCTCAGAGGGTTGTGATAAATGGGGCTGAACCTAGTTGGTGACCTGTGGCCAGTGGTCCCCCAGGGATCAGTACTAGGCTGGGTACTGTTCAACTTGTTCATCAATGAGCTGGACAAGGGGACAGAGTGCACCCTGAGCAAGTTTGCAGATGATAACAACTGGATGAAGTGGCTGATGCTCCAGAGGGCTGTGCTGCTGTTCAGAGGGACCTACAGAGGTTGGAGAGTTGGACAGAGAGGAGCCTCATGAGGTTCAACAAGGACAAGTGCAAGGTCGTGCACACTGGGAGGAATGCTCCCAGACACCAGCACAGATTAGGGGTTGATCTGCTGGAAAGCAGCTCCACGAAGAGGGATTTGGGAGTCCTGGTTGACAATCAGTTAACCGTGGGTCAGCAATGCGCCCTCGTGGCCAAGAAGGCCAAGGGGATCCTGCTGCCTCAGGAAGAGTGTTGTCAGCAGGTCACCAGCTCTGGTGAGGCCGCACCTGGAGTACTGGGTGCAGTTCTGGGCTCCCCAGTACAAGAGAGACACAGAGAAGGTGCAGCGCAGAGTGACAAAGATGATTAAGGGACTGGAGCATCTAATGAGGAAAGAGTAAGTGAGCTGGGCCTGGTTAGCCCAGCTTTTGTAGAAAAGAGAAGATTGAGAGGATATCTGATCAACAGGTATAAGTACCTTAGGGGAGAATGTAGGGAGGATGGGGGCAAACTTTTCTTGGTGGTGACCAGTAACAGGTCAAGGAGTAATGGGTACAAATTGAAGCACAGGAAGTCCCATCTCCATATGAGGAAGAACTTCTTTACTGTGAGGGCAACAGAGCCCTGGAACAGGCTGCCCAGAGAGGTAGTGGAGTCTCCTTCTCTGGAGATCTTCAAACCCGGCCTGAAAGCCACCCTGTGCCATGTGTTCTAGGTGGCCCTGCTTGAGATTGGGGATTGGACTAGATGATCTCTAGAGGTCCCTTCCAACCTCAACCATTCTGTGAAATTTAGCAGGGGTTTTAGAATTGCAATGTTATCTGTCTTCTTTTAACCTGTCAAGCTCCTGAGTATCACTGAAGCACAGCAAGTTCAACGTAACAGATGGACATTTAATAAACAAGAAAATTATGTCCTCTGTAGATTAAATGCTTTTTCTGATATTTCATATAAATCTCCCCTTCAGTCAAGTTTTATAAGCAAAGATCTTTAGATGTAACTTGCATTTTAATGCAGTTTGGGCTTGGACTTGAATATTTTTCAAAATAACTTTAACTGATCTCAACAAATGCTACTTGCTGTGTATTACTATTTTTGTATATATTTTAGAATTTCTGAAGCTGTAAACTCATTTAGAAATAGTTCTTATTAATCTTTGCTAAAATGAACGCTAAAAAGCATTCATTATATTTGGCAAAAATTATTTTGCAGAAAATTACGAAAACAGCATGAATATTTGCCTTGTATTTGAATGGTTTATGATTAAATCCTACTGCATGAATGCCAACTGTTTTGTTTCTGCTGTTATAACTTTACATGTATATAAATATATATGTATAAACCCATATATAAAAATATATATGCAGTGTGTTTATATATATATATATATATGCACAAACATATATAAGTACATGCCATGTTTTTTTTCCTATTGGTTCTGAAAGCTTGGTGATGCTGAATTAGATAAGCTTAAATAGAAGCATAGTGGAACAATAGTAATTCAGGATATTCCTTGTGAACAGACAAAGGAGTTTTATGAAGAAAAGGAGACAAAATGTGTCATAGCTTTCAGAAATGTAGACTTCAAAGACAAATACACTAATCTGTCTGCAACTGACCTTGTAATGACACACATGAAAACAAATCATTATGTTGCTTACTGTGGCTTAAACCAGTCTACTCTTTCTTATGTAATTATTTTTCTTACTACAGTGATGCAAATATTTGTCTGATATTGTTACTTTATTACTTTATTATACTCTGGAAAAAAATGAAATCTGCCAGCAATCATTTCAATATGTACAAAACATTGCTTTGTATTTGTGCAAAGCTGTACAAGTGATCAAAAATTCGAAGTTTCTAGAAAGGTCTTCTATAATATTATGTCATACCTAGTATTTTAAAGTTTGCTTTTACAATACATGATAATATTAGAGCAACATATTATTGGATCATAGTAGTAAGTATGAGAAAATTCTGCCACCCTATCCACACTAAATAGCAAATAACTTGGTTTCAGTAGGTTCATTACTAGAGCAATAGAAGTTTCTAAGAAGTATTGCTAAAGATGCAGAAGAAAAGACTGCAACACCTACCATGGTAATAACTCTTTCTGTTTTGAACAGTGATTAAAAATATTTCCTCTGTTGTTTTATATGATTATTTTTAGCTGAGTATATGTGTATGTATCTGCTTTTTGGCTTGGTATTAGGGATTTAAAATACAGAGCTAGATGGATGTTGTGCTATTAATGCACTGTCAAAAATGCTCAGAGAGTCCAAAGAGGGTCTAGTGAAACAGCCATATGGCCAGAAGCTCAAACACATTCATTGCTGTTGCAGCATAGCACAGAAGTAACCTTTTCCCTCCCTGCTTCAGTTTTCTATTTACAAAGTAGGGCAGTATTATTAAACCATTTGATAGGATTTTTGTTCAAATATGTTAGATTATTATTTCATAAGTGCCATCTCAGTTTCACAGAATGTATATTACTCTGGTTTTCAGTAACCCAGAAAAATGCAGTTTCATTTCATCTCTTATCTATGACTACGTGGCTTTTTTTGTGGTATGTCTTTTGAAAAATGATAAGAGTTACTTTCTTCATTTGATCAAAATAAATGGGATTTCTTTTGGTTCAGTCTTGGGGAGGAGGCAAAATAATGAAAATAATAGCATATGGGAAGCCTGCATGCTTGTTTCCTCACCTGGCCAGGTAGGACCCTTAATAATTACTGTTTAGAAGGGGTAAACATCTACTAGCCACTTATGTTTATTACTTCCATTTTTCTTTCCTAAAAACAAACAAACAAAAACATTTATTCCTTGGTAGTCTGAATTGCATTTTCTTCTTTAATGTTAAAGAAATTAACAATTTGGACAAGTAAAGATCTTAACTGACACAGGATACTTGCAAAGTTTGAAGAAGCCAAATAAAATCACCACAGAATTAAACTAAACCTTTAAGGCTATGTTCATGGAGATGTTAAGATGCTTACATGTTTGAATCATGGTTTAGTGAATGAAAATAAAAGAAAGCCACTTAGACCCTTAGAACTGATTGCCATAGGTGAAAAATAAAACCAAATATACAAAAATATCAGCAAGGGATGCTTCTGCCAGCAGGGTAAAAGTTGTTGAGCACTAAATTTTCTGAGCAACTGATATACTTGAGTGGCCTCTAGCTCAATAAATACTATATTGGTTGCTGGAGAAATTGAGCTATTTTATCTTTGTAAGTAGTATGATATGGATTGTGGCAATAAAGTCTTTCTACGCCCGCTTTCCATCTGTGTTCTACACCCATCTGTCATACTTTATGCCTGTTTAGGTGGAAAGTGTTCTCGATTTGTAGCACTGTTTGTGTTTACAACCCAGTCAAGCAATACACTGAATGTGACTGAAACTCTGAGACCTACCAAAATAATCACTTAGCAATAGGAGCTGTCCTACAGGCAGGAGGCCATTTTGGGATGTTGGAGATGTTCAGTCATGTTGTCCAAATTCATCATGTTGCATCTTAGAAATAACCACTATTGCCCTCTGCTGTCCTGAGGATACTCACCTTCTGAATAATAGCAGATCATATGATGGAGTGGCTGGAAAAAACTGGCATCTAAGCAAACAGAATGATAGTGCTGTCTAAAATGTAAGACTTAGGTTAATCAATAGATTTTTTTTCAAATGATGAAACCAAATGTCTAGTTGCCACTGTATATACAAACTCTGAAGATTTTTAAAAGTCTTAACTTGTTATAAACTATATAAGTACAAAAGGAAGAAAAAAGGGGAAATTATGTTCTCCATTCTATTTTATTATTTTACAGCATCTTAAATATTATCACAAAGGTCAGATAAAAACAATACTTTTTGCTCCCTATGTATGAAAGGAATTTTCACTTAAAATACACAAAGGATTGTTTTATATTTAAAAATACATTACTTTCTAATAATATATATTTACATAATATATATATAATGAGCTGTATGACAACAATTTCCACTTTCTAGATTAGATTTCTTCCTTTTTCCTAGAGAGATAATGTGTTTAATATCAGCATATACCTACTCAAGTGACTCACAAACAGATTGGAAATGTAAATAAACAAACCAGGAAATTTTAAAATAGCTCAGAAGCATGCTTAGTGAATTTGTGAAAGGAGTAATGACAGAAGAATATGGTAGGAACATTTAAAAAAATATTTGTCAATTGGGAAAGAAAACTTCACTATATAAAAACTTCAACTATAACTTCATGAAGAAAGTTGATTTTTTTTTAATAATGTATTATACATTATACTATTGATTTATTATAATGTATTTATTTAGGAATGAATGAATATGTTCTGCTTCACTGGCATGGTAAGAGTTATTATTATTATTTTAAGAAATTTCTACTTTAAAAAAAATGCAATTTTTACTAAGTGAAGTGTCATTGTAATTCTCACTTCATTTGAGCATTTATAGACCAGTCTTAGAACTGTCATATCAATTCCAGAGCATAATCTTTATTTCTAAATCTGTGTTAATGTTATGTGACAAAATAAGCAATCTTCAGCCTTGCCACGCATCTGAGTGGCATATGATGGACTGTACGTGAGGCAGGTTCCCCCCACCGACAATCTGTATTCAACAGATTAAATGACTTCTACCAAAAATAATCCTTTCCAATAAGTGAATGTTTGAGATTCACTTTGCATTTTTGCATAACAAAAATATGTAACAGCATATAAAAAGTGTTTCAGATAATTTTAAATTGCAGACATCTCCTCAGAGTACTAAATCAGAGTCTTACAGAAAAGGGAGGAAAACAGAGAGAAAATCAGAATTTTAAATGACTGAATCATCAGTTTATGCTTCTTCAATAACAGCACTGCACAGTATTTATGTAAGAGCTATGAACAGTTACATGGGTGAAGTTCTAGCGCAGTCTTGGGGATACTGCTGCATCCTGGGTTCTACTATAAGAAGTAAAGACCAAAGCCAGAGATACTACTGCACCCTAAGTTCAGTTTAAAACTGAATGCCAGAGTTTTATGGATCATCTCTCCACTTAAAAAGCTGACTGTTGCTGGAGTTGGACTAGTAAGGAGTACTTCATCATAAGCTCACTAGCTTTCACTTTTTATTCATATATCTGTTTCGTAAGCTCTGCCATAGTTCCATTGCAATATGTTTTTTTTTTCTTGTACAAATACAAATTTCTTTTGTGCAGTACTTTATCCTGGCATTTCCCCCATCCTTCATTCATTTCCTTCTCCTTAGTTTATTTGGTTCTACTTATATGCATCTTACTCATTTCTATGCGTCTGAAAGTGTTCCACTTTGCAAGCTGATCTGCAAAAAGCATTTCTAGGATACATCTCTAAAATACATGTGCTCTAATATACATGCAAATTAATACAGATTGGTTTGCAGATCAGAGCTTAGATCTTAAATAGCAATGTGCAGATTTTAACTATTTTCTGTTCTGTATGTGATTTTGGAACACCTCAATTTGAGCTTCTGCTACATGAGGATTTGTCTTTTAATAACTTAGTGTAGGAGAGCTACAGTACCCCGACCGTCTGCTTTATGCTGAACTCTTTGAAGCAGCCAATTTTCCCTTCCAGAAGGTGGCTGTTACACATGCTGGGTGCTGATTGCAAGTATTATCTTAAGAGAATTTCTCAATTTTTAAGAAAATAACTCTTTTTTTTTTTTAAAAGGCAGTCTTTTGTGCTTTTTTATTCCTGATAGCTTTACCACAACAGGAGGTAACTGGCAGGTAGAATCAGTCAGTTTCAGGGCTGCTGCGTTGTATTTATCAAACAAACTGTGAGGAGGGGGAAGACTATGAAAAAATCAAAACCTGCAGCTTCTCCAGTAGAAAAACAAAATGTCTACTCTAGAACAAAGAATAATTGGCAATGAAAGGAAAAGCTGTATTACAGTGCAACTGAAGTGGCTTATTGTGTAGGGAGATGGGAGGAGATTTAAGAAGGACCCAAAGGAAGATTAATAGCCTTTGGACACCATAATGTCACGGAGAACTCAAGAAAAATTAATGGCAGGTAATAGGCCTGAGACAGCATGTAAACAGAACATCTGCTAGCAAATGTTTGTCCTTATCCATTTTAGTGCTAGGCATATGATAGGAAAGTTAAATAGCAAGTGCACTAAACAGCCAGTAGTAGAGGCTAGAAGATCTGGCGTTTTTATTTTCAAACAACCTAGCCTTACCTTACATTCCTGAGTACCTGCTGTCTTGCCAGACTAAATCCTTTTTAAGTCTGATCTTCTTTCTTCACTTCTATTCCTTACAGTACAGTGTGAATCGTCATAATCTCTGCTCTGTAACAAGAACACAGAAAAGTCATTTCACTCACTAGGTGAAATAATTTCAATAAATTGCTTTTTTCTGTGGGAGAAGAATATAGGGAGACTATATAATGAAGATAGGGAGAGGAAAATAACTTTTTTCTTTTCAGTATCATGCATCATCCTGCAATTTCTCAGTATATGGAACATTTAGCATGGATTTTTATCTAGGGGTTAAGATCAATCTTATAAAAGCTATTTTTTTGTATAAAAACTGTTTTCCTCTCAATTGAGGGTCAGTTGAACATTGTAGACGTTTAAAGTGTTCTAATTAGTGTGTATTTTAGTTAACATGTTACCACTAAAAGTTATGCTTATGACCTCTGAAAGGAAATTTGGAATTGGAGCTGAGAAAGTCCTTAATGTCACATATACATCATAACCTACTTTTAGCCAAGTGTTTTCATGGAGCATATGGATTAATTAAATCATAGACTTCAATTACAGTATTCAGGCACTCAGTGGTATTGAAAAAATGCATATAAAGAATTGAAAATCTTTATGAAACATTAAAGATCAGATAGTTAATCTCTCTCTGTCTAGATAGTCAGCTTCTAGTGTTAAATGTCACTAAGTGCAGAGTGTTACCTGAACAGTGTACAGAAACCCATCAGAAGGAACGAAGTTTTACAACTTTCACACTTTCAGAAAAGCTCAATATCTTTGCTGCTCTTAAAAAAATCTCATCCTTATTTGAACATCTAAAAGAAAGGAGAGCTCTCTTCAAAGTGGTATCCAAAGGAGACTTGCTGTCCTGTGGGAGAGTATCTGGTGAAATGTCATTCATACAATACTGATAAAAGAAATAGGCTCCTTGATGGGCTGAAAGGGAAAAAAAAGGCACATAGTAGCAAATACCAGCATGAACTGGACCCTTTAGCATGCACACAAATGTGCTACAAGTGCTAAAAAGGGTGACAAGGCGGTCGCCCAAACCTGTGACCTTTGAGTCCACAAGAGCTGTCAGAGGGGCCAGTTAAGATTTCTTCTAGACATAGGAAATATGATATAGAATCACCAGGTAAGAAATAGTTTTCTAGGGTGATCTGTAAAATTCCCATTCACTTCAGATGCACAGAGCGAACTGATAAAATACACTGAGTCAAATATTATATCATTTTTGATCATTCTTCTGAATATGAAAAAACTATAAACCACTTCAAAAATGCTAATATATTCAAGCAAACTGTATAGTTATGAAGCTAAAATGACCCCATCTTCTACCGCATTTATTTGTATAAATGTGTTCTTTTATTTTGTGTGTTCATTTTAAAGTAAAAGAAAATGGCAAATAAAACTTTGGCTTCCAAGATATTTTAGAAAAAGACTATTTTATCTCTTAGTCCCCCCACCCCGACATAAAAAAAGGAAAAAAGAAAGGAAAAAAAAAGGGAAAAAAAGGAGAAAAAAAAAAAAAAAGGTAAGCAAATCCCGTATTATTTTTTTAGCTATGAAATACAGGATACACTATACTATGTTAATACTACATACCAAAATTTTTTCCTCAATCAAACCTCACCGGGCCAGAAGTTCATCTTATATAAATCAATTGCCATTTACTTGAATACAGTACTTGTACCATTTTTTGTTCAGTGTAGTAATTTCAATAACAGTGTGCATCTACTCATATCTAGCTATGGCAATAATTTTTGGGTCTGCTTAGAAACTTAAAGTTGTCTTTTTTTTAAGAATATAGAGTAATTTATGCAAAAGTTAGGAAGAATATCACTAAAAATGTCTAATATGAATGATTTATTTTGTTTTATAGTTATCTACTTGCAAAACCATAGTGACATAACATTTTTTGTTTAGATATGTATTTCTCTGACTAACACTAGTCAGAACAAAATGTTTTTGTTCAGATACCCTTTTATTGTTAAATTAATACTTCCTTCTGTCAAGCACAGGCAGCTTGTGCTGTTTAGGATCCTAAAACTACAAAGGTAGCGAATACCAATACTGCAAATTCCATTAACTGCATGGAATAAAATGGTCAAAATACTTCCAGTAAAACAAGATTTGTGGAGAGACATAATAGCTTTTTTTAAACCAATTGTTGTAGATGGACAATGTTTCTACTCATTTTCAATTGTATCCGTCTTCAACATCTGCTTGGTTAAAGTGTTAAAAAAAATGAATGCTGGGAATAAAAATATTTTTTGGAAAATCCAAACTACATATAAATAAGGACCAGAAAAATGTTACTGAAAATGTTTATATTAATTACTACCTCTTGTTTTGTTTTAGTATCACTGTTGCTCCTCCATACATATTAAAAATGGTAATGTACTGTGCTCAACACTGGTGTATCCGTCTGCTCAGAGATCAAGAAATTATGTTCCCTATTATTCATGGCTAATACATATCTTTCTAATTGAGCTGCACTTAAGTGATGAATGCATTTAACCTCCGTTTCACAGTAGTTGCCACTGCTATAACATACAGTTTGCCTGTCTGCCTTTTGCTATACATAGTTGTTTTCTAATTGCCCTGAAGTTTTCAGAGTAAATCTAATACTGCAATGCAAACTACTCCTGTATCCCAATATGTTAAATTTGAATATATTTGAGTGAATATTTAATATAGTTTCACTTATAAGTACAGTATTTTGCATCCTGAAGGAGCAAAAGCTATTTCAGCATATCAAAAATTAATTTGTGAGATTTTCCATTGCCTTTCTCTTACCTTCTTTGTGGCTGATAATTTTGTAAAATTTTGCAAAGATATTTCCTCATCTATCCAGTAATCTCACTACATAATTTATATTTGTACTTCTGTTTGGTTTTGACCCATTATTTGTCTGGAACTTCTAAATCTCCTCTTCAACACTTCTGTATGTTTTCCTTTATTTTCTAACAGATACAAGCCTTTCAGCATAGATGATGCCTTTCTCCTACTTATTTTTTTTCACATCTGCTGAAGAAATACTGTGCCACTGAAGCCTAATGGAGTGACAGAAGTTTACATGTTTCTTCATCCTTAAAGGTGAGGGAAGGATAAAACAACAGCTGTTTACAGGCTTCATTTTTGCCTCCTATTTATTGAGTTTTCTGTCATTTTCCAGTAATTTAGAATAAATTTTCTCCCTAAGTTTAAGGCCATATGGTAAAAAATAAATAAATATATATATAGAAATTAAAAATACTTTGATATATTTAGTACCTACTAGAATTCATCTGAAACTATTAAAATTAATAGTGATTTTCACAAAGCTTTAAGCTTTAATTATTTGTTTTTCCCCTTTTCCCTTGATTTTAATTGACTTCCCCAACAGAGCCAATTAAACAATTAGAAAGTCCACAAAATGGACAAAGGAGATTTGGCAACATCATATAAATATAGATTTTTTTTTCTCTAAACAATGTCTTATTAAGTAATAGCCAAGAAGGAAAATTACTTGAATTTGAAATAACTAAATTATGAGATCCACCTTCTCCCTCATTGCACAGTCACACCTCAGGCATATTTAGGCTTGTAAAATGCATATGCTTAGATCTGCAACCTGCTAGAAATAGATGTGCCAGACTGATGATGAGAAATTCCTGTACTTTAACAACCATTTTGTCCCTATTTGTAGAGAAATTTTAAATAATATGAAGCAGAGAGTTAGAAAACATTTCTACTTCTTTATATTACAAGTCCTCTTATTTTTTTTTCTCTTTTCCAACAGAAAATGTAACATTAAACTATTGTTTGCGCTATAATTACATAATATTAGTTGCACAGAGCTCTTACCAAATCAATATCATGATACTGCCAGGCACTGGTTAACTCAAGTCTGTGCTTAAACAGAGACATGCAGTGATTTGTCTCTGCAGGTTATGTTGTTGCATGATCTTCAGTGTGGTATGTGTCACAATAGCCTGCTGTAAAATCATTTTGGCAATAACTTAGCACCTCTGTAAATGAAGTATGATCATATTACATCATTTTAATATATAACTTAATAGATAAAATTCTCAGCAAGTCCAATTTGCTCTAGATCTCCATTACTGTTACACACATCAAAATCACTTTCTATAACAACACATTGTTACATATCACAAATTACTCATTGTAAGAAAGATAACAAATATACTAGTAGTAGAGGATGTAATAGTGAGAATGAACAATGCAAAAAAAGGCAATTCTGAGTTTAATACTGAGTTAATACTGTATCCAAGTTACCCAAGGAAGGTGCTTCATATGAACCCTCCATACTGAAGTAGGCTTCTTCTTTTTTTTTTTTTTTTTTTTAAGGCTACATCAGGTATAGAGGAGGATGTTCTCATTTAATGCTTCTGGAAAAAGAAGAAAAAGAATGTCTTAAGAAGCAATGAGATAGTAATAAAGAATTTCACCTTAAGTTGTGCTTATGCTAGTAAATTAAAGAGAGTCAGGGCACAATTCTTGACATTGCAACATTTTTTTTTTTTTTTGATACTGTTCAGTTGTCAGAAATTATCATGTTTTGACCTGGACCTACTACCTCTCTCCTAAGTCTCAGGAATGCTTTGGAAGTGATCATAGGTTAGAGTTATGTTCCCAATAGACAATTTGTCTGTGACTATTTTGGGAGTTTAGTAGTATGAATCCGGACTATTCTAAGTCATTTGCTCTGGAGTAATAATTAAATATGATGGTACATCTCTTCTAAATGAGAAGTGAATGGTAAAAGGATCATTATCACTTTATTTCCAGAACTGGTAAGATAACTTCAAGTAGTTTTGTCCACTTATATCCTCAAAGAGTGGCCAAATTTTATCCAAATGCAGAAGCCCTGTTAATTCATAAGTCAGGGTAATAGATGATCATCATAGAAATATTGATAGATATTTAATTATAGCAACATAAAACCTCATCTTTCAAACCTAATCTCACTATACTTAAGTTCTGAAAAAACAGAACACAGATGAAGTATTCAGAATTGCATGAGCCATTAGATTTCCCATATTACAGTACTGACAAGAATCTAAATGAGACGCATGAAATATAGTGCTGTTTAGTGTAAAACATCCTTTTGTAAAAGTTATCAGTAGAATAATATGAAAATTAGACAATGAAATTAAGGCATACTTCAATAAAAATTATGGAGCATATGACAACTGTCCAATTACAGAAATACAGGATTCCTTAAAATCTGGCCTTAGGTTGTACACGAGACAATAATGTTGTAATGGCATAAAATATTTCCTAGCTAGAATTCTAAATCATGAAAGAAGGAAAAAATTTCGGAATTTAGCTATAGACTCAAGCATAGCTCAGTGAATTAAATAATAATATTTCTGCCACTTTGTAATAAAGTTGAAGATCAAGAGGACTTAAGTTTCAGGGTAATTTTTGATGTTTGCATGCAAAAATATGATGGAGTACTACCAGGTACATAAAAGCACCTGTAAAAACACCTTGTAAATTTGATAAAGCAATGTATTAAATTAAAACTTAATTCCCCATGACTTTGTACTTTGTGTAATCCTGCAAAGTATCATAAAATAGACATAAAATATCACCATCTCAAAATAGTGATTTTATAAATGTCCTTCAGCATAAATGTTGATACCGAATAACTGATACAGGGCTCTCAGGTCTTCCTATTGTAAATGCTGGAGCTCTACAACAGTTTTGTAATCCTCATGCCTTCTGTATAATGTCAGTTATTAGCTGATAAGGAGCATTAATGTTTGCAGGGTTGGCCTTCCATAATCAGGCATATTGGACTTGCTATTCACTTTAACATGTCCCTCAAAAGAATCCATAGCTGGTACTGAAGTAGTGAAGCATCTGCAGTGAAGCCCTGATAGCCTGATCCTCTGTGACCTCTTATATGTACTCACTCGTGGTTTCGAAGTGCTCATTTGAGCACTTTACATTTTTTTTCTTTAAAAACTCTTTTCAGTTTATTTTATTTTATCTGACCTAATAGGAGCTACTGACTATGGGAATTTGACTTCCAGTTTGGGACTACTCTTGAGGATCAAGCTTCTAGCTCTAATAAGTTTAAGCAGTTTAGTTCCTGTTCAAATCCTTCTGCCATATGAATGTGCTAATGGCATTTTCCACATCAGTACCCAGCTCTTCAAAACCAGAGGAGAAAGGTCTTTCCAGCAAAATGTTCCCTTACTGGTCAACTGTTTCGTAGCTTTGCTAAGAAAAGACAGTGTGCTTGAGGGAACTGCAGTCCTGATTTTGTTTTTACCTGTCAGTTGCAGTGGTTGAAGGAACGGAGATCTCGGCTTCATAAAACTGTGGTGTTGAGGAGAGCCTTCAGATGAATGCCTCACAATTATGCTTTTAAGTAGAAATTTTCATATCAAGGACTAACTTCTAGGAATAAGGTATGCACTTAAAAGCTTACTAAAATGTCAGTTGGATTTAAGCTTCAAAGTGTCTAAATTGACATAAAAATATTAACTAGAGCATAACAGTTTATTAGTTAGAAACACTGGTTAGAAACATCAGTACAGTCACTGAGCATGATGGGTATGATATTGTACTGCAGTTAATACTGTGATCCCATAAAACATATGCAGCCAGATTTAAATAAAAGTACACTGATAAAATTTTAGATCTTAAAATATTAAATCTAACTGAAGATTTTTTTAAACTAGATTCACTAGATAATATTAGGAGTTACGTGAGTTTGAATTTTTTAGAAAATATTTTTAGGTCTCTGACATACTGTAATGCTGACAGAGAAGCCTATTAATATCTGCATATTGGAATGTGGCAGCTCAAGGAGTTCAGTGAACTGGATATTTTCACCATAAGATAATGGACTATTTTTCATGTATTTGCAACAATGAAACTATGAGCACATGAGAGAGAGAGGACGAAGTTCACATGCTTACCCCATGTCATATCACCACATCTATTTGGAACTTTTAGTGAAAATCATATAGATTTTCCATTTTTCTTTTCTTCACAGTTGTATGCTCCTCCTCCTACTCTTATTTTCTTGCACAATTCCACTCATTTTCTTCTTGTCAGATCTTATCAGTTGAAAAGTACACTGTGAAGGTTGCTTGCTGATTTGATCTTTACTGGTAAGCAGCTACTAAAACGAATGTAGAGGACCAACATCCATCATAACTTATTTTCTTTTAAACACAAATAAATACATCCCTTAAATCCTTTTCTTTGAATATGATTAAAGCAATTTATCTTGATAGTATTGTGTGATGGAGAGTTCTACTGGACAGTTATTATTAACTTAAAAGTGCTCATGAAAGCAATATACAGTTCAATTTTGTAAGACAGGTTGTCTTCATGTTAATTTTACTTTTCACTGAAATATAGGGCAAACGGGACAATTGATTACCTTTCTTAGAAATATTCTAATTTAGTATTATCTTATGGGCTTCTGTTTTTTGTGCATAATAATGCAGGGATGGACCCTCCTGATCACCTATTATATTTCTGCTTAAAAGGGTCCCATCCTTCTAATTATCTTCATACCTTTATGTTCTTTCATTCATGCCACATTTTGAAGCAGGAGAAAGCATTTATTTTTTTATTCATATTTATATACATTATATATTTATACAATGCTAGAATTATTTTTCCATGTCACTTTCAATATTTCATTTTTATTTAAAAAGTAGACTGCTCCTGAGTTGTTTTTTCTAATGGAAAATGAAAGCTGAAAGCAACACACCCACTAAGGAGGCACAGATAAAAACATTAGGACCAGATTCAAGGGAATAAAGTTAAAATGCATTTTTCTTGACTTTTAAAGTGCACACCTGTGTTTTTTTCCTCTTAATTATGCATGCACAGTGACTGAACTCTGTTTCTGCTCATATTTCTGTTTAGTTCTACAATAAAGTTTCTGTTTTAAAATAAAATTTGGTACAGCATACATCTGCATCTAACTATGAAAAGGAGCTGGCAGCTGCTGTAGCACAGAGAAGAAGAGTTGGAAAGGGTAACAGCAGGCACAAGAACTGAGGATAATTGGTACCATTATGTGTATTTTCTAATATTGACTTGAATTTTTTATATTTTGAAAAATTAAACAGAAAAAACTATAAGACACTATATATGTTTTACATTTTCCTATTTCTGAAAACAATATAGTATAGGTTGAGGAAAATGATATCAGACTTTGAAGTTTTTTTCATCTGTACTTTATTTGTTTAGGGTCTAACTTATTCTCATTTAAATCAAAAGCATTTTTTTAGTAATTCCATTGGGTTTTTGCAGGGTTTGATGACATGTATATTATATGACAATCACATGACATATATATTATAAATACTTGTTTAAATGTTATAAAGACAGCTTCCTTCTAAAAGTTGACTAATAAAAATGAAGACTATTAATCGTATATCAGAACATTTTACATTAAAAGAGTTTACTCACATGATCTGGCTTTCTTCTTTTTATGCTTGGTGGCACCCACCTGCATCATACCACCAGTTACAACACAAATGGTCCTGTGATTAGCTTGAAACAAGAGCTTTTATCAGTTGCAAGGAAGCTGGTCTTCTCAAGTACCCACTACTATTATTACCCTGCCCTTGGACTGGGATTTTGGTACTGTCTTGAACATAAATAACAAGTATTATTTAAGGGTTTGGATTATGTGGCTATGAGGTTTTTGGATATATATTGTGTCTACTAATGCACTAAATAGACGATCTGTAAAATTCTGATTATTCTCTTTACTTGAATTGCACATTTCTTCTAACAACTCTTTCCATTATGCGTGTGTGTGTATATGTTTCCTTTTTTTTTTTTTTTTTTCCAAATTTCTGCTCCAAATGGTCTTGTTCATAATTGGTAAGGTTTTTTTCTTTCTCATTAACAATACTGACAATCCCCTTGCAGATGGCTTACTGCTCCAAGATGGTTTCTGCTTACTTCAAAAACTTAATTGAATTCTAGTGAGCCTAATTCATTGCAATATTGTTGCAATCTAATGGTAGCTCTGTGGCATCTTCCGACAGAGATTATTCCTTAAAAAGGGAATTCTTAGTCTGGCTACTGGTCTTTTGTCAGAATGATACCTATTTTTTTGAGACTACCACAAGGCCAATAGCCTCTGCCAGTGGATGAGTCACAAAAAGATGAAACAGAACCTTCTTGTCTCATCTATACAAGGTATACACTGTGATAAGTTGTTTTTTTTTTTAAATGACAGTAGCTGACACCACTTTTAACATACGTCTTGTCATCATTAACAGCAGAGACAGAATAGGTATTAACAATACTGAAACAGCTGTGTAAGATACTGTTTTTGCATACTGAATCCAAATTAAGCACTAAACTTTTGAAAGTCGACATTTCCTGTGCTCTGAAGCATTGTAAGGTGACCCATATTTTCCAGCATCTATCCATTTTCCTACAGATGTAGACTTGCCAGCTCTCCAACTGCAGGAAAAAAGTACTTCCTGTTCGCCTTTTAGAGCAAGTGAATTATTTGTATATAAAACCATGTCCCTTCTTGTCGAGTGTCTCCAGCAACTGTTCTTCTCTGCCCATCATTTCCATGGTTTTGTAACTATTTTAACATAAATCTCTTCAGGAAAAATACAGATTTGAAAAGCAACTGAAATTTGCATTCTGATCAGTGTCACCTAACTTTCAATGCAGCAAAAAATATTTTCCCCGTATTGTAATATAGTTGAGCTACATAAATAGTAAGAGCGTCTACCTTTCCTGGGGAAATAAAACCCCATTATATTCCTACTATGATTTCGATTCTAGTGTTTTAAATAGGTGCATCTACGAATGAGTATTTGCAACCACAAGCACTTTCAACTGGCACTGAATATAACACAGCTATAGAAATTGAAGGGTTCATGTTATTTTAAATGTGATTGAAATCAGTTCAGTGATGTGATCTTTAATAGAAAAATCCATAAAAACTGTCCTAACCAGTGCATGCTTGAGCAAAACAGGAGCAATATGCAGATTGCAATAAGAAAACTATAGATATGAAGTTATGTCTTAAAAGTAGTGCTAAGACAATGACATTCAGAATATTCAGAAAAGAAGATACAGTGTATTTGTGAAAAGCTTAACATGAAGTTGCCTTGAAGCTATGGACTCAGGTTGTTCAGTTATAACAGCTTGTTATCAACAGCAATTAAAGCCATAGAAAATACAACATTGAGGGGAGCTAAAATGGAAGCGAAAAAAAATCATTCCTTGAGAAGTCAATTATGTTTGTAGAAAAGTTTCCCTCACTCCCCTTAATACAGAACTAAGTAAACAAAACCTTGGATGTAATTTATAATGTCATTTTCAGTTTTCTGATGACTTGCAGGCTTCATATAGCAGCTAATCTTCTGCTTTTTCTTTTTTTTATGCCTTTTTAAAAATTATTTTTAACCAATGCGAGTCTGGACGTCTCCTTAATTACTTCAACAGCTAGGCCGGAATACAGGTTTGGATTTCTTTTTTCCCCTGTGTATATATGCACTCGGAGCAAGTGGTTTTAGCTACCGCACTCTTAAGCACCCGGCTTGCGTTGTGGCCTTGGCCGAGGGCAGCCGGGAGGGCAGTCCGGCCTCGGCGGTTTTGCGCAGGAACGGGGATATTTCCAGGCCGCCGCGCGCTGGGCAGGGTAACGCGCCCTCCTGTCAGGCGGTTGCCGGGCGCGCACGGGACCCCTGGGGAGCGCGGCCGCAGCTGCCGAGAGAGCCGCGCTCGCGCTACGTGCGCGGCAGCCGCCAGGCCGCCCGCTCCCGCCGCCTCCCGGCCAAGCCGCCCTTCTCGCCTCCGCCGCTCGCGGAGGGCACAGCCCCGAAACGCCCCTCCCAAGGCCACGCAGGGCCCCGCGCGAAC
>JAWLRI010000032.1:3534000-3566240 GCA_034781795.1 Crypturellus tataupa | reverse complement strand
AGCCGCGGGGGGCCGGGCAGCGGCCCGAGCTGCCGCCCGCCCACCCGCCCGGTGCGGTGCGTGCGGCAGCCCGCGTGTCCGGGCTCCTCGCTTGCCAACAGCAGCCTGCTTGAAGCAGCCCTAAGGACCGCGAAGGGAGCTGGGACCAGCGGGAGGGCCAGGGACGGCAGGGAGGGCCATGTGCCCATGCCCTTCATGGCCTTGTTCACATCCCCGCTGGCCTTAGGCAGGGATTTGGCTTCAGTCATATTTTAGGGAGGAGAGAGACATGCACAAAATGCTGCAAGTGCTCAAAGCATGCGTGACTGTTAAATCCCCAGTGGAGATAAGGGGCTGGGAGCTCAGGTGCTACATGTTCTGTCTGGATAGGGGAAAAATCCCCTTGGCCAAAGGGCACCACTTTTAGTTTGACAAATGCCTGGCTGAATAAAATGATGCTAGAGCTCCTGCCTGGTGCCAGGATAATGCACTGCAGTTGGGAAGCAGGCCTAGAAAATTGCCTCTTTTTTTTTTTTTGTCTCGTCCCGTCTTGCAAATTATTGCTCAGTTCAAATCCCTGCCCTTCAAGCCCAGTTGTTGTAATAACTTATGTTCTAGCCAGCTGCAGCCAAGGGTGATAGCACTGAAGAGTCTCCCTGTTTGCAAGGGGAAGCCAAATGCCCATTGTACAGATAACCCAGCAAACAGTAGTGTATTAGTCCGCATTGATATTCAGCTTTAGAAATCCAGGTAATGTTTTTAGCCAAAGCACTGGACTAGTCACGTAGCTGCTGTTTAAATATTTTTAAGAGTGCAGAACCGAGGCAGCCTGCGGAGCCCAGGACGTTTCCACATCATGTGTTTTGGCCAGTTAAACACAGCAGCACTGAAGGAAATTCCCCTTTCCGATCCCGCAGGAGCAGTGTAGCTGTCTCACCACATGTTACCAACGGGTACAGGGAACCTGTGCATGGAAAGGGTAACTCTCTACAAGACTTCAAACGTAGGGGCTTACGCTGACAGAGGACCTGGATATTTCTTTGGAAATGCTCCATGAGATTGAGTTACTATTTCCTTTTCTTTCATTTATTTGTTTTCTGCAAGTTCCTGACCTCTGTGGATCAGCAAATGGCAGGAGGTTGCCGGAACTGCCGTTTTACTGCACAGGGAAGGCAGCGTTGCCGCCTGCTCGAGCGCGACCCCTCGCGTGGCCGGGCTCTACCCAGACTTCCACCTCCTTGTTTTGCCAGGGAACCCCTTCCTCTCCTCCTGCTCCTGTTACCCCCTGATATTTTCAGAGGTTCTTCAGATCTCTCTAGGTGCCGGTGAGCGATGTAAACTGCTGGCATGGGAAACCTGGAGAGGAAATGTGTAGTTCAAGGCTGACATCTGCTGTTGGCTCCTGCTGGGCTGCACATTGTGGTGTTGATGGCGGTCTGCAGGCTGGTGGGGCTCGGAGCAGAGCTCTGTGAAGCCCGAGGGCGGCTACAGGGCTCCTGGCCCTTCCCTCCAGCCCCCGCCAGCCCGATCTCTCATCCGGCCTTGTTCCAGACCTGCCTCCCTCCCTCTTGCTTCCCCATGGGTTTAGGCCAGCTTAGCCGGGGCCTTGGCCCCATCCCGGTTGCTGCTCCCGCCAGCTGGGCTGCCCGGAGCCGCAGGTGCCCTAGGCCAAGGCTGCCGTGAGGCAGCGCAGCTCCCCGACCACTGCCTGCCCGGGAAAACCCAGCAGGGAGGAAGCCTGGATGGTCTGAGGACACCTGAAAGGTTTTGGGATGAGGCAGCAGGGCTTGTGCAGCCAGCTGGGGGAAGCGGCATCCGCAGCAGCAGAGCGGGGCTCCCGCCAGGCCCCTCCGCACGTGTGGAGCTGGCCAGGAGGAGAGGAGGGTCCCCCGCCAGGTAACCAGAAATCACCGTGTTTCACATCCAGCGGCTGAGGCCGTTCGTGCCCCACTGGCAGATTTGCTGAGTCTCTCCTCCTTCACGCCGGCATCATTCAGATTCCAGTGAAATCTTCTGAATTGTTACTGGTATAATTGTAAGAAATATTAGTTTCTAGGAGCTTTATATGAAAAGCACAAAACTTAGTTTTTTTAGAACAGATCAATACAAACATAGTTGCTTATTAGAAGAGATTAAAATGAAAAATTCTTCAAGGAATGGTACTGAAATCCAAAGCCACAGTATTATAAGAAGTAAACAAATAATTCATAACTGTTTCTGTGATAAATCTTGACTGCTTTTTCTATTGGAGGTCACTTTTTTCCTTTTTTTTCCTATTTTCTTTTTTATTGGTGTTAGCAAATTTTACAGATACTTTAGAAATTCCACACTTCGGATATCCCTTAATAGAACTGAGCATTCAAACTCCTTGATTAAAGTGTGCTTTTCAAATACTCGTGGGCATTGCAGGCAGGTGCTTTGTTTCTGAATGGTTTGAGCTCGCAGGCAGAGAGCAGTCCGACTCGGGAGCCAAGGCGCACAGCTCAGGTTTGCTGTCTGCAGACGTCCAGGCTAACAGAAGTCGATTGCACCCATGTGTATATGGATTAGTTGGCAATGTTAGTAGTGAGGAAAGGTAAATAAATACTATACTTAAGTCATCTAATAGCCTTGACTTGCAAGTTATTTTTGTAAAAGTACACAATATAAAATGAAAGATGTGGAGTCATCAGAGGTTCTTTACCTTGATGCTGTGTCGGCTGTGATGCCTATCAAAGATAAGAGCCACTTTCCTCTGAACATTAATAATGCTTTCTACTGTACACTGTGCTGGCAGGTGATTCAGAGAGAGCTGTTGCTCCTCTGCATGACTTTTTTAACATGATCATCAGTGTAGACTCATTTTAAAATTACAGGTGAATGACTGTAGAAACTCTTGAGGGGTCTTCCAGCCCCCTTCCTACTTCTAGTTGTTTACTAAAATATAAACAATCCATTAATATCAGGGTGTTTCTCTAATACATTTAACATAATTAGACAAAGTCCGTTGTGTGTCCATCTGTTTGTGAATACCCAATATATTCATGGAGAAAACAGCATGCACAAAACATCTATCTTCAGACAAAGTCAGGTGTAAGAATACATTGATGGTAATTGTATTTATGTCAGAATATTGCATCTTGTTTCTGTATTTGTTGAGCAAAGAACTACAGAAGACCGACATAAGTTCTCACTCGAGTACTACTGCGGACCTGTTTTGAGGGTCTGAATGAGGCACTGAGCTTTCTGGAAATGCCTACCAGCTTCCAAACTAGTGTATATATATATAAAAAAAAAACCCTAGTTATAGTATGTCTTTTTATACCTGTAGAGAACCCTCCACTTTCATTTATAAGACAAATCTAGTACATTAGTCAATTAAAGAACCAAGGACTGAAGAAAATACAGAACGACATCATTGCAGAATGATTCCAGTGCGGCCAGTAGAGCTGTGTGGTCAGTACAAAGTGTTGCAGAGGGCAGACTGTACCCCGTGTGCATGATACCCTTCTTCTCCCAGCACAGAGTTAGAGATGGGCAAAAACCTTCATTCAACTGAAGTGACAGAAAATCAGATAGTCCTGAGGCTGTGCTGTCATTGGAGAAGGGACAGTAGTATATGCAGCTAGATATAGATAACTAAAAAGTGACTACAGTGCTTTCTGGCTTTTATCTAATTATTGTATAACTGCAGTGATCCAGGACGTCCATGTCATAAAAAATTTGCCTTTTCATCCTTGCTGAGAAGCAGAAGAGGCAGAATAGGCTAGATGTTTAGTTGATAACTTAGAGTGCATGTAGGGTAAGTCATGAGTTCACTGAAAGTTAATTATTCAAACAAAATTAAGCACTACTTTCACTGTTAGTGATTTTTTTTTTTTTTTAGATTGCAATTGTTGCTCATGTTACTCATTTTTCTCTATTGTTTAATTTGGACAAGCAGTAATCTCAGTGATGGAAAACGTATTTGTCATGATTTTGTTTTTTCCATATAATGCCCTGAAACAATGTATAGCTTCTTCAATGTCAAGAAGTAGCACGTATCTTTGATTATTATTTTTGAACAAATTACTGTTTTGAAATTTGGTTATTTTTATAATTAAACTTTATATTTTTATATTCTGTACATGAAATCTTGAACAGAGGTATCCAAATCCAAAGATAATCTTTTTTTTTTCCAAATTCTTCACTCCTATGCCAGGTATTGGATTTCCAGAAACAATCCATTCCCCAAATTGTCTTATAAAGAATAAAGTAGACCATAAACTGTTTTGTTGGTTAAAAATAGCATAGTTGCCATCCTCTCAAATCATAAAAGGTAACAACAGGAAGAACATTTCTAGCAGTGCTCATATGCAAAGAATAAAGATTTGTGTAATTGGTGTAATGAGTTTATGTAACTAATGAGTTGTGCCCTGGGTCATTTCTATCACACTGTCATATTTCAGAGTTCATTCTTTTTTCATTTATTATTGTTAGGATGCAGTCAAACATGAGTGTAGCTACTAAACCGTAGTGGCAACCCCACTGCAGTATTGTATCAGAGGAGAACCTGGGCCCCTGCAGCTAGAGGTAGGCACACGTGGATATTCCTGCTGCTGGCAGCAGCATCTCAATCACTGTGCATCAAAGGACGCAATTGCAGAGGTTTCTTAACATATCTATCCTATATATGTTTTGTGTTGAAAGTTATTACAATTTTTTATTCATGTCATGCTTAGCATATCCGTTTTGACTTCTATAAGAATAAGTACTTGGTGCTCTCAGCCTTTGTCAGGTCCTTTTGCATCTTTTTGTAGTCCCAGAGCTTCGAGTTCATTTCCCACTGCCACAGCATCACAGCTCCGTGTCACCATCTTACTGCATCAGTGTGAATATCAGAAAGTTGGCAAAACTTCTTCACTCCAGTTAATTTTAAGTGACTGTACATAATTGAATGTTTGCATAAGGCAATTAAAGTTGACAGGAAATCCACATTTCAGGCCTGCAGCTTTAATAGTTTCTGATCTATAAGCATCTGAAAATCGTCTTTACTTATCTTGTCCTAAAGCAACACACTACAAATTTTCCTTTGCTAGGAAAATATAATCTGCTATATTTTTAATAGCTAACAAACATGCATTCTACTAAAAATGATATTTCTATCTGAAAAGACCACGTTAATAAGGCCTTTGACTCTAAAGCTAAGCTCGAATCCTTTCAAAGACAGAAATGTTTGGAATGGGACATTTTTTCCTGACAATGCTAAATATTGTTGGGTTAAAGCTGAGAGCAAAAGTATTTGCTTTTGAGGTACAGATGAAACACAGGATGTGAAACAGGACAGTTTTACAAAGCCAAATTTTGCAGATAAAATTTCTGAAATGAGAAACATCGGGATGTGCCCTTCTGTTAAACAGTATTGAATTTTGGCCTTTTTTGTGGGTGCGTGGTTAAGCTTTGGTTTATCAAAAATACACCATTTCTGTAAATGTTTTATACATTCAGGTGCCTGAGTTTTATCTTGAAATGCATGCCCTGAAAATGTTCAAGTGTGTTTCTTAAATTACACAAAGGCAGCAGTCCACAGTGTTCCCTCCTAGCTTCTCGCCAAAAGCCTCAGCATCACTTCTATAAATCAGGCCATTCCGTGCTTGTTTTACTTTAATTAAGCACTGGTGAAGGTGAAATTGATACTTCCCAAATATTTGCAGCCACAAACATCATGTATCCTCTCTTATTTTTCAAATGAGATCTTGTCCTTCTACTATAATTGCATCTTTTGTGTCTTGCACAGGTATCATGGGAGGTCTACAAAAGAGCAAATGTAACAGTGAATCGTTAGAGAGAGGAATTGGGCATTGGCAGCTTTTTCCATTGGCTTCCGGTCATGTCTTTATGAAAAAAGTCTTTTTGTTTCCAAACAGTCAGTGATAGCTTTTTTCAAGGAAAGTCTTGCAAATGGGAGCATTCAGAGAATGGAAACATAAATGAATAATTCTTGTTGTCAGAATACAGCATCTTTAGAAATCATGGAGAGATTTCTCCCATGATCTCTCTTCTTTTAGAGATGGGGATATTTTCCAAGTGAGGTACCTCAATGGAGTTAAAGGAAGTCTCAAAGCAATAGAGTGTGTCCCTGACCAGCAGGTACAGTCTTCTAGCCATGCTGGTGGCCAGTGAAGAGTTGTAGTAATTACAGATCTTTACATTGTGGGTAGTGATGTTTTTTGGATCATTTCAGCTACATATAAAAGCAGCTGAATATGCTAGTTTTCTCTCATAATATTTTATTTGCAAATCTATCCCCCTACCTAAGGGATCCAGTTCATAGGAGTTATTTGCATTCTAGCATTTGTTTTGCAGAGGGAATTTTAAACCATTGGTTAATGACTAATTACAAGATAGAAGGTATAATTGAAATAAAACATTGATCAAAAAAATCATTTACCAATTTATCAACATGGAATATCGCTCCCAACGTTCAGAGATAGTCCTGCCTCCCAGTGCTACATGAATATTTGTTGTCTTCTGCCTGTCTTGCTAACTCAGATACAGGAAGCCAACTCCATCCTTTAGTGACTCTGTTGACATAGAATTTGATCTCTTAGAGCATGCAAAAAAAATCATGGTTATCTGAGCCAGGCTAATAAAGCAAGAAACATAAGGGCTTACTCAAAGCTTTCCATTGCCATAATTCAAGGTAAGTTTTCAACCAGGAATGTTTGGATACCCAGACTTCACTTAATGAAACCAAACTTCAGGAGATTTATCAGTTTTTACTATATACATAGCTAGTGCACCTAACTAAAATAGTGTTTCTGCTTTTGCTGATTCAACCACTTGAATCTTATTTTATAATTGAACCTATTACTCCTAAAAAATCCTCTGAGACTCTGAATAAAAAGAAATGCTGTTCACCTCTTTAATGGCTGTGAGTCAAGGCTATTTTTTTTTATTGTGGCCAAAATTGTAATTCTGGATTCCTGCTTAATTATGAAGAAAATGCAATGTGGCAGGTCAGAGACAACAAGGACATTGCTAATGCCAGGCTGTGAGAATGCTGGGTTACTGATTGAGATGGATTGAATATTTTAAGTAATAGATTAATCTTTCAGTTTCACTGGTGCATTTAATGTGGTAGTGATATTTATAATGCCAAAGATGTCGCTGTATTCACATGATGATAATCAGTAGATAAAATATTAATCAGGCAATTTTGAAGAACATTTGTTAGATTTAGAACCTATGTCCTGCTTTTAAAAGAAATTCTGATCATCTGGAAGCTTAAATCTTTTAGGAAGCCAATGAGTGTATGTTCCTAAGAGCAGGATTTCTAAGCAGGGCTCTGTAATTTATTCTTACGAGTGTAACAATGTCTTCAAAATTTTTACCGTGTCATTTGGATTAATTGATTTTAATATTTAAAGTTTCAAGTAAACTGAGTTAGAAAGTTCTGAATGTCACAAATCAAATCAGTGTGTTATACGAACACCATATCCCCAGATTCTTCTTGCAAAGTAGAGGTGAACTGAATGTCTTACGTAAGGGCAGCGAGGGTGTCAATGCACTGCCCGCTGCCGCGGGGTGTTTGTGCCACAGCGCTGGTTACTGCCTTGTCCTCGTGATCTCAGCTGGGATAGTTCACTGAGCAGCAGCTGGCAAGTAACACATTTCTGATCCCTGCTGACCTGGTTTGGAGTTGAGTCACTCCAAAAAATCATTTAGTTTCTTTAGTTTGCTCTGAACTGCTCTAGGTTTTGGCTTTCTTCTTGATTTATGTGTAGCAGTTTGTTTGTGGTTCATGCATTACATTGCCAATTCAACCCCGATCCTAATTTCAGTTCATTGCTTTTCTAGTTTCAGGAGGAAATAGCAGGTTTAAGATAGTGGCTGAGTTTCTTTGAGGAGGAGAAAATTTATTCTGTGAAGGTGGAAGTTCCCAGATGACAAATAGTAGGGTATTAAATGGTTCCTACCTGGGGAAGATTGACTGAGTTTGGGGATTAAGACCAAGAGCAGGAGAGATAGAGATGCTTTATTAGGAGCAGTAATATTTTAATTAGATTGATGACTTAATGTTTGAGATTCAACTGGAATCGGCTTAGCTGATTTGGCTTACTTTTAGGGGAAGGATTATGTGAATTTTGGATGAAAATTTAATATTTGCTTTCCTTTTTTTTTAAAAAAAAAAAAGAAAAAGTGAGTAATTGTAGAACAGTTATTGCCTTTGCTTTTTGTATAGAGTTTGTATATTCAAACAATGTTATTTTGTGCTAGCACATATTCAGGTTAATTATTTGAGATGTGTGCTTCTGTAATTCAGAATCCAGTGAGGATACTCATGTATTTTCCATGTATCCATTTTTTTCAACAGGGACTGTGTAGCCCTTAAAAGAAACAAGAATATCATTGATGGAAGACTTGTAAAGCTAAGACCTGAAGCGAGTTGGAAGAAGCCACCAGGTAGGTTTTTCATTTTTTTTTCTTCTTTGAATGTGTTCCTTATGCAAGACATTTCTGGAGAGTTTTTCTTTAGGGCACTTCTATTGAGTTCAAACAAAATACAGTTCAAATCTAATACTCTGCAGAGCACTGCTTCAGAATCTTCTCTTACAAGGCTGCAAGGCTTGATGTGTGATTCTAACGTAACCTTGAGCTGTGTAACTTCACTGGAGTCCGTGACTTGAGTGATCAGGAGCCAGCAATAGCAGCCCAGGCTCGTACGAGGCTGCAGGCACAGCAGTACTGACTATGCAGACGCCCCACTTCAGTCTAGATACCTCTGGAAAATTTGGCCTGGGTCTTGTGAAGAGCAGTGTGCTGGACTGAAAGCTGCCAAGGTGAAGCTGTGCAGAAATACTGAGGAGGCTTGCGGGGCTTAAATATTCTTCTCTTGCCTCTCTCAGTGGTTTTCGTATCCTGTCTGTCCATGGGCAAAATGCATCTGACTATTTAAATTAATGCTTGAATTAGTGGGTAGAAATGATTGCTAGTTACATGATGGTATGTGCATGATGGTATGTGTATGCCATATGCACATGGCATATATCAGCACTGGTTAATGAAAGTAAATGGCACCAAAGGTATCAAGTGGTTTCAAAGTTAGTAATATCTTATTTCATTGTTTTAAACTGCAGATCATTCTGTGTATAATTTTTCTTCATGTTTCTGAGGGACTTTTGAAAGGTTTAGGTGACTGGGACTGGAACACTTTACTTGCTGAACACTTTCTTTACAAGACAAACCAAAGAAGCTGTTGTTTCTGTAGGCAAAATGTATTACTGTCTTCAAAGACAAGTGACACAAGAGATCTCCTTAACACAGTTGTGAAAAATGAGGAATGTATGATGCTCCTAGAAATTCTTGAAGTGAATCACTGCATTCGGAGCTTTGAAATTCTTGCAAACAGCAGCAATGAGACTTCCCTAAATTGTAAATGAGAACCGATGTATCAGGTGATATTTCACAACCTTTTCTATGTACTTGTTTCTAAAACACTTGAGCGACAAACTGTGTTTAAATAGTGAAGTTTGTGTTCTTTGTTTGTTTGTTTTCTTATATGGTATAATCGAAAGCTTGATGTTCGAGGAATGCTAACCCTGGTAAGCAGGACCTATGACATACCCCTGCCTGCTGTGCTGTAGCTTTGCTATGTAAACTTGGAAGATGACTTAAGTTAATAGTGTGCCATTTCCTATACTTAAATGCTCTATTACCTAACAAGGATATTGTAAAATTAATTTTTATTATAGAGCCAAGTGCTAGCAGTGTACTTAACTAATGGGCATTGAGAATATCACAGAATCATAGAGTCATTATGGTTGGAAAAGACCTTCAAGATCATCGAGTCCAACTGTAAACCCTTCAGCACTATGCCTGCTAGCCTATGTCCCTAAATGCCTCATCTCTTTACTCTTCCTTTTTCTCTTTTGCAGCAACTGTATTAATATATCTGTACACACAGACTATTCTTTTAATTAGTGCAGAGATAATAATTTAGTTGGTAATAGTTTTTCATGAATAATTCTTCTGGGACTTTGTGTACAAACTCTTCTGGGACTGTATGATGCTGTAACTGTGGTTTCAGTTATACTATCAGGTACATTGTACATGAGTCAAGCATTTAAAATGTCTTACACTAGTGAAAGTATACCAGTCTTACATAGTGAAAAGTAAGTCTATCACACATGTAGCGGTAAACTTTGTATGCCAAACGTAAAATGAACTTTAGAGTCAAATATGCTTTGAAGTTCCAGTATTTATCATGACAAGCTCTGTGATGGGGCTGTGAATAACAGCTGAGCCTGTGTAGCATTTGCACACATTAATCGTGGTGTGTTTGCCACCTAGCCAGGCTCTCTGCTGCTTGTTTCTCTGGCCATCCCAAAGCAAGAGATACTTTCAAACTTTTAGTTTCTTTCTCCATCTTCTTTCTGATGATCTTCTCTGCAAAAATTGTGCTGATCTATTTTTAATAACATAATATTGCATTCACCTTGCTAGGGTATATGCAGGTTGATTATCTTGTAGTGCTGATGGTCCTTCCTGACCCCTTGCTTTGAGTTTGTCTTGACTCCTCATTCACTCACACAGGAGGTCGGTGAGGACTTTGTTCAGTGAACACAGTGGCAAGCAGAAGCAGCTTCACAATCCTTGGGAAATGTGTGAGGTGGTTCTGGCTTCTGCTTGCTTTTAGATCCTGTGTATCCACTAACTACTTTTTTATTTATGGAGCTCCTGCTTGGTTGGGCTGTGCTGTGAGGCAGGTGGTGCTGGTGCTGGAGGGCTCTGGATCCCGATGCAGCATCTGTCGGCCATGGAGACACTCATGCTTAGCTGAGTGCCTGTATTTGCTCTTGATCATGGTCCTGTTTTAATAGCTGCGGTCCATAAGATGAGATCTTTTGACCTAGCAGAATGATTAGACTTACCAGAATAATTAATACGATTTTCCTAAGTGCTTGTTTCCTGCTGAAATCCCTTCCAGAGTGTTGGTTCCTGCACACGTGCCACCTAACTGCTGTCTCATACTTGGCAAGAATAGCAGTGACATCCGTGGCTGCAGGGCCTCAGGGACAGAAAAAAAACCAATTCCTTACTTCACTTCTTCAAATTATTTTTTTGAATTTAATATAGTGCTAGAGATAATACAGAAAGGGCAACTTAATGATTATAAATAAACAGTTGGCCGCTGAATACTTTTTTTGCTGAGAAAAAGAGCGCAAAGCTATAGGTAATAAGCTGTGATGGGCCCAAAGGGAATCGTGAGATCCACTGCCTCCAGTGTCATTATTAACTGTGCTTTCCTTGGCTCCTTTCACTTCGGATTATGGAGCGACGATAACACAAATTAACGGGGATATTGTTGTATTAGTTCATCTTTGTCTCATTTATCCATCATAATTAGAAACTTCAGGGTCTAAGCAGTGGCTGAGACTTTGCTGATGATGTGGCAAGAGACCAGGGAATTACTAGCAGGACCTGCAATCCCCTTTATTTTGCAACATAAAACGTTATACATGCAAAGACATAAGGAAACTTCACTATAAACAGCAAGCTGCTGTGTTCATTTCAGTGAGGTTGGTCCCGCAAAGGAAGGTATGTGAGGCACTGGTTCGCATATTGACAACTGTAGGGTACAAAGTGATCAATCCCTGTAAGATGTCTGTGAAATAAGTATGGTTTATTGTTTATAGTAACAAACAAGCTAGCAGTTGTCTTTACAGAATATGGCACAGCATAATTTTTTTCTTGCCTTCTGTTGTTTTCTGTTGCTGTCTAAAACTGGGTGGTTTTTTTTTTTTGTTCTGTGTTTTTTTTTTTTAAGTTTAAAAGCTCTCCTTTGAGTTGTTATACCCTTCTCTAATTTCTTAGTATATATAATGTAACATACTTGCCATGTGCTAAAATCACAAATCTTAGAGCTAGTGAATAAAGAAAAATCATGGCACAACACAGAAATTCAGTGCTAGATATGCACATACACACACTTTTTAAGATACTCAGTTACTGAATATTTTAAGTTATTCTTCGTGGGACGTTAGTGAGAAGCACAGGCCTGCTGGTGAGACAGATGCCTGCATGGTGCTGATGATGCCGTGGGGAAATAGTGGTCCAGGAAA
The DNA here is from genome assembly GCA_034781795.1 of Crypturellus tataupa. Lineage (NCBI taxonomy): Eukaryota > Metazoa > Chordata > Aves > Tinamiformes > Tinamidae > Crypturellus > Crypturellus tataupa. The sequence goes on along the minus strand of JAWLRI010000032.1, from coordinate 3,554,178 downwards.
AAGATGGCAAAGCCAGGAAAGCTGGTCTTATTTGTAGGCTGCAGGTAACGAGAGTGTGGCTACTTCAGTGGCATTTGAAAAGGGCCCTTGAGAGAAACTGAAACAGGATTGAATGGCATTACCTGTCTGAGGTAGGACTACGCTCGGCAGTGGATGGTGGGGCCTGCTTCTATTCCTGTCACTCTGCAAAAATGCCCCTCTCCTCCCTCCTCTTCTCAGGCTCTCCTTCAGCCCTCGGGGATAGAGGTCAGTTGGGGAGCTGGAATGAGTTGTAGGGACGAGGGCTTTTGCTGCCCCAGCCAAGAGCAGGGCTGGGGCTGTGGCAGGGAAGGGACCGGCCTCTGCAGCAGGGGCTTCGCGGGCAGGTTGGACCCCAGCAGCAGCCCAGGGCTCGGCAGCCGTGGGGAGTCTCTGCCCGGGGAACTTCCTCACCGTGAAACTGCTCCGAGCGCTGCCGTGTACACAGGACGTAGTTCTGAAAATCCCTCTGGAATCCCGGAGGGGTAGTATGCCCTAAAAAAATCTTAAGTCAAACTTCAAACAGAAACTTGAAATCGGAAACCACTTTCTTTCTATGTCATAAAAAAATATTCTGACTTCTCCAGGAAGTAATTTTAGAGAACCCTGGCTGCTGAAGTCAGCCAGAATTGACAAATATCCTCTGTCGGGCAGCACCCTGCAACCAGTGCAGTGGAGGAGCCCAACGCGGAGGCTGCGGTCTGTGCCCTTCCCGGGCTGCCCTGGCTTCCCTGTGCCCGTTTGAGGGTGGTCACAGGCTTCCTCATATGTGTTACTGGGAAAAGGGCTGCAGAAAGTGAGTCATGCTCTGTTTTGTGAGACTTCTTGGCCAGCAATACAGCCTGTAACTAACTCTGTTTTCTTCAGAAAATAAGAAGTAAACTTTGCACATTGCTGTGGTAAGAAAGACTTTGTTAGGTGATTCGTGTACTTGAATTGTGTTGGTCCATGGAGATACAGACACTCTAGCAGTAAAGCTAATATATCCAGTCAGCGTAGCATGTGGACCGCTGTGTAATTTGCCAAAAGTGGTATTTTCACCTTTCCATCCTGAGGTATCTGAAACAGCTATTTATTCAGCAGCGCATAGACCGTATAAGTCCCTGCTCCTTGTCCTGCCCCAGGAGCCCTGCTGATATCTGGTCCAGAAAAGGTCCCATTCAGCTCTGTAGAAGTCCTTGCTACTGAGGAATAAAGGGTCTCCTTTCTGTACATGTCACTGCTACCATTCACTGCATATGGGGAACCTGTAAAAAACAAAAGAGTTAATGAATTTCACGTGATTAAAACGATTTATTTATTTTGATACTACTTTATATTTGATATTTTGATATTATTTTGATACTAAAAAACACCCTTTTTGGGTGTAGCACAGAGAAGATCTTTCCCATCCCTCCTGAGCGCTGGACTATCTTCTGTTCTAAGTTAAGAGCTGAGTGAGGCAGCAGCGGTAGAGTCCTGACTGAAACACAGAGTGTCTGTGAAATGCTGATCTGGAAACATTTCTTCATGTTCTCCCTGCTGGTGTTACAAAGACCTTATATCACTACTCTACGCGGAGAATGAAAGCCTGAGATGGAGAGATTTTCTCAAAGGCAAAATAGAGGCAGGAAAAGAAAATGGAGCCCATGTCTTCCAATTCTCTTGTAATATTTATGTGTACTGGCTTTATCAGATATGCACAGGTTGCTTAAATCTTCTTAGCATGCAATTGCAAAACAGAATTGGCATTATGTGACACTTAGAGTATAAATGGTGAACAAGAGTTTGTCTATGCAGACAAGTCTGGAACAGTGTGAGCAGCTATTGAACAACAGCTTATTCTGCAGAATTTCCTTTATGGATCATCTCTGCATTATCTTTACATTAATATTTATTTTTAATTCACTTTGGAAGCTAATTAACATTGTTTTTCAAAGGCATTCATCAGGAAAATCTTTATCAATAAAAAGAATCACAGAATGGTTAAGGTTGGAAAGGACCTCTAGAGATCATCTAGTCCAACCTCTTGCTCCAGGAGGGACGCCTAGAGCTCGTGGCACAGGGTGGCATCCAGACGGGTTTGGAAGATCTCCAGAGAAGGAGCCTCCACAACCTCCTCTCTGGGCAGCCTGTGCCAGGGCTCTGTCACCTTCATAGTAAAGAAGTTCTTCCTCACATGGAGATGGAACTTCCTGTGTTTCAGCTGAGCGCATTCAGCTTGTCCTGTCCCTGGCCACCACCAAGAAGAGTTTGGCCCCATCCTCCCTATATTCTCCCTTCAGGTACTTGTACATGTTGATCAGATCCCTCTCAGTTTTCTCTTCTCCAGCCTCAACAGGCCCAGCTTGCTTAGTCTTATCTCATGAGATAGATGTTCCAAGTTATCCTAAAGAGCATCTGTCCTCCAAATTCTCACTATAGCCACCCTGGGTCCTCCCATTTGGACAAACTCTGATAAATCTGTAATGCAGGACATCCTAAGTGTACTCTGAAGATAATCACATCAAATGTTCGCTCAAAACTTTGTGCTTACATTCATATTCTGTCATTCCAACAGCATCACGATCTCTAAAATAAGAATAAGAAGAGTTGTTTAAAGTCACTCTATACTCTGTAGATAACTTTAAAAATAACTTTTGATGTTCCATTAGATATATCATTTAATGGCTGTACCTGGTAAAGTGTGTGGTTGTTTTCTTTCCTGAAATGGATAAAGCAGGTTATAAAGCATTAGTAATTAAACTAAAGTTAAAAAAAAAAAAAAATCATTTGCAGGAATATTTTAAGAGAATGATAGAACACAATCCTTACCTTTTGATTTGAGTATCTTCAGACAGATCAGTCCTACTATCGTGCTGAGAAAAATAAACCCAGCTGCAGCTCCAGAGATGATATACCACTGCATAGCTAAATAAAATTGATTATATTTTTAACACATGAATCAGTAGTGACATTTGGATGAAGATATTAATCTGCAGTGTTTTGCAAGTGATCACTTGATGTTTATCTGCTGTGAGCATAATTTACATATATAATGTATATCCTTATTATGGATGACTGCAAAGCGTCATATTCAAGGAAGTAACTTGATTTTTGTAGCAAGTTTCCCTCATTTTGAAATAATTACTACATTCATCTATACTGATGACCAAGAAAATAAATATTCACAGTAGTGATACCGCAGTATCTTCGAGGATTGCTTTCGCATGTTGTCCCCACAGCACAAGTTGACAAAAGGACTGAGAACTGCCCTGGGAAAGGCTGGTCCCTGCGCATGCCCCAGTCACCAAGGGACGTACGTTAGCTATTGCTGTCAGCCTGGGAAGGTTGGAAATCCAGCCTCTCCATGCTGTTTCTGGAGATCGCTGGTACTTAGGGTACGTAGGGTAGTGTGGGGAGGGTAGAGCAGTGAGGCAAGCAGGAGCTTTCTGTTTTCCACCTTGTGTTAGGAAGAGGGGAAGGTGGAGGCTCTCTACAACCCCTGCTGCACCCTACCCCTTTTGGAGGCCTTAAGCTTACGGCCTTTCCTCAGAAGGGTGTGACTTTGGCTTTTCCTAAAAAGGTTTATGTATATCTGGGGTTAAAGATGCATTTACATCATATGATGTGATAGTGAAAGGCAATTGTCTACACTCAGATTATTCTAATTAATTCCTTATTCTATTCAATTGTCATTTTAAAAAAAAAATGAGTGAAATCATAAACCATTCCCACTGTTGTTCATTTTCCTTTGTTTGCAAACAGTCTTTTGTATTGCAGATCTGGAGTTAATTTTATACATGATGCAATGAATAATCATCCACAAAGCGTTGAACATGAAGTGGTGGCCAAATGGTGCCTGATACACTGCCACTTCAAGATATACAGTGACTTTCTCCTTTAAGTTATTTAAATGAGTGATTAATTCCCTGGAAGAAGAATCATTGTAGGACATGAATGATTTTTAAATGAATTGCTATGTGTTTGATCACATTATCCGGATGTAGGATTATCTATAGCTTGCTTTAATGCCATGATACAGAGTGTATAAACCACACAGGGGTGATTCCCTGCAGAGTGCGGATGTTCCCATGCCGGCTATTAGGAACGTAGGGCAACTTACCTGCTGTTGGGTCTTTCTGAACATCCACCGTCCAGTTACTAGAAACTTGCCACTCATATTTGCCGTTTTGCCACACAGCAACAACACATAAGTATTTCCCACTGTCAGCGCTTGTGGTGTTCATAATAATTATGCTGTGGCTTTTGTGCTCAGAACTGAAGTTTGCAGTGAAAAGCAGTCTTCCCTGGATGTCATGGTCAATGCAGCAGTGCTTCCTAACAGTTAAGTTTGGGGACAGGTCTTCAGGTGTAGCAGAAAAAAGACATTCACTTGTTTTACTGACTCTGATCCAGTACATAATAAAGTTCTGTTCTGGGCGGCTAGTGTAAAAATCACAAGGCAGGGTGATGTTATCTTTTTCTTTGAATGTGGCAGAGGCTTGTGATTTTTCTGTAATGTTGCCTGAGCTCTTGCTCCCTGAAACAGAGGGGAGAAAAAACACAGCAGATACTGCAGGTGAGACTTCTCTAGCAATAGTTTGAGTAGCGTGAGAGTTATATGACAAGCAAATGCCATCTTGAGCACAACTGAAACGATGATTTACATGGAGTTCAGTTAAAATATTGCTGTGGTGTATATTCCCTGATTAGCCCAGCTGATCTGTATGTAGCACGGAAGCAGAGCGCCGTGAAGTGACTCTGCCGTGGGGGTAAACGAGCTCCCAGGCAGCGGCCGGGCCAGCCAGGCCCTTTCCTGCGCTTGAGGTAGCCCAGGGCATTATTTCTTCCATGTGTCTTAGGTCTTAAATGGGACTAACCTGTTGTGAGTGTCCTCTAAGAACAAAATTTAATAAGCTTGTAGAAGATTAGAAATAAGAAAACCACTATTTAAGCCCAGCTACCTATGGCAGTCCAGCTGTGCTAAACATTAAACAGAGTAGTGGGAGGACAGCAGGCGTTTACTTGTACATCTAGATTAATTCCCTAGCTATAGAGAAAAACCTCTTTTGACTATCTGAAATTTAAATGGCCAGTTTTCCATGGTACCATTAGCCAGCAAAAACACATTGCTCCTTTTTGATGCCAGGCCTCTCAAGTGTGGTCTGAACGGGCAGAGAGCAGCAACGTTCATTAGTTCATCTATTGGGAAGAATTACATAGGCTTAGTCCAAAGCTTTTTAAAACTTTTGTGCTATTTTTTTCCATTTGCCAGCCACAAAGACTTGAAGCCTTGCAAAAATCTCATTGTGGGTGCAGGAATTCAGAAAACAGAGTTAAAACAAGACTGTTGATACTGCATTATTTGTAGCTTAAAGTTCCTTTTTTTTCTAAATCAAACTATATCATTAACACATGGCTCACTTCTCTCTCAATTATTCAGCTTTCTCATTTCTCCTAGATTCCATGTTTGTGATTTCTCTTCCTACATTCCATAAGTTGCAGTCACATTCACCCTTACTCACTAAGCTGCTTCTCTCCTTTGAAAAATTCCTTTCTCATGTTAAAGATAGATAAATCTTCATGTCTAAGATAAATGTACTAAGATAGATTTATTTTTTTGAAGCATAATAAGAATTTTTCCTTCTGAGAAAATGGTTTAGCTGTTGCCACAGGACAACGGTCTCTAAATTAGCTCTTCTTTAATGCAGACTCACCAATGTCATTTAATAGCCTCCAAGCTGGAGATGAGCTTATTGAGGGAAGTATAGAAATAGGTATTAATAAAGAGCATCACTCACCTGATCTGGTGTTAGTCTGTACAAGAAAGAAGTTATGGTGCCTGCAGTGAGACACGTTACTGAAGAGCAGGGAAGCCACTGGTTTCTTACAGCTTGGAATTGCTCCACAGGCAAACATGGCCCCTTCTGAGGAACTGTGTGTCACCACCGAGATATCACGGCAAGATGTTTCTGTGCACAAGTGAGTGCACGGGGAAGAGCATTTAATTAACGTGAATTGTTGCATATTGCTTTCTGTCTTATACCAATATATTCTGTTATTTTCTGTGGTAGTTGACTGATTGCACTGCAGTATGAGATTTCCATGTTCTTGCTGGTAAAAGAAAGTCTCTCCTGTTACAAATATTTACATAGTTAATAAAGCAAAATTTTCTGTAAAAACAGCCAAAATCTTTAAAAACTTAAAATTCGGGTTGTCAAAACAACCAGCTGCATTGCCAGTGTAGTGAAGGACCTGTCTTCCCCTGGGAGCTGCTGTATTTCTCTTACATGCAGTTTTTAAGACAACACTTTCTGAACTCTTCGATTGAAATGAGCAGTGTAGTGAACAAAGCATCACTCAGGTTTACCACATGGTACAGTGATACAGAATGGCTACTCAGTATTTTAAGTCAAATAATTTTTGTGGCCGTTTCTGATCACAGTAATGATACTAAGCACAATTTAAAGATTATAAAAAAATTGTGGACAGGTATTTCTTTATTCTAAAATCCCACATAAAATATCTTGAGAAGTAGGAAAGCAATGTCATACACTACACTCATGGTATGGCAGGTTTAGTCTGCTCTCTCCTAGTGTCTTGCTAGGCATAAATGCAGTTTCTAGTGTTGCCAACACCCAGGCAGTTGAAACTGCTCGTATGCAGAACATGACTAATGCACTGCTGCTGACTGCAGAACTGGAACCGACTTCGTTATGAATATTTTATGGAGCGTGTGTCCAAAACGCAGCCAACAGCACATTTCAATACTCTTCTTAAAAAAAAAAGGCAACTAAGAAATGAAGCCATTTTAGTCAGTCAGTCCTTCATGTGTGAAGTCTCCATAACCAGCAGCAAATATTAAGTAGGGCTGCATCTGTGTAAGTCGAGGGTGGATGGCCGTGTTCAGGCAAACTACTTGACCATTTACACCTTTATACTTTGTAATAGTCTAGTAAGAGTGAGATTGAGAACTGTTTTTAAGCGAGGAATGCAAATGATTGAAATTTTTCTGCCTGTGTCCCCCATAGAAGGCTGTGAAAACTCTCAGTTGAGGTAAGTGGAAGAGATGGAGGAGTCACTGATGGCAGCTCCCCCGCTGGCCATGCTGGTGCCTGCTGGAGCGGGCACGGAGCTACTGGGCCAGCGAAGCCCACCGGGAGCTGCTGCTGCCGGAGGAGCTGGCCCTGCTGCTCCGCAGAGCCCGTGGAGCCAGGACGGGCTCTTGTCTGCAGCTCCAAGGCAGGGCCATCCCGCGAGGGGCGCGCGCCTCTAGCTGCTCCCTAGCACATGCTGGAGGCCTAAGCTCTGCAGTCACCGACGTTGCTCGGGTGTCTTATGTGTACGAATATGTGTATGCGTAAGACACTTGACCAAAGTATATGTGTACACATGTATTATATGTAAAAAGAAGCAAAAGAACCAGTTGCTAAAGAGAGAAATGAGAAAACGTACCCTACCTGTTATTTGTCCTAGAAGAGCCAAGATCATTAGGAAATACATTCCTGTCTGCGAGCGAGGGACGGTGTCTGTCCGTTTCGCTTGCTGTCTTTCCTCACTCTAAATAGTGCTCAGGAAGAAGAAAAAAAGAGAAGTGGTGACAAGGCACCCAGTGGTTCTCGCCTTTCCTTCCTGAAAGTGCTCTGTGCTCACAGTGTCATCTTGGCCTAAACCACTCAGAAATGAAACGGAAGGACAAGAAGTTAAGGGCTGCCATAGACACCAGTAGCTCGGTACTGTCTGTGTAACACAGTAGTGTTCGCGGCTTTTATCACTTCAGAGTTCTGCCTTGAGTTTGCTTTGGCATTTGGTTTGATTTTAACTTAAGGATATTCAGATTTGGAGTCTAGGTTTTCAAGTGTGTGACTTCAAGGAAAGATGGCTGTCTAAAACATAGACCAAAAAAAACTGCCCTCCCTTTGCCATTTTCTTTTCTCCCAGTTGAGTGATTTCTGTTGGGAATTTGCAGCTTTGAGTGGGGTGCTTTGCTGTGTTCTGCTCAGAGTAGCTTCCAACTGCACGATCACAGACATTTACACCTTATTTCTGTAAAGTGGTAGACGGAAAGGAAGATGGAGAAAGCTTCTCATTTCAGAAACTGTTTTTGAATTGCAATTTATGATTAAATCATGAGGCTGTTTCAGGCTCTTAAGTAGTACACGGCAGCCTTATTTGTCTGTTCTCTATCTCATACTGCTGAAAACCATTCTAGTGACCAAGTGTGGCACTTGGTATCATGCTTTAAACTGGGACAGCCAAAAAGCAAAGGGCCCAGCTGAGTGAGCTGCCTGGGCTCGTCACTGAGCTTGTCACACCGTGAGACAAGAGCACTCCCGTCAGGGCTGATGATTCGAGCTCTCCCATGGGTCCCCGTTTTCACAGTGGTTAGAAGGTATTCTGGGGATTTCCTGGTTTTGTTCACAGGGTCACAGTCCCCTGCCCCAAAATGTTGTCTTTCCACCCTTGCTGTATATATATAAAATGAAAAACCAGGAAAAAAAACTCTGCCTCACAATTTAATGAACTTCTGTGTCTGTTAAACTTAATGGTAGGCACAGACTGTGAAGACCTCAGAGTCTTACTGTCTTTTTATTTGGAGTATTGGGAGAATACAAACAAAAATCAGTCTCCAACATAAGCTATTTCAGTTCATTGGAGGAGTAGGAGTATGAACAGTCCGTGGCAGAATAGGCAGACAGGATGCTGTAGGCCTATCTTGGGCAGAAAAACAGAAAGGAGAGAAACTGAAGGGGAAAAACAAAACAGTTTATTTTTTCTATTGTCCAAAATAAAATGCAGCAAGCAGGTAGGAACATAAATTATGGAAAGTGAATAAATGTGTCAATTCTTGTGGATGCAGACTTTTATAACATTGTTCATTTCTGTAACTTCTAGCTTTCCTGTAGTCTAGAAGCCTCCTTGTGCTGCATCCACAGGCAGTGCCCTTCCCGGGCTTTGCTGCAGAGGGTGCCATTCGCTCACCCCATTATTCCATCTTAGCTATTTTCTCTCTCTCCCAGCTTTTTCTACTTGCTTTTTAAAGCTTTTTTCCACTCTTGCTTTCCTGGATTTTTCTGCACAATCCTTGCTGGACTGTCCATTTCCTCCTGCTACCAGAGATGCCAGGCAGATGGTCCAGGTTTGGGACGAACACGTGCCACAGTCCCCTGTATATAAATACAGATCCTTTACCTTATCTCTCATCTCATCTTTCAATTTAGAAAGGTCACAATATTTAAATACACAAGTTAAGTTATTATGTTGCTCATGAGTCATTTTATTCTACAACTACATTATATAACACTATTTAGTTCACACACACACGCACACACAGGATAGTTGTAAAACTAAACGAAGGTTTTCTAATGGTATCTAGGTTTTGAGAAGTGGTCTGTTCAGTGCCAATTTTGTTTCCCAGGAAGTCAGTGTAGAAAGTCACTGTAAAAATGTCCATTGACCTCAAAGACAGTAAACCGTGTCGAGACAGAGCACCTTGCCAACCTGGTCCTAAACAAGTGATATCAACTTGTTCTTAAAAAGAAATTAATACTATTTAGAGTGCAGATGCTTATATATATAAGCATATAACCGCCTGATGAAGCCTACAAAACTAGGGACCACTGATAACACCTTCAGCAAATCAGGTGCCAGCTTCACCAATAGATTACTCCATTTCGCACAGCTGCAAACGTCCTGAACCCGGCGGGAGTAGTGCAGTGGCAGAGCAGCACCCGAGGGCCACCAAGGGTCTTGTCAGCTGGTCTACTGAAAGCTTGCGTTTGTCACCTAGAGCAACATACAGACCTGGGGGCAGCAGCATGTCATTTGGTACATGCATTTCAGCCAGGTTACACACTGGAACAAGGTTGTAGCCTGGCTGTTCAGACAGTAAGCAAGCCGCTCTCAGACACAGTCCTGCCATCACGGCCCAGCCTCTGCCCATGCTGGAAGCTCCTGTTTCACCTGGTGGATCTGCTTCTGGAGTTCATCTTTGTCGAGTTTCATTTTTGCTTCTAGAACTTGCCGTAGAGACCCAATGCTCTCATAGATAGCTGCAAATCCTAATTGCAGATGAAAATTCAATTAGTTTTAATCAAAAGAGCATGAGAACTAATATCAGGATACACTTTCTATCATAACAGTTCAGTTTACACTAGGAGGATAGCAAAATTCCACAAGAGAAATAGGGCTTTAATTGTGATGGTGTGCTGATGGCAAGGAAATGCCCCCGGTACATTGTTATCGGCGAGGGAAGGGGGTAGCTGAGAAGATGTCACCTCTTGTTGCTGTGGATTTGAAAGTTAGTGAAAATCCTTTTGGATGCCCCAGGCGTGGGCAGCCATCCCATCTGTCCCCCTCAGACTTCAAACTACTTGCTACAATCAGACACATTTTGCAAAATATTATAGGTCAAGCACTGCCACCATAATTAGAATGAAGAACATGTTAAATGTGCTCCTACCAGCATTAACTTCAGCTTTCATTTCTTTTATATCTTCATTAATATCACTTTGAAGTTTGCTGATACGGACATTTATCTTTTCTTCGGTCTGTTTTGCTTCGTGTGCTTCCATGGTTATCTTTTGTAGTTCTTCTATTTTATCAATTTTCTCTGACATTTGGTTGAATTTCATTTCTATAGCCCTTTCACTCATTTCCTAGTGCCAAGAAAAATCATTTTAATGGATTACTCTGCATATGAAATTAGAATGTTCTTTTCCAGATATGCAAAGTGTCAATCATAATTTCATATGTGAAATTTAAAGTTTTAAGGAATTGTACTTTATTTCATAAAATCTTAAATAAAATCTGGTCTGATTAATGTAGGCTAAAATACTGATGTGTTCAAAAGTGATCACATTTATTTCAAGATTCTCAAGCCACATGAACGTTATAATTGAACTCAGTGGGAAAAGAGTTATATAGATACTCAAATAATAGTTCAGTTACATTATATTGGTATTAATAAAGCTTTTGTGTACTTTCAGAGAAATATTACTAAACACTTTTATTGAAACTTACAGTGTTTTCCTTAACAGTCAGTGAGAACTGGTCAATTTTTTGTACAAGCTCCTTCTCGATCCTCTCATGTTCCTGTTCAAGCCAGCTACGTGCAGACAAAATCTGGCTGCTGAGTTCCTCAATAGCAGTTTTTAACCTAAGAATATAAAAAAAAAAGATAGGAGATGTAAGAGAGATGAACTTTTGGTCATTCAGCAGTGATTGTGATTATTTTCATAAAATTTAATGATAATTTAATACATTCTTGGCATATTAGGGTGAAATTATGAATTTTAAGGCTATTACATTGGATAAAGTAACATATTTAATAGTTTTAGTAAGCATGAAAGAACACACTGAAATAGCAATTATTCATATGAATCAAATTACAACATTTTGAGGCAATATTCTTCAAATACAGAGGCAAATAATATATCTGCTCATAATAGCGATACAAATTCTTCTCAGTTTGGGGAATGGAATATGATTATCCATTCATGTTACAACCTTGGTGTCCATAGGTCTTAAGTCTGAATACAGATTTGATAACCATTTCTTCTAGTAGCACTGGCGCTTTGCATAGCCCTGGCTTGTTCTCCTACACCTATCTCCAGTTTACACCAAACTCTTGTGCCAGTAAAACTGTTTCTTTAGACAGACTGGGGAAAGATGAAAACAAACAAAAAAAGAAAAACAAAATCAAAAACCTACTCTGTTTTCACAGTGAATATATGAAATCTGGATCTCTCATCTGTCTGTTTTGTTTGTTTGTTTAACAGTTTTATTGCCATAACTGATGGGATTGTGTGAGAATGGCAAGGAGCAGTAAGGGGAAGTTCAGAGAACTTAAAGTCAGAACTGCCTCTGGATGAAAGCATGCAGAGGAGCCCATATTTGGATGAACTATACACTAGAAGTGTCTAGTATAGTTTAAATCCTCAGGTGTTTGCGTTGTTAGTTCACTGCAGATAATTCAGTCTAAAGCAGCAGCCCTTGGTGCCAGGTGGACCTGGCCTCCGAGCTTGCCGGGCGCTGAGCGCTCCACATGCTGCTCTGCGCATTGCATCCAGGCCACGCGGCTCCGCACTCCTGCAGAGCCACCCGCAGGCACCTTATGGCGAGCTCGAGCTCGGCGTGAGTATCTAGCTAGGGGCTTGCTGGGATTTTCCAAACTGCCCACCCACAGAACCACAGACTGGTTGAGGCTGGAAAGGACCTCTAGAGATCATCTAGTCCAACCCCCTGCTGCAGCAGGGACATCCAGAGCACGTGGCACAGGGTGGCATCCAGGCAGGTTTGGAAGATCTCCAGAGAAGGAGCCTCCACAGCCTCTCTGGGCAGCCTGTGCCAGGGCTCTGTCCCCTCACAGGAAAGAAGTTCTTCCTCATATGAGGATGGAACTTCCTGTGTTTTAATTTGTACCTTTTGGCCTGCCCTTTCCAGCCCCACTTCCCATGGGGCTCTTAACCCTGACCCTAGCCCTAAGCCTGAGGTCGCCAGGCCTAGCGCTGCCTGAGCTGCAATAGTAGACCAGGAGCTTATTGCTCTTTGCAAATAAGGACCAGGTGTGACGCTCGGGTGTTCAGACTCACTTGGTGTCCAGCTGGTGGAGCTGCTGGCCACTCTCCTTGTAGGCGAGCTTCAGCCGTGCCTCCTGCTGCATGGCCGCCTGCTCCACGCGGCTCAGCAGGTGCGAGATCTGAAACAGAGCCCACGTTACCAGCTTGCGACAGCGCTTAACCACGGCCTCTCCTTTGGGACATTTTCATAACGCTAGAGGAGATTGTAAAGGAGGGCCATTTTTGCTGACATTTCCAAAATTATCAAATTTGGGCATCTTTTTTAGCATGAAAAAGATAACATCCCCCAAAAGAAAAGCAGCAACATGGAGAAAACTGTAATGTGTCAACCATGACTAGGTAGATCAGCTCTGCCTTGAAAGCACTGTCCTGCTCTCTCTTTGGAAATACCCAAATTCACAGGATCCATATAAGATACCTGAATTTACACGATCCGTACATCTGAACATAAGCAGAGTAAATGAATAGCAAAACACTCCACCAGTGTGGAGTATCCACCAGAATACTGAAATTCTTCAGTAATGGCTATTATATTGATAAACCCCGTGGATTTAACTGGAGTTATCCCATTAGTAACATAAAATATTTATCACAGAAACCATCATCCCTCTTTTTTATTTACTGTCATGTATCTGCTTGTGCAAGATCTGTGACAGTAGGTGCCTACCATGATGTCATGCTAAGGTTCTATGGTGAGGCTTCCACGGAAGGTAAACTTTAATCATTGACCTGCCATAAACTAAAGTGGTTTTGTTGCCTAGGAAAGTGGGAAGGCCCTGAGATGGAGACAGGCAGAATCCTTAGCATGGAAAGCCTCTGCTTGCGTGCAGCGCTCGCTTGCACTCGGGCAGAAGAGCAGGACATCCTGGCAGACGCAGTACTGGGTCCAGAAGCTCCAGCCAGCTCCGGATCGCGCGTGCGTTCATGAGCCCGCGGCATCCCGCGTAACAGCTAGCAGCCCTGGTGCCCGCGTGACGCCACGCACGGCGCCTGCCCCTGCGCGAGCACCTTGATCCAGCAGCGTACGTACCTGGATCTCTGCCTCCTTCACTTTGGATTCGAGGATCAGTTTAGAGGTGTGTTGATCTTTACTTAGGCTCTGGAGTCTTTCATACGTAATTTTATGCTCTGCAGACAGTCTGGCTAGCCCAGCATCACACCTGTGTGGATAAATGAGTACAATCAGCAGCTGAATAGGCTGTAAGGGCCAGGCTTTTAAAACTGTATTTCAGGATCATCATCTCTGAAAGTGCTCAGTTGTCTAGCAAAACATCGCCTTACAAAGGTCTAAGGAAGGCTGATGTATCTCTTAATATTTGGAAAATTGCTCCCAAATGGAAATAGGAATCTAATTGATTACACTCCTATTTTCTCAGCTGTAATATAATAAGAATTAAATGTGTTATCAGAGTTGGGGAAATCACATTGGAAATTCAGAGATGCAGAATTTCAATGACTTAAACTTTTCCCATACTCTATCAGGTAGTCGCCAACACATGTATAATTTGGCCTTTAGCTTCATGTCAGTAAAACACTTCAGTGTTTACTTATTATATGTAATGAAAAAATAATTACAAAGACCACTTTTTTTCTTTATTGTAACTGTTTTCTTGAGATTTGCATTCTTATTTATACTTTTATTCGCAAAAGAGCAGTGCACAATTAATGCATGTAGTAAGCAATGGGAGGCAAGTTATAGCCATTTATCTCTATTTAGCTATATTTAGCTGTCATTTAAAGCAATGACAATTTTGTCTTACTAAAGACTAAGAAATGCAGTACTGAAGCATAATAATTATTCATTCCTTTCTTCACACTGGAACATTTCTCTATGCCGTAACATTTTCAGACAAATGCACTATAGAATCTGTGCATTTTCTAGCACATTTCAAAAATGATTTTGTCAGATGGGTTTCATCTACAGTAATACAATAAGGGCATTAACTGAGCTGTAAAAATAGAGATACTGTGATTCCAGGAGTAAGACTCTGAGAAGTATGAGTCATATATATTTTTTGGTTAAGGGAAATATGTAATGGCCAAAGTTACTAAATGTCATAAATGAAACTGATGTAGGACAGGCATCAGTGGATATTTTGAGGAAGAAAAGTCAGTAATATTGGGCAACTGAGGCAGTTTAGGTCATTACAGAAACCAGTGATGCATTTTAACTAGAATTAAAGGAACATCCCTCCTTAAGTACTTTTTGTAGGCTATTGAAGGTATCCATAAATCAACTGACTTTGTAGTTGTACAGATGTATCCAGGAGTTTGAAGTAGCTTGGAAAACCCGTTACTATACGCGTGTCTGCTCCTTGCATATCAGGTAGCCCATGTTGCTTTTAAAATGGCTAACCAACAACTTAATAGACGTACTTTTACTTCTTAAAATATATGCAGAAAATGTGCAATTACTATGTTCTTTACAAGTGCAGTCTGTTCTGTGCCGTCTCCACGGTAATTGTGCTAATTAATTTGTTTCAAAGACAGACCAATCTTACCATGGTAAGTAATTTTTAAAGTTAAACCAAAGCCAAACAACTGTGGAATTTGAGGTTATTTGTTTAAGATAATCTGAGCAAGATTATCCTCGGAATTTTGCAAAAATTGAATTCAGATTGTTATCAGTAACTTGTGACATTCATGCTTTAATACTAAGACATTATTTGTTGGCCTCCAAAATATTCTTCTGTATTGGCATTTACCTTGCAACTCTTCCCCGAAGATCTCCTAAGCCAGAAAGCTGCCGCATTTCCAGACTCTTTAGGGTAGAATTTGTTCCGTAGCTGAGATTATCTCTGACTCGTATCTGCTCCTGCAGCATCTACAAAGCATTCATATGCAAATATAAATTCAGTATGTCACATTTAATGTACATGTAAAATGTCACTCCTTATTTTTAAGTAGTTCAGTAAAATCAGGGAGGGTTTTATTATTTAATAAAACCTTTGCCTTGTATCATATTAGTACTTTGGGGTCACTTCATACTGAGCCAACGGGTAGCTTTGGGCCATATATTATTTCTCATTTTTCCTGTCCAATTTGTACATAAAATACCACAATATGGATACAGGATACCTTGACAGTGGGATAAAGACTTCAAATACCCAGCTCTTTTTCCCACCACACCCATGTTGCCCATTGCAGGGAGTCACCTCTCTGCATGAAATTAGCTCCTAAAAATGTGCTCTTGCATTTGGCTGCTTGTGTGGTCAGTAATTCGGAAGTGAGAGAAAGATCTCACCTGCAGATCTCAGGTGTTTCCTAGTGTTCATGCAGCACATCCCTTGGACTGGGTATTAGTGTCACATTAATTCACTTTCTCTAGGTTTTTCGAGCGGCTTTTGAAAGCCAGCTGATTAGTATTACAAAGGTTTGTGTGTTTATATGCTAATATCCTGAGCTATTTTGGTAGCTATTGAAAGAATTACATAATTTGCAAACAGTTTTTCAGGTTATAAAAACAACTTGCAAGCCTACAGGATCTTCAGATGTTATCTTAACTTCACTTATCCCGTGCTAAGTGTTCTTGCTAAGTGAGAAGGACGAGGCGGAGCAGCAGGGCCGGGTTGGAGCGCGGGAGCCCGGGGTACCTCGATGTCCCGGTTGAGCTGCCGCACTATGGCCGTGATGTTTCGGATGTGCTCTTCCAAGAGCTGCCGCGCCAGGCGGTCGCCGCCGCCCTTGTTCTGCATCCTGTGCAGGGTGGAGACGATGTCCTCCTTGATGCGGAAGGCGTGCTCCACGAGGGCCGCCGTTGTCTTCTCATGGCTCAGGATGCGGTCCTCGAGCTGGTCCACGAGGCTGGCGGACGCCAGCGGCACCGCTGTCAGCGCCTGGCTGTGCAGGGGCAGGTTTCGAACCCGTCTGATGGCAAATGGTCAGAGATGTTAAGTGCTCACACAAAACTCACTGCTATCTGGGCAGTACTGTGAAGAACGTTAAAATATTCCCAGAGAAGGGATAAATGAATCTACTGTTTGCTAATACACATGCATCTGGTACAAAGGCAGATGAGGATCTTTTTTCTTGCTCTTTAAGGAAGCTTGCAAAGGGACAGGATTTTAACAAAGGACATTAGCATTATAAAAGTAGTTGCAATTCAGAATAATAATTTGATTAAGAACCCAAACTCCATACACTTCTGTTGAGTTTTAGAAGTAACGCTTTTCGTGCAGTTTTCATCTTCATTCAGCCTGAATCAAAGTAGGAACTGTAGAAAGTAGATACTGCAAACTAAATAAGATAAAGGCTGGGATTAGAAAGGAGTAGTAGCTTCTGTCTACTCCTTTTTCCTGTACATCCAGCAATACTGTAATGCCATACAGAAACTTGTCGTCTTGTAACCTGGGCAGGAACAGATGTAGAAAATAAGAAGAGAGCAAAATTGTGACAGGTTTCTTATAGTCTCAAAAGTCAAATTCTAAAAACAAAAAAAAAAAAAAAAAAAGCTCTTCGCTGCTTTGCATTCCTGAAAAGTAATGAAAGTAATGGACTTCAATCAAACTTGAAAAAAAAATCAGGCTATTGATGCATGCAGTCATTTCTAGCAGCTGTGTTCTGTAAAAGAAAAAGGAAATTTTTCAAAAGTATAAGCAGAAGGTAGAAGTTGAACTTCTTTAAAAGAAGGGATTCTGTTATTTGTATTGTCCATGCTGTTTCATGTTAATGAGCCAAATTCACAATGGACTGTGATCATCACTGTAATGATGCTGATAGAGATATATGAGGACTAGCAAGGGTGAGTTCTTGTCCTGACTTTTCACACACATTCAATATCTTGGTCAAAGTATAGTATCCTTAAGTTTCAGTTTAAACTGTTCTTACAGTTTATGATATTTTTTTTCCTTGAAAAGGAGTAAAGTAAAAGCCAAGTAAGGAACTGTTTGGGCCATGATTTGAATGACTGTACAGTGTTTCACTTTGCGTACTAAATGCCAAAGTTCAAAATTACAACATTATTATAAATAGGGATTAAGAGACAGACTTAATACTCTGCAGTATGAAGATTGATTTTTTTTTTTTTTTTTAATTCCAGACTTTACCTTTCAGAATGAGAAAGAGTTGGGAAGATAGGGCTTCTCTGGGCCATTTTCCAGTCAATAATTTGTCTGTTGAAAAAGTACATATTGAATTATTTAACAGTTTATATCTGGCAGTGAAATTACTTAATGCTTTTGCTTATGTGAACCTTTAAGTAAAGTTTAATTAAGATTATGCTGACAATTCTGGTCTTAGAAGATCAGAAGAGTCTAAAATACTTATGAAATAAATGCACAAAAGTTGACACAAAAGAGCAAAAGAATAAAAATTAAAAACAGCTAAAAGGCCTTTAAATATTGAAAACAATATTCCTGGAAAGGGCAAGGTTGAGAGCCTTGAAACCAAGAACTGCTATTGACCCACCAAACTGGTTTGGCAGAACAAAAATTCTCAACCTTCTTGTCCCCAGTTTATCTACTCCGTTCAGACCTTATCAATTGGTGAACACAAAAGTAAGATACACAAGATTGCAGTGAAGCTTAGGAATGCACAGGCTAAAGAATTCCATGCAAATATTCCTGACAACAGATCGTTGGGGTAAGGTGTTCCTCATGTAAAAATACTTGAATTACGTTACTGATTACTGTGATTGAGCAAAATGGTCTATTAACCATTTGTTTTCAAATCTGAATGGCCACTCTTTGTATGTGATAAGTATGTAAATTCTGTTTTTAATTGTTAGAGACAGACTGTGATAGACACTGAAGCAGGACAGCTCTGTCAAATAGCTTCAGTAAGACATTTTAGATGTCCTAGTGTGAGACCAGCGTATGGCTCAGTATCTTTGCTCTGATGACAAAAATTAGAAAAATAAATAAAAGTTTGGTAGCTTTACTCAAATCCTGCTACTCTGCCCCATATAAAACAAATGCACATCTGAAATATAAAGATGGTGAGGCAGCATGACTGTGGTGCTGGCGGCCTGACCCTGATTCCCTAGATCTTCATTGAAAGCTAAAGGCTGATCTTTGAAAACAGTTTTGCATTTGCTGATGAAGCCTGGTGCAATGAGCCATACAAATGGAAAGGGAAGATCAGGGTTATTTAAACAAAGCCATCAACTTTTGAAATAAGAAAGTGGTAGGAGTATCCTTGGAAATCTCAAAATGCAAAGCCTGCTCGTGCTTTAGAAACGTATGAAAGCACTGCCTAAAACCCATCGAGCAAACATTGTCACAGTGTGCGTGCTCTATTTATAGCACCGTGCTTCAGAAACTACAAATTAGAAAAAAATAGTTTTAAGAGAGGCTGGGTTGCTGAGCAGCAGTGGCACTAGATTCAGAAGATCTCATTTTAATTCCTTGCGCACTCTCTGATCCTAGTGGTTTTGGACAGGTTATTCCCATGCCTGGTGACTCGGTTTCCCTGTATTTAAAGCACGATCAGGATACCCAGCTCCTTGTTGAAGTTCTTACACGTCCCTGCGCAGGAAGCGCCAGGTAGGCGCTGGGGTGCCCACGAGGCCTCCTGCACTCACTGCTCCGTGCGGGCACCGAGCGGCCCGTGGCCACGCGCGGGAGCCCCTTGGGGCTCCGGAGCCCCTCGGCCCTGAGCGCAGCTGCGCTCAGGTGTCCTCAGACCTCTGCGCCGTGACACGGACACGTTGTAATGATCTCGATGCAGCAAAGCAGTTACACGCAGGGGTATCCCACTGACTTGAATAGGGCTGTGCCCAGCACAGCAGCAGAGCACTGGCTGCTGCCTCAAAAACCTCAGAACGAACACTAAAGTTTTTAAAATGCGCATCCAGCAATCCCTTAGTAGGCTACTCTTTAGAAAAACAGGGAAACAAAAATTGCTCAGCTCACAGTGGCTTCATCCTGTAGCCTTTTCCATGCAATTCGTTATCAATTCAAAAAAACATTTGGAGCAGAATTAGCGTAGGATTGCTTGAAGTTTTTACTTTTTCTTCCTGACTGCCATTAGCCATACAGCTAAGCACAAATGCCTGGAGAAACTGTGCCCATGAAACAAAATGTACACAGACGGACTTCTCCTTCGTTTGGCGTGGTAATTTAAGCACATCGGTACATGCTGAGATCTCACCCAGGCACCCATCGGATTTCTTGGTTCGAGCTGCTCCAGCATCCAGAAGGGATGCGGAAGGATCCTGTTCAGCAAGGTACAAAACTTTGTTGCAGTTTGGCGGTATTTGCAGTAAACAGGAATAGTTAGGTGTCAGAATTAACATGTTCCCTGTCTGTGAGTGTGTGATACCCTTTCAAAGTAATAAATACAACCTAAGAGAAAGAAAAAATATTAGTAATAACATTTAATGCCTAGGATAACACCTGAGTGCAATTTTATCTAGCTCCAAATTTAGTGGCTGATAGCAACACAGATTACAGTTGAAATATTGGCTTGAAGTGCTTTTTTTTTTCTTTTCCTTTTAATGAGGTTTGATATTACCATAGTAATTACCATATTACCAGTATTACCATAATATGGTAACCCAGTAAGTTATGAGTTGTTGTTCAAGGGAAAAGACGCAGATTTCTTTCCCGGTTAGAAGTGACCTGCCGACTGCCTGAGGAAGAACCGCTCACTCGGGCTGTAAGGGCAGCTCTGCCCTGCC